>OZ025197.1:325000-825000 GCA_964019065.1 Catostylus mosaicus
AATTGAAAATAAGTTTATTTATACAGCAAACAGTAAAGCAATATCCATGCAATCTATTTTAGATCAAAATGGTTCTTATTGAAAAGGGAGATTTTAATTATTAATGGTTGTTAGTTCCAAAATTCAGAATTATAGGAAGAAAATGTTAGCACCCCTGTTAGATACCTCAAGTTTTGGTTTAAAGAGAGAATGTGTCCAATTACCTTGTACACTGATCACCCTCCTTAGAATTTTACTTCATTGCTTATGTTTTTGAAACTTGTTCCCTTGTTAATGGCAATGGGTTAGAGGCACCCTTTTAATGCTTTTAAGGGTGGAAATATTCTTTCGAAAGCATATTTAGATATTTAGCATTAAACAAAGCTAGAAAAAGTCATATTTGTGTCATTTTTTATTTATGAATTTGATTGAAAAATATTGATAAAAAACATTGTGAATTGTATTATTGTGAATGAGATCTGAAATCACTGTTTTCTTTTTTTTCATTTTGCCTCCTAAATGAAAAATTATTAATTATTAAAGCCAAGGGTCTAACAATTAACCAACCCTCCCTGCAACGGATTTTCATACAAACCTGATTTTTGGAATCATTTCCCTGTTTAAAGCATACTTCTCTAAACGACTCGGATAAAATACAGTACATTTTAGAAGGAGTGAAAAATTCAGAAGAATTAACGAATATTAATAAAGAAAATAACTTTATTTTAATTTTAACCAAAAAAAAATCGAAAAATTACACAATTTAATGCATAAGCCCAAAAATTTATAAGTCCATAAGATAGAATTTATGTTTGAAAAGGGGAACACGCATCTTATTTAGTGATTACATATCAAATTAAAGCGGTTAAAGAGCAATTTATAGATAAATTAGGATGAAGGAGCTCATGAAACTTCAATTTACAAAATGCGATATTATGTGGCAAGAATCTTAACTTTGCAAAAAACAGTTAATGGGTTCAAATTATGCATTTTTTCATCGGGGAATTAGAAATTCAGAGTTATCAGCCCTTCAAAATGTTTGAAACATCAAAATGATGATCTTAAATTTTTATGATACATAAGACGATCAAAATAAATGCAACTTTGAAAAAAGACGTTAAATCCACCTTAAAACAAGTTTATCGAAAAAAGCACTTTCAATTTAGTATATTTTCACGTTTCCCCCGCGTTTTTATCAACTTATTTAACTAACAAAATCAACCTGAAAAGCTACGAAACCCAAAGCGCCTCCACATCCAGCTCGATTTTGGCCCCTGACGCTGCGACGCATTTTGAAAAAAAAATTTTACAAATTCTTTTGTTCTCCGCCATTATGGATAAAACTAGAAAATATTTTTTTATTGCGTCGTTGAAGCCAAAAACTATGCAAAGTATACATTAAACGATGTAGAATCTAACGGCGCATCTTATGATTTTATGAAATCGGATATGTCTTTTGGAAAATTCGGAATTAACAGCAAAAAACCGATTTTCTTTTGTCTTTTCAGAACGAGGTCGCCATTGTCATTTTTGAATCTCTTTGTGTAAAACGTGATTTTCAAGAAGTTGGCGAAGAAAAAATAAAATAACTTTGCGAAAAATAGTCTAAAAAAATTGAAAAAAATATCACAGGGTAAAGGAAAGTGTCCTGGACATTTCTACATAAAAATCTGGGAAATTAGATATAGATTGAAGCCCAAAATCGAGTTTTCCTGTTTTAATTGCTCTTTTGTGAGTGAAACAAAGGAGCTTCTTTGTGTAAAAGAGGAGTTTTGGATGTCAGGCAAGAAAATTGTGAATAACTTCGCTAAAAATAAATGAAAAATTATGAAAAAATTGCATTATACGCAGCTGAGTAGCATACAATTTTCCCTGAAGTTTAATTATAGTTGATGATGTTTTGCCAGAAGGAAAAATCGTAGAGTGCTCAAACCCCAAATTGTAAAGATTCACACCTTCACATAGAGTATTTAAATAGGGTTGAAAAAAGAAATTCAAAAGAGTTTCAAAGGACTTGGAAAATAGACTTGTTTACGGCTGTTTGCTACTGGGCCTAAAGTATTGGAAAGTAAAGAAAACTGAATTTAGTCGAAGCTTGGTTTGGCAGACGCATATTAGGATTACTTGTTTAAACTTGTGGAAATTTTTGGTATTAAATCCATCAGCTACAACGGCTTAATAAAAGAGTACTTCACCGATAAATCCAAACAAAACCATAATGGCTGGACGCTGAACCGAAGGGACAAGCCACTCTGTAGAAAATCGTACACGACTAAAAAGAACACAAATAGCTTTATAAAGATTCTCGACTATTTAATGCAGAAAAGTCTTTAGATGTACGAGTTGAAGTCAAATTGATTTGCCATTCGTTGAGGAAAAATTCAGAGTTATACACGTGGGTTTAACATCGTAAAACAGTCTCTATTCTACTTAGCGATGATTTTCGTTGGGGGGGGGTCAAGGGGGAGTCTAACCAACAAACTGTTTTGCCCCCAAAGTGCAGCTGCCCTAAAAAGTTGAACATAATTACGAAGTAAATACGTCTGAAAAGGTGAATGAGCTTGGCTCTGGCACATGAAATCCGTGAAAAAACAGTGTGATAGTGTGCAATGCAACTGTAATGCTAATAGGAGGGGCTGTGCAGAACTTATTTTAATTGGCCAATAAAAAAAGGAAATTCTCCAGAAAAATCTGCTGACCCTGTTTCAATCTTTTCCAGAAAAGCCATTTCCCTGTCACTCTTCTTTACCCGTTCTGTTTACCTGCCCAATATAACAAATAATTATTTCTTCTATAAATTTTGGTCAATCTTAAAGAAACAGAACAGACGTTTCCTTTTCTTACAGACATGCTTTACCTGTAATACTCCCTCAGCTTTGATGATTGGCAGTTAATTTCCGAACTATACTGTTCTATGAAGCTTCAAAAAAAGTAGCGACTCCGTTACATTTTTGCAACGGCCATGTAATAAAATAAATAACTGTCCCTAATAAAAGATTGATTAATTTTGTAATTAGAAGTTTTGAACTTCAAAAGTTTCTGTTTATTTGTAAATATGATATATACGTAGCATTTTTTCGAATAAAATTCCTAATTTACATAGCAGTTTTGAGCTTTATTTTTTATTACTTTGAATAAGATAAAACGTGCGTAAAGAGTGACACAAAGGATGTTTCTAGCATGCAAATACATCACAACAAAATTACGAATGTTTTACTCTTTTTTGACTGTTATTTTCTTCATCATTTACATCAAGAGAATTACTGATTGAGAATGTTCGTGAATACATCTGCAAATAACGTCCACCAATTGATAACAGCGGAACCGTTAGCGTAAGAGCACCGACGGCTGCGGCGGTTGCTGCGGCTATTTTACCAGGTAACGTAACGGGGACAATATCACCGTAACCAAGACAAACAATAGTTTGTATTGCCCACCACATTGCCTCTGGAATACTAACAAACTGTGTGTTTCCTGTTCCAACTTCGACGTAAAAAGTGAGGCTTCCCCATACGATGGACATGATTAACATGCAAAAAACAACAGTAAATAAATCACGCACACTGCTACTTAGAATGTTAATAACTACACGAAGTGTGTCCGAATGTCGTGAAAAACGCAAAAAACGCAAAACCCGGACTGTCCGAAATGCTTTGAAAAAGCCTAAATTCGCGATCTGTTTTTGATCAACGGCAAAAAACACGAAATACGGAAATATAGCGACACTGTCAATGATATTCATGGGAGATTTCACGAATGAGAGTCTGTTTGAGGCGCTTATGAATCGTAGTATAAGCTCTAGCCCAAAGAACACATTCATCGCGAATTCCGCTAATGAAAGAGGATCTTGAAGAACTGATTTTGAACCATCTTTTCTACGAATGCGTGGCAGGGTGGATATGCAAGCCATAAATACAGAAGCAACCATTGTAGACATGGAAATAACCGCGAAAATTCGCGCAGGCATTGACGAATTCGGGTTTTCAAGAAAGCTATGTAATTTATGGCGGAATGATTTGTTGACAGGTTCTGGTCTTTGCGGTTCATGTCTGGCGTAACCTTCTCGTTCTTTCATTCGTAAAATCGCATCGTCGCTTAGGCCGTAAAATAAGCATTCTTGCTCAAAATCTGTCATGTCTTTATCAACAGGCCTAGCAAGGCAACCAGCACTTTGATAATAGAACAATACTGCTTCAAATGAAGAACGGCAACGATTAAAGAAAAAACACTGTTCATTTTTGTCGTAATATGGGATGCGTCGTAATTTATCGCCTAAAAGAGTGTCGGGAAACCTCGAAAGGGTCGTTTCGAAAGTTTCGAACATCAAACCGCTAACATTGATTCGAATACGGCATCTCTTAACTTTCGCTGAATATCCTTTATTCATGTGTTGTCTTGTGCCGGCGGAAAAACTTTTATGAAGAACGGGAGAGTTAAAACCCGCGCGGCGAAGTACCGGCGTGCTACTATTACTGCCATCACTTGCAGCAATCAATTGAACGGAGGATAATGCCATGTTCAAATTATAAAACCAACACAGATCGATTATTTTCTCATTAGATCTTTTTACTACGCAATTTGGGCATCTGAATGTCTAAAGGTTACGGAGAAAGTTATTCTAATCCAAGGTTCAATAACTTATGCATATGTCAAGCACAGATCTGAGAATAACAGGCGTGATAATTATCCAGAAATCATCTAGAAAATCTCCAATCTATCATCACATTGGAGTGAACCATTTTGAAAACCTTAATTTGACTTGAACGTCTAATGTCTAAGACTTTACTCAAGGTGAGGGAAGAGCTTAATATTAAAGGGCCAAAGTTTAAAGATATAGTTAAACCTGTTCCACTTACTGCAAGTGACGTGAATTTAAGTGGTTGATTTTGGAAACTTCGTTGTTTGATGCTAGTTGTTCCTCTCAAATCTTGCTGCACCAACAAGTGCTTCACAAATGCGCCAGGAGTGTGTCACCCTTTCTACACTAACAGACCTCCATCTATCTAACAAAGTAACTCAAGAGTTTCATGGTGCTTTTGCCACGTTCACTGGCCCAATTAGTCTTTGTTATACCAATTTCTCAAAGCCTTTTACAACACATTTTAAAGGCACTTCCATCTACTTGATATACACAGTTTTCCAGTCGATCGAATCTATTTAAAACGTTTCACCTTGGTCCTCAACTTTTGCCTTCCTGTCGTGCTTTTCGAAAAGTGTTTCAACGAAGTTTTCCGTTCCACTGCAACCTTGTTATATGACGAGTTTCTCAACCAATCACAAATGCTTTGAACAACACGTAACGTTAAGTACCTCTGCGTTTCTCAAACGAAGATTGCCTGACCTGCTCTCGACTTAAATTGTTGGTTTTAAATTCGCGTCTTTTCAGCAAAAATCAGCTTCAACTCAAACGGATCAGCCACAAAATCCCAGCATAATAAAATAGTTCGATTTTGTCATTTCAACCATCGCGCCTCCGCAAATCAAAGTGGATTATCTAATAAGTATGGAAAATTGACCTGGAATTTTAAGCTTACGTCATATCTCAGAAATATTGTTAAACAAATAAGACTTGAGAGCTTTATGTCCAATGGATTCAAGGTTAGCCCATGGTTAAACAATGAAAGTTCATCTGCAGAGGCTGTATGGCTAGCGTTGATGTCACCTAACTACTCTAAATAACGGGGGTGAAAGGGTTGTATTTTTTTGACCAACCCAATGCAGGAGGACGGTTTCATATCATTTCGATGATATTTGTATCTTTATGACAATTAAACGGTTAGGTTAACCATTTAACATAACAGACGTGGAATCTTTACATTTTAAAAGGTTACTCAATTTCTTTAACCGCTTCATGGTCGACAGAATCTTTTAGCTGCACTGCCTTACACAAATCGAGTTTTCGTTTCGTGTCACTATGTTTGAAATTCTCAGTTTTGGCCACAGTAAAGTTGACCAAACTTGACAAAAAAAGGCAACCTCAGAGAAAATGTGCTAAGAAAAGGTGACGATTCAGTGTTCAATCACTCAGTTAGTCGATCCAACTATGAATAATCCGATTTAAAAGAAGCAAAAATATATCTTTAATTATCGTTTTGATTGATAACTCGATCTGAAATTAATAGTCGCATTAATTTTTGAACAGAGATCATGCCCAAAGGTAGCAGATGATGGAGAAAGTAGGTCAATGCTTAATTTCCCTAAAACTGTGGAAACATGATGCATGATTTTCTCACCCGAAAGTCTCGCAGCATATGCTTCAATCTGATTCGATCGTTGGATCCGAACGTTAGGTACGATCGATTTATTCGATCATTGGCTTCGAAAGTTGGATTCGACCGCTGGATTCTATTGCAGCATGAGTGTTATTGGTGCAAATGCAAGAGAGAAAGGATTTAAAATGTAAGAACGAGGAGGGGGGTTCGATCATTTCTGGTACACTATCACCTCAAGATTAGAACAACATTCAGAAACGAGGCAGTTGAATTCAACTCAGTATTGACAAGATTAATACAATAAATCTATGCATAAAGATACCATTGCCAGGAGATATCCGTTAATAGATTATAATATTGTTTCAGACTCACGTACCAGCACACGCTTCGTGTTCTTCTAGTGTTGCTTGCACGGCCCATCGTTCGCGTAAAAGACGGAACAGAATCGCATACGTAAAACCAAGCATAACAACCATTGCTACGATCTGGTGCCAAAACGAGGCAAAGAAAAGAAGGTAGAGCTGACGTGATGCAGATAGAAGTTGTAAAAACACCAACCAATTTATTAATCGAAGAGGACTTCCAAACATGAACTAAAAAAGAGGAATAATAGGATTAGGAAAGGTTGAGATTTTGAATAATAATTAACGTATGTAATGGCGAGATTGAAGCGATAAAGCGAGGGAAATAAACATTTTAATAGAATAATAATTCATTCATTTTAAATGTATGGAAAAGGAAAGTAAAAACTTACATAAAGTCTTGATTGTGGACCATCACCAGGCACAGCGGTATTTTGTTTGCCAACTGCTTTGTATGATGCTTTGCTGTGTTTGACGATGACACCTTGAGGCCATATTGTCAACGGTGACCAGCTACAAAAAAAGGAGAATAACTTGAGTTTACTGACGTAAAGGTCAATAACAACGCGCATAGGTCAAATGTTAGGGGACAAATGTCATAGGACAAAGTTCACAAGACAAATGCCAATGTTAAGAGTAGCTAATAATAGGGCACAAAGAACATGGAGCGAAAAAGAAAGCTGAAAGGTCACGATATAAAAAGTGTAGGGTAATAACAAGTTTCCTGGCTTGCCTAAGATTTTTTGTTTGTAAAGATTGAAGCACGAAAACCAATATTATGAATAAAGCTTTTTTAACATGTAGAAACAAATCTCCACATAAAAGGCTTTAGGACTGGTAAAAATTTAAGTTTTTATCACACTTGAAACGGATGCAAATCCATACTGAACAAGGCATATTAGATCTAAATCCATTTTAACTCTAAAAAATCGTTTCATGTACTGAGAGGACACCTTAGCAGAACATGTGTGATTTGAAATCATTCTTCATTCCCTTTGCGTATTTGACCGCATCCAGTTGTTTTCAAGCTAATCTTACGGTTAATCCTAGCTTATTTGTTCATCATCTCAAACACTCTACCAACGATCCGCCCTGGGTTGTTTCTACCATATTTTATCTAATGAGACATCTGTGCTTGCACAAAAATGTGTTGAGTATTGGCTGGCAAATTCTTTCCGCGAAATAATGCTTTCCAAATTAATAAACATAAAATTTGATGTTCTAGAACATCAAGCCTTAGCAGGAATAACAGATCTCCTATCTTATGAAGACCAGTCTATCTGTAGGCCCAACGTGTGGAGTAGGTTCTCAAAAATGACAGCAAAAAGCTTGCAAATTGTTGTAAGTAAGATTGAGCTATTTTAGTGGGTTCCCATAATGATGACAAAAATATCGCACAGAGATACGTAGAATATTTCCAAAGCAATATTGTCTTTCTTAGAAACTTTTTAAAGATCTTTGATTAATGGTGATGGAAAAAGGTTGACAGCTGACCATGGGTTGCTATGAGCCCTCATAAACATAATTTGATAAAATTATAAAAAGCATATTTAGAACATTCTGCATGCCAACAAGCGAGATTTCGTAACGAAAAAGTAGGTCAATATGATATAAAGACTAAACCAAAGAGATTAATGAGATAAAGACTCACACATTCAAAAAGATGATTGCGCCACACTTAATTCAAATAATTCGAGAATTTAATCTCACATGATTTCAATCCACATGTGAAAATCAGTCATTTTTTAAAAAGATGAGGATTTTTAATAACTGTTAAGTTAATGTTTGTTGAAGGTCGAAAAGAATGTTTCAGATAATATTTTTTGTACATTTTTACGATTTTTGTACTGTCCACTGACCTGAGCCCAAAATGATAAAAATATCCAATTCGAAATTCTAGCTTAAACATTTCAAAGATGGGTGAAGAGAATTTTATCAAGTAGAATTAGTTCTACGCCGCTGCATTTTTGGTAGTAACCTTATAAAATTGCTAGACATAATGTTTTTTGATGAAATAGCAATATTTATAACTCATTAAGCCCTCATCTGCCAACCTTCATTGAACAGATAAGTAGCAAGAACAGTGTCTGTTTCAAGTGGATAAGCTATATAATGAAAAAACTATTGGGAAAAGCCAGGAAAATATCTTTTAAGCCTCGAGTTCTTAAGAATAGATTGCGAAGCGACTACCTACCATTGAGATGTTTTAGAGGAGCTGAAAAATGTCGAATTTTGACTTAAAACTTCATCCACAAAAGCATAAATCTAAGCTCAAGTGTTACGTTTGTTGAATCAGATATGAGACATATCAAACACTGAATGGTTTTATCTGGCTGCTACTTAGATATTCTATTATAATGCACAATCATCTACGGCTTAGCAAGATTAATATTCATCAGATTGCACCCATCAACATTAATTATTACTGAACGAATTATGTTCCAAGCATGCGTTCAATATATTCCAATATATTTCAATTCAATTACGATGTTAAAGCTACCTTTAAGCCCATACAAAACAACATTTTGAGTGTCGCAGAAAAATTGAAAGGGAATGTAACTTGGTTAAATAAAATGTAATGTAATGTAAAGTAATGTAATGTAATGTAATGTAGTGCAACGTTTTGTAATGCAACGTTTTGTAATGTAAGTTAATGCAATGTAATATAAGGTAATGTAATGTAATGTAATGTAGTGTAATGTAGTGTAATGTAGTATAATGCAATGTAATTTAAGTATTTTGAGGTAACGGAATGTAAAAATGTGGGGTAATGCGAGTTAATACGAAGCAATATGAGGTAATATAAAGCTATGTGTAGTGATTCAATAAAAAACTGAATAAGATAATCCGTTAACATAAAATAAAATATTATAAATAAAATGAGGAAAACAGAGGAAAGGAAACTTACACATGCTGAGTTTCCCGTTGCCCATGATACCTCTTCCATGACCCAAGATGCATTGCACATCGATGGAGCGCATCAATGTATACATATGGCATTAATTTGCAAATTAAAAGGACAAAAGCATTCCACCACATGAAAAGGACATATTGGATACACCAGTATGAATCATAATGTAATGAACCATTCTAGAAAAAAAAACAGAAAATAGATAAGCTCACAAAATGCTTTCGTTCTATTAGAAATACCATCAAAATGCTTTTTCGTCAGCGCATTGAAGACATGAAGGCAACGCAAGTTAAAGAGGGGGGCCATAGAAAGATATTAGGACAACTGTGACAAATGTGAAATGCGAAAGATACAGGCTGCAAAAATGTGGAAGAACAAGTTATAAAACAGTCATAATTATGTGTCCAATCCAGAAAAGTGAAGACTATGAAAGTTATGCTTTCTTTTCATTTCTATTCGTTCTCTGAAATGCTTGCTACCTACTGAAAATGTAAAATATGGATAAAATGTACAAATAAGTAAAAAAAAAATTACAAAATTACCTGTGTAAATTTCACAGGAATAAATCCTACAAAATATGCATTAACGACGGAATTGAAGATGACTTGTTTTATTCTGAGATTAAAATCCGTTCGTAAACATTCAGCTTCATATCGGATACTGTCTGGTGATAGCGTACAATGATTTTCTTCACATTTCGAATTACTAGCTCTTCGCAGTTGACCATTTTGATGAATACTTCCATTATGACTTGCAGTTCCATTTGCAACCACTTCTTCAATATTCTCTTTACTTTCAGACTTTGATTCTCCTAGACTATGATTGGTTGGTTTGAGAAGTAGTGACGTATTGCTTGCAATCAGGTCTTGCACGGCCTGAGTTTGGTGTGAATTCAGTTTCAAAAGAACTTTGTTTCCACAGGGATTTAATGTGAAACCAAATGTCCAAAGATACACTGCAAACCTGAGATGGTAAAGCAACGGAAATCTTATATGTAGAGGCTAAAAACATGAAAAGCCAAGTAGCTTGATCAATCGATCATTTCAATAGCGTTTTGAAAGAAACTATGGTTCTTGCACATTGACATCTGTTTTTAAGTAAAGAAAATGAAAAGACATTTAACATCATTGATGAAATAAGGAACTCATTTCTGAGCTTAATCATTTGGTTTCTCCTTTCAATTGTTTTAGTTACATTTGATTCACTTTAAACCATTTCCTCGCTCCGTCCGTTCTTCAAAGGGTCTTCATTCATCCTTTCTTCCATGCAGCCTTGCGTCCATCCGTTTTTTTTCGTTTACTCTTTCGTTCGTTCGTTCTGTCGTTCATTTTATCATTCGTTCTGTCGTTCGTTCGTTCGTTCGTTCGTTCGTTCGGTCGTTCGTTCGTTCGTTCGTTTATTCGTTCTGTCGTTCGTATGTTCGTTCGTTCTGTCGCTTGCTTGTTCGTTCGTTAGTTTGCGTGTTCGTTTTAACATTTCTTTGTTCGTTCTATTGTTTGTCAATGTCTTCCCTCGTTAGTTTTTTAGTTCGTTCGTTTATTCTTTCTTTTGCTAGTCAGCTTGTTCGTTCGTTTATCATCGGTGTGTTTGTTTTTATTCGTTGGTTCGTTTCTTAGTTCTTCTGTAAGTTGGTTCATTCGTTTTCGCGTTTGTTTGTTCGCCCGTTTAAGATTAGGTTTAATTTGTCAAAACGTTCCGATTGACAACTTACGGATAACACAAGAAAAGGACATCTTCCACTGAACTGTTCTGAACAACACAGAAGAAAGACCAAATTCCAGCGGCCATTATCAATGCAAAAATTAACGCCTTTATGATTATCTTTGTCCAGTAGATCGATGAATTGACAACTTCGGATGACAAAGTCTGCAAATAAAGATCAAAGCTTAAAATTGTGAGCCAAATAAAGATGCCATCACGAAGATGAAAATGCAAATGGAAGAAGAATTATAAGTATGCTTGATTGCTATATTGATTCAAAAAACGTTTTGCACTAGAGGTTACCTTGACTTTATATCAAGTAAAAGATTGATTGGCCTGGAAATTACACTGCCAATATTTTGCTTCAAAACATAGTCTGATTGTTTATTTCTAACCATGTAATTTTGTGATTGTGATGGCTTTTCAAATAAGCACTACCATAATAAGGAACATGTTCCTTTGAGTTAGCCAAAAAGGAACCCAGTTATTGCAAGGAGTCTTAGAGGGACCTCATATGCTATGATCCAATTGAAAATTGTTTTATTAATGCAATAGTATCTTAAAAAGCTCAAAAGAACAAAATACACCACAGCTTGATTTTAAATAAATGTTTTATATATTTTGCAATAGATCATTTAAAGTTGTTTCTTCAAAGATTCGAACTATATTTCATAGAAATGAAACAGCACCACTATTTTCATGTCAATGATTCTTAAATACTTTTTATATTGATCACAGTATCAACTTGGTAATATTAATTCTGGGCATTAGAGACACTTTCAACCTTTTACTGTTGTCAGTACCTTTACAAAATAACCACCCATTTCAAAGCAGATTACAAAAGTAAGAACAGAAACAGAGGCAAATAACATAATATTGTCAACCTGAAATTCTCCACACAAGGGGGTGTAGAGCCAGGGGGTGTAGAGCCAGGGGGTCTAACTCAGGACTCTCATTATTGAAATAAAAAGGTAGATGTATACTTCCATTTTTGAATTGTTATCTAATGCATTTGCCATCAAAGCTTTGGATGAATAGATTGTCATTTATGTAGCTTATTACTGCCCCTTGTAAGAGGCACTCTTTTCCAGAGGGGAAATAACTTGGCATAAAAACTTTTGATGCCAAAATTGATTTGTATTCAGCACAATTTGAAAGCCTTATTTATCTATTTTAGTTGATTTAAGCATAAAATTACCTCTCTAACAGCCAACCAGTAAATTCTTCTTGAAATTATGATCATGATCAACAGAGCCAGGTGGATATCAATAGCAAATGCATTCTGCAATGAAGTAAAAACAGAATTAAAAAAATTATGAAATGAAACTTGAATTTTATTTATCCTACAATTTTTAAAAATGATATTGTGTAGAATGCACCATCGTTATTATTTAGGTTACTTTTTGTCTCCTTTATCTCGAACAATTTTCATCAAATGCAACTTTTTTTTACAAACTTTAACAAAATTAACGAGATTTCTTCATCCTAAATGTAATTTTTACATTGAAGTTCTCACCGTCTTATAGATGGTCAAATATTGCATTAGGAGAGACAGAATTAGGTAGCCAAACAAGGCCAACTCAAACTGCATTGCAGACATTTCTGGTAACATTGGTATTGGCTTGTGATAAATTGGTACAATTGTCAGATACGAGGCTAATGAAGCACCAGCTGTACTGTGAGGTGAAGCTATATTTCCATTCCTGTAAAATAAAACAACAAAATTTATACTCACTTTGGAAAACCACTGCAAATAATTTAAATGTTATAGCAAAAAATGATAATTTCATGTCCTAGCTCATAGAAGAACGTTCTTATGTTGAGCATTCACTTTAAGAATGCTGTGAAGGAACATCTTATTGGTTAAACTTTCTAAAACTGTTAATGAATTATTTTAAACTCATTGATTTCAGACAGGGCCCCTCTTGATACCAGCTTTATTGTGGCTGATTGAACTACCCTGTAAAAATATGGTATTATTATTCATTATTAATTTATACAGTATCTCATAAATAATCGTTTCCTCATATGCATTTTGTTGGATCTCATTGTCTTTTTTCCTGCTACAACAACCATACTTTGCCCCCAGAAACTTAGATCTCATCTCCTTTGGTTTTTAGCAGTTTATCATCTTACAATACCTTCTTCATTTAGCCGATCATATTCTAACAATCAAATAAAGGCAACATTTTGCATCCAATTTCATGAAAATCCTCCCCATGAAAATGCATCAGAAAAGTTTTGTAGAATTTATGTTGCAAGTAATTTGTATCAGCCATGTTAATATTTAACACTTTCTGTGGAATATTGGGGAGCATCAAGATTGTTTCAAGGTTACAGTTAGGCTTGTGCTAAGGGGAAGAATTCCGATACATATGACATATTAGTTCCAAAATTCGTTGTGTCTGTGGGGTCACTTTTGACCACCCTTGCAATCATAACAATTACAGGTTTGTCATTGTAACATGAAATTATTGTTAGAAATAGAGAAAAAATAACAACTGTCAAGTAAAACCAAACATTGCGGGAAGCAAGAGTCGCGGTTTATTATGGTTTAGAAGATTGACCAACAAATAACGGACAATAGCTTCTTTATTTATACATGGCCTAGGCAAACCACTTGCCTTCAGGCACTTTTACGCGTTTGAGAAGGTAACCCAACCAGGAGAGGTGCAAAGGATGAACTTATATAAAATATACCTCTCTGCAAGCTTAATGTTTCGTACAGCACTTTTGTGAGCTCCAAATTTGCGAAGGACGGGCATGAACCACGATTTTGTTGTCAAACTGCACGCTGCCAAGAATTGCAATGGGACATAGGCCAGAAGCATCGATGCTTTGGTTTGCTGGAGAAAATCTCTCACAAAACTCCTTCTATAATAATAAATCAGAAAACCAGCCTATGCAAGTAAATTTGCGGCTCATTAGCTCTGGCTTATCTATTTTATTTTTGTTTATGATCTTCATCAATTTCTTCCACTTTTATTACAATTTTCACTGACGCTTCTTTGGTCAGCGGTGTTTCTCCTCCACAGCTGCCACATTAACTCTTCCCTTGCTGCTGCACAGCAACACTGCACAAGGGGTAAATTACCAGGTCCAAAATAGGGGGAGGGAGGGGGATGGTTTGTAATAATAGAAAGTGCAATTTTCTTTATTTTATCAATACATAAACGAAAAAAAGTTTTAAAATAATTACCTATGGAGAGTGCACAATTGTAACAAATTATGGGAGGAATGGGGGGAGAGTAAGGTAAAGCTTTGAGGCATAAAGGGGTCCTCTTAGATAACAACCCAATAGATATTTGAACTTTAATTCTGGCAAGCATTGTACAAAACTAGAATGAATGTGAGATAAAGGCGAGACCAGGCATGCATTGGGCCATTCATGGACTGATTTGGACCCTTTGACTCCCAAAACACTAACCAACACCATTGCTTTTGAAGGGAAGTACATACCCAGAATCACACGAAAAATCTCTTGTTTTTAATGACAATAACAATTTTACCATTGCTATTAACCGATGGAACATGATTCATTTATATCTCCTGAGTATTTGCAACCGTTTAATTTGAATTTACATAAAAGGTAATCTTTTCGTCGATTTAATTGCACATAAATAAGTCAATTCTATTTCCAGACATTTTGGTTTAAGTTATTTCAGTACAAACCCAGGATGACCCAGAATAATACAACTCTAACCTCTTAAAGTTGTATTTACGAATCCCGGAAGGGAGGCCAATCTTGGTGTCAACACGATTTTATATTTAGATCATGTGTTACCTCAAAAGCCATGTGAGAATGGGTTGAAAGTCTGATAAAACTTCGAAGTAATTTGTAAATAAATCTTTATGATTTAGAAAATGATGGGGGCAAGGTGGGGAGGAAGCAAGGTTTTGATGATGATTATCATTATTATTAGGGTAAGGATAATGATGATGATGATGATGATAATGATAATGATGATGATGATGATGATGATGATGATGATCATGATAATGATGATGATGATGATAATGATGATGATGATGATGATGATGGTGATGATGATGATGATTGATGATGATGATGATGATGATAATGATGATGATGATGATAATGATGATGATGATGATGATGATGATGATCATAATAATGATGATAATGATGATGATGATGATGATGATGATGATGATGATCATGATCATGAAAATGCTGATGATGATGATGATGATGATAATGATGATGATAATGATGATGATGATGATGATGATGATGATCATAATAATGATGATAATGATGATGATGATGATGATGATGATGATGATGATGATGATGATGATCATGAAAATGCTGATGATGATAATGATCGATGATGATGATGATGATTACGATGATGATGATGTTGATGTTAAAGATGATGATCATGATGATTTCTTATGCAAGTAATAAATGATTGAATTGTATTGCATAACTTTGCAAAACTTTGCATAAATGTTATGAGAATGATGGCTATCGATAAGCGATTTACAATTTGTAAACGATGAAAGTGATTTGCAAACAAATTGAAATAAAACCCAGCAAAAATTGACAAGATTACAAACCAAAAAACCGTCAGCTCAAAACCGCAACTCGAGAGCATAGAAAATGACCTCACTGATGAACAAATAACACGTATAAAATTGAAGATGCGTTGGGTGTCCTCGTCATATAACTAACTCTCAGGTGAGAATCATAATGGCTCTTCACATACCAGGATATCATGGATTTACAAGCGATACCTCGAGGTATCTAGCAACAAGGCGTCAATCTTTCATTGCAAATAAAAAGCCTAGGCATACTCCGGAGAGTCGGAAAGAGGCAACAAGAAGAGAGCGGATAAGGGTAAAAGCACTTTCGCAGGCTTATTATTCGTTACAACAAGTTATACCATTTGACAGCAACACCAAGATTACATATCTGTCCATTCTGAGAGGAGCTGTAGCATATATCAAGGCATTGGAGATGATTTTGGGAATAAGAGAAGATATATTTAAAACAAAAAACAGAAAACGAAGAGGAGGAAGCAAGGAAGGAAAGGAAAACCAAAAAGAAGGTAGTAAAAACAGCCAAATAAAGCAAGAAGGTAGCATAAAACAGGAGGATGATCGGTGATACGAAATTAGAAATGTGTGAAGAAGAGATGAACTGCCTAGGACACTTTTTGAAGACAGCATAAAGGATACTGTATACTTTCGATAGATAATCAGATGTAGGCAGGGTCGCTTTTAAGTGTGAAAAACTATTGGGGAGCCATTGGGAGGCTTCTGGGCTCTCATCTTCTCCGTTTATTTCATACTGTTAAAGGTAGCACTGCCTTTGGGACTCTTTTGCAACCACGTCAAGAATTCTTCAACACCCACACCCATTTCCTGTATCAATTAGCAAAAGCTACGAGTCTTTGAACATCTATGGTTGTCAGGTAATCCATTGAAAGTATCATTTAGAACATTTTGCAAACCTTCTCCATCTAGATGTAGCCCAGGTTGTAATAAACTCTTTAGGACAATTTCGGCTTTGAATTGACGACACAAATTGAAATATTTCTTCCTCATAAATGTATTCGATAAGATTGCTAGCATTTTTACAAAATTGATAATAAAAATGTTCAAATTACGCCACAGTCATAACAATCTTCTTCTTTTTCTTTTTTCTCAACTTTTCTGAAGCATCGGCAAAGAAAACGAGGTTCTTGGCCTCCAGTTCAGATTGGATGAACTTCATTCCAGCAATATTGAAGCCAATCTGGTCCTGTTCGTAAAAAATGGGATTTATTGTTAAAATACGGTTTTAAAATAATCACAGCCAACGAGGAAAGAGTAAACTTGTCAAGCTATATTCTAACTAGAATTGCTAATTTGAATCAAACGACCTCAAGAAAATTGCGAGTTTATATATGTAAACAAAAAAGGCTATGAAGGATTTGCAATTTGTTGCTTGCATTACCACCTATCATAAAACCATGTTTTAATTCTGAAAATCAAGAAATTATAAATGCTTAGTTATTGAATAGAAATAAAAATAAAGTAATAAAACTTGAAACTTTATCATTGCAAAAAAATTGCCTAGTTGAGGAGACAAAATCAACGAATTTCTTTCAAACGCAGCATTGAAACCATGTTTAAAGCAACAACAAAAAAGGATTACCTTGATTTCCTTTAATTTCTTTGTAACAATGTTTCTTGATGATTGGATGGTGTCAACAAGGGTTTGACTATTCACAATTTGATTATGATGGACTCTGAAAGACCAAGGATTTTAAACCCAAAATAAAATATTGATTGCTACCATATGTTAATTGTCTCAATAATCAAATGGCTAATAAGCAAATCAAGATACTTGAGGGCAATTTTAGAAGTTAAATTAAGCAGGTTGTTAAGCAATAAGCAATATTCCATTTGCAAGTTAAGCACGCAGGGTGCAATTGAAATAAGGACTATTAAGCAATTTAAGAAGTTGGAATAAGCACATTTAAGCAACTCAAAGAGATGACATCAGGAGACTTAACGAACTATGAAAACTTAGAAAGCATTGTCAACTTACCGAAGTAAGAAAAATAGACATCGTGAACTTAACTCAACTTCCCATGAATTCTTAAAATAGTCAAATGTTATTAATAAATATTTGGATGAAATTGCAAGTTTTGGCATAAAATGAATCTTCAACCCTAAGCTTAGAATCAATAATATTTTGAAAAGGAATGTGGAATTTGAGAACACCATGGCAAGGTAATGCTTTCTACAGACTGTTTTACGATCCTTTCATTGTTTTAAACGCACGCTAGTGTTCAATATTCATGTCTATTTCAAGGTATAAATAACCTGTATAACATTGTCATTATGTTCAGTTTTCACAATTGAAACTGGATGTACGAACTTGAAAACAATCTTCAACGAGGGAAATTCATCAACATCACCAGAATCATCATCAAAACAAATAATATTCTGTGATCAAAATCAGAACAAGCATAGATTGTTCAGTGGCACCCTTGCTAATTTCGTGTGTTCTCACGATCACACGAAAGAGGCGTGGATTTCCAACCATGAACAAGGGGTCCTTCAACGTGTTTACTAATATTAGGCCTCGAAAATAGCTGCCTCGCACATTTTGCGGAAATTGTGTCGCGTAACAAACATTATGAAATATGTAAATAAAAAATGTAATGAGAAATGAGGTGGTATTTTCAACGAAATCGTTCACTTTCATCAAAACAAAACCTATGAGAGAGTTTGACTTATTTTCTAAAGGCTGAAGGGGTGATTGCTCCCATTAACTCTCCAATTTTGAGGGCAAGAGGGGTTATTCCCCCGCTACCTCTCTGCTTAAGGGGTGCAAAACATAGATGCCGCTTAACATTACACCTCCAGGTAGCCATTTATAGTCCTTGATAAGAAAGAGGCAGGTGGAAGGGGGAGACATCTCGATCATGGATGCTGTCTTCAACAAAGTTGGAGCCGTTATCACATCTTAGGTCATCATATAATGTGCTTAAAGCCAGAGAAAGTTATAATGCAATATTAATGGGGGTGCTTAAGGTCATTTTATAAAGCATTGATTCAAGGGCACTTTGGATTATTCAAACTATCATGAAGGTTTGGCAAACATGTACCTTTAAAACCGATTCTAGTTTCATGTCAATACGAATGGATCCCACTTTTCATTGTCTACAAGAATGAGACTTGAAATACGAAAATATTCTGCGGTTTACTCCTTTTGTAGGAGGCACTTAGCTTGCGAGAACTTCCACAAAAAACGTAAAACAAAAGGAACTAAATTTATACTCACATGAACCCATCGATTGATTAGCTTCAGGAGATCAATGACATATGAAAATGGAAGCACTAACAATGATTCTTCCAGCTCACTAAAGCCAAAAATCAAATGTCATACATTTTACGGTGGTAGAAAAAAAAGGATTTGATTTCGATGAAGAATCGAATAGGTCGAAGGACACAATAGGTCGATTAGAACAAAAGGAATTCATTAATGCATGGTAAATTGTTAAAGGTCGTTTGAGTCTAGTTTTCTACCAACTGGGCCTATCTCAGCTCAGTTCTATAACCAGCCAATCAGATTTAGCTAGCTCTCAAAGATATTAGATGCATGTTCATTGTAGGCAAAAATCAATGGAATAAACGTAGCTAGGGGTAAATGCCGACCCAGTTAGGGTGCTAAAAGGAGCCTTGGAAAGGATCCAATACATATCCTGTTGTGTGCGCGGTCTTCTCTTCGCTTTTCATTAATATAAACGAGCTCTGATTCGGATCTCAAGACATTCGAATTTATGATGGTATTTGATATCTAATTTCCATCAGTGCAACAATTACAGTTGACAAGGCTCTCCATATTCAGATAACTCTCATAAAAGTGTTTCAACTATAAATACCTGGATTTTACTCTTTTCAAAACGTCCAATACATATTTCAAAGGCTGAAAAAGAAAGTTAATTAAATTCATTAAGGATTGTGAATGGTTAGAAAATGAAATGATGGAATAATGGTCTAACAAATATGTGTTAATAAAGCAAGAAAAAATAGAATTATGTTTGATACACGCAAAACTTGGCTAAAACTTACAGTAATGTTACCAAATGCAATCAAAATAGGATTGGTTGGAGGTGGCGGAATCTAAAAAATTAGTAAAAATATGATCATAGGAATAGATGAAATATGGCATTGCTAAATGCAAAAACTCTACATATTGTGATCATAATGTTTTCTGTTAAACTTTGATTATATGAAAGAACAACATCATATCTAATTGTAATAATAATCTCATGACAATGACAGGATAGCAAAAGGAAGTTGATACAACAATAGTGGTGTTGGCGGTGGTGGTGATGATGGTCGTTGGGTTGACGGTTGTGTTGGTAAAAGAGTCATGGTGGTGCTGGTCGAATGACGTTGACAGTGGCGGTGGCGTTGACGATGACGGTGGCGTTGGATGGGGTGAATTGTTATTTTTATAAAAAGGTTGTGCCAAAGACTGTGTTGACATATACAATAAGTTATATTCTGTTATAAGTAAATTATTGTTGTGTAAAAATTTACCTTTCTTCCCGTCTCTTTGCATTCTTTTTCATGTTCTTCCATTTTAGATTCTTCCTCTTTCATCAACTCTATTGCTTCCATTATTCTTTCTGCCTAAATAAAATCAAATATTGAGCTCTATGAGAATTTATGGATGTAAAGACTTGATACAAAAGAAATTTACGATTGTAACAGAAATATGGATTATTTTGGAGGACATTTGATTGCAAGATACGAAAGAGAAAAGGTCGAACTCTTTCTATTCAACGATTTCATTTGCAGGAAAGTCAAGAAAAAACTACTCTAAACTTATTCAAACATGAAACAGTTAATTTCGAGATAAGAACAACAAGATAATAAGCAGGAGCTAATTGAGATCTAGCATAGAGTAAGCATTGTGTCGAAATAGAATGATCACAAAAATGATGAATCCTAAACTTACTCCTTTCATGCTTTCGAGTGTTTTCTTTCCAGCAAACTCAGCTTCTACATCCTTTTCGCCAGGAATCTTGAAAACAAGAAATATTTGACATATCAAAACTGTAAGAAAAAACAAAGCCAGTATGTTGCAACAAAGTGTAGATGTAAGTGGTGACAGCATAACAAAGTGAGAATAAGAGAGAGAGAGAGAGAGAGAAAGAGAGAGAGAGAGAGAGAGAGAGAGAGAGAGAGAGAGAGAGCTGGAAGATAAGGATAAGTTGGAGGAAGCTTCAAGATGTTCTGAGGAGGCAAAGATGACGGCGGTACTATGGCTTGCATTATTACAGTTCACTTGATTTGCCGGATTACCATTAACTTCGAAACAAAAGCATATTGATACGTTTAGATAACTTAGATACAAGATAGGCCTGTGACCTGACCCTAAATCCATTTGATAAATTTGGCAGTTAAGATTGTTAGATAAACGTAGGCCAAAACATACCACTGGTTCACCTCCTTCTGCTAAACTCTTCTCGTATTCTTCTTCACGTTCCTAAAAAAGCCAACGCATTTAAAGAGTTCCAAAAGAATTAATATTTAATTAATCTTAGTGTTACATGAAAATTATGTGAGCTCAAAGATTAATAAGAGTAATATATTATGATGTGAGTAGAATCGCTCTAGAAAGTTGAATGGTTTACAAAATTCACGTCCTCATAGGAGACCTTTGATTACGTCATTTTGATTGTGTTATTTCAATTACGTCAAACGTTTGTCTTCACTAAGGGGAACCAGCCCCTGCACCCCAGTCTCCTCTACAGATGGCCATGGGCTCAAACGGAAAACGAATGAAATGAAACGGAGAGATAAAATGAAATGAAGTGAGTTCCTCTACCTGTTCTCTCTCTTCTTCAATGACAAGAAGCTCTTCCGTTCTTTCCCACAACCTCAATGATTTATCATGGGAACCAGTAACCTGAAAACAAGTAGCCTTTGATTAAAAAGATGAAAAAAAGATTTTTTCAAATACGCAGATAATTATGAAAATAATAGTAAACTAACGTGGTAGGTAAAAATGATTTGAAAAAATAGATGGTCATAAACATAAAATCTCTGGTTCAGTTCTTTCAAATATTTTATGACTGATAATATGATGTAAAGAATCAAACTTCATGGCAATCCTCTAGATATATGACATCTATACAAACAAAGTCTCATAACATTACCACGAAGTCACCACTTCTGTTTATAGCAAGACACCATATCTCAGCTTGATGTCCCTATAAGTTAATTCAAAAGAAGTGATGTAACATAGGAAGCAGGGAGGAATAAAAGTTGGAAAAAGTTTGCATGTTTATACAAGATACAAGGCTTACGCAATTTTATAGTAATATTTGGCAGTTAAAGTTTGAAGCACCATTGAAGCATAGTCTATTTATGATTGAAGCCAGTTTCTTATGTTAAGTTGAGTCTTAAAACATTGTTAATTCGACAATCTCTTGAACTATTCATAGAGACTAGATCATGGCGTGAAATGATGCTGAGTGCTTCGAAAATATGGCAAAGAAAAGATAAAGAAACTGACCTGAAGAACCATAATATTTTCATATTTATCACCATCCCAATATTTTACTGTTTTGTCTTTGCTAACTGAGAAAAAGTAATGAGTTCGTGGAACGAATTTCAGATCCATGACACTGAGGAAAACAAATTACACTGTTGAAGTAAAAGCATCCGAAAAAGCAACGAGGAAGTAATTTGCCAAAAATTTAAAAAATTATGAAGCCGAAATTATGGCTAATAAAAATAAACTTAATGACAGAATACGAAGGTTTGAGTTGTTGATTCAAGTTTCATGCTTGATGTGATATTCAGACAACCAAAGTTACTCTGCTTCTGCGGCATCGAGCACTATATTTAGCAGACCGGTTAACAGTGATGTTCATAAGTAATCAAAATATATTCAATTTTCAAATTTTAAATCAAATTTAAACCAAGAAAAAATTGAAAATTAAAAAGAAAAAACTATGCAAAGGATGACATTCTGTTTTAAGCTTCAAAAATTGTTTTTTTGTAGAGTGGTATAAACAATGAAAAAACATAACAGCATGAAGTAATGAATGAATTCGAGAAATGTCACAACAAACCTGTCATCATGGGCAAATATTGATTTATGACAATCACCAAAATCCAGGCCCCAGAGTTTTATATTTTTATCTGATGATCCAGTGATAATCATATTACTGTCCTAAAATAAACAAAATAATTCAATTAGTTTAGAATTATAAATATATTAAACAGAAATTAAATATGCTATATATTTTGCAAATGTTAAGGCATGTTTCCGTAAGAAAGATTCGGGTATTGCATCTCAACTTCGGAGAGAGTAGGAACGACAGGTAAAAAAGTTGGAAAGTTTTCTTATTCAATTTCTATTAGCAGTTTAGATGTAATAAAGTGGTAAAAAGTGATGGTAAAAAATCAAAAAAATTAAATGAGCAAGTGTATCAAATATTTTTCATACCGATGAAATATCCATGCATAAAACTGGTAGCTTGTGACCATACAGAGACAAAAAGAACTAAAAAAATTAAAAAAAATGTGAAAATTTATGGGTAATATAAAATCAGTTCATGTAAGGTTACGGTGAAAAAAGCTGCACATGAGATAAGGTGGGTGGACGGATTTTGGTCTCTGAGCCTCAACAGTGGCATTTATTGACTCAACACGGCTGATAATAATATAGATTGCAGTATAATATTACATTTATCTACTTATATACTCATTTGATTATCTATTTATTTATCTATCTATTCCATTAATTATTTATTTATTTATTTATTCATTTATTTATTCATCTGCATATCTATCTTACCTTTAGCGTATCAGAAAAGAAAACTTTAACTGTGCTGTCAAGAAGGGAAACAGCCAACAACCTCTGATCAGGACTAAAAAAGACAAAAGTTAATATTTCAAAATTACTCAGAATACATAAAAATAATATTTATGGAAATTACAATTTGATGTTTTTATGGCAGTGTAAGTATTAGAAGTTGAACCTACATGAAAAGTAGAGGACACAGTAGTTAGATACAAAATCCAGAAAAGTTGTTAATCTTTCTCCAGACAAAAGCATACCGGAAGGCAAACCCCCTACACAAAATAATAGAAATTAGGCGTGGCTTGGGTGTGTCATAGCAGTAACTATTGTTTTCCGTGGACCTTCCACCTGCTTGTGACTGTAAGTTTTCCTATTTCTTGTTATTCATGAAAAAAATGAGGAGATTTACCTATACTTAACAGCTAAAACATCTTCAGACATTTTCAGGGTTCGAGTGTGCACCATACTCAGTCGTTGCCTGTTCATAAATAAATACATTTTATACATTATATCATTAAAAATTATTATAAAAACAATAAAACTTTCATTACCTCCCCATTTCAATAGCTAATTTTTTTACAATTCGTCTTTGCTAAGTCCTGCTTGACTTTCAACATTATTTTGGACTACATGGTGTTGAGGTCCTTGGGACTCTATGGTGGTGGAGTCTATTGGTGGCATCACGATTGCTGCTTTACGGGATGGATTCTGTAAACACGTGGTTTGGCTTCGTCACGTTTAATCGTTGCGCATATTTCTATATCCATTCTCTCTTTTACGCATCGTCTTTCACAATTTTGAAACAAAAAAACCTCTGAATTTATAAAAATAAATAAAATTGAAATGAATTCTTACGAATTTTCTGAATAATCAGGATCATCAATTAATTCGAATTCCCAGAATTTCACATCATGGTCTGCACTTCCAGAAACAAATCCTTTCTGCAAAAAAGAAACGAAACGAATCAGAATTATGCCGTATCACATCTAAAGTCCATTTGGTACCCAATACTGTAGTTATTGTTACCCCTATTCATTTCACTGCACGCCAAAAAAAGAATCCAGACTTACTTTGTCAGGTGCCAAAGTTAAGCCCCAAATTGCTCCTTCGTGGGCACCAATTGTCTCCAGATGGACGCCCGCAGCAACGTCATAGAGCTCGAGTTTTCCGGTCTGAAATACGTGAAATATAAAGACTGAATGACTTAGTAACTAAGGGTAGATTATATAACAGTTTAGCAACATTTGCAGTATCTTGTCTCAAATATTTAAAGGAATATCCAATGATTAGAACGGGTTTATTTGCAACAAATATGCATATAAATAGGAAAATATAAGAAACATACAATAAAACAAAAAATATACTGTTATCTTTTGATGTAAACAGATTATAAGGGTTATAAACATGTTCTTTTTTCATAAATATAAATAGGCCAATGAGGTGAGATGGGCAATGAGAAAGTACAGGCTAGTTTCTCTATGGTTTCGTTGGTGGCAAAAATATAAATTAGATGAGAAAATCAGACATAAAATGCATATATTAAGATAACTGTTGTAATATTTTGGCCTGACACAATGGGTACTAAGAACATAAAATAAAAAAGGCATACTTTGGTGCCAACAACTGCATGGCGATCACCAGGAACGAAAAACGAACATAAAGTGTAATCTGAATCGAATGTTCGGATGCATTTACGAGTTGATCTGGAAAATAAAAATAAAAGAAACATCGAGTATGAAATATAGTATTGTGTCATTCTAAACTTTCTTGCAAAAATCGTTGGAATAAAAAGTTTCAAAATTTTGCTCAGACAAACAGAAATTGTTAATTATCACCTGTATCAACTGTAATATCATATTCATACATTCCTTTGTTTTATGATTCTCCCCATAAAAAGTGTCACATAGCAATTTTGGGATTGCAACATTTCAAGCAGGGTTCTTCATTAACCTTTTTGCAATCCTGCATTGCTTCGCACTCTTGAGGAGAGTTGAGCAAGAGAACTTTATATCGTAAAATAATGTTTTCACATCTGCAACCATCTTTAATCAATGATAAGTGACAATTAAAAGCAAACCTATTCCATATTTTAACTGATTCAGCTGATCCACTTAAAATGCACGTTCCTTCAGTATTGAAACAAATCGTTCTAAAAATAAGAACAAAAAGCCATGATTACAGGATGAGTGTGCTTGAAGTTGCTTCATGTTTAAGGTTCTTCAGCTTAAGTTGGTTATCAAGTTGTTACTTATTTAAAAAGGAGGTTGCTTACAAAAATTTAATTGAGCATTTACGTTGTCGTATAACGTCCCAAACCCTGGTTGTTTTTTAAAAACAGTTACAGTTATGAGAAAGCGAGGGGGGGGGGCAAAGTACCCCAAGGTATCATAGGGTATTAACGATCAATATAATCGATTAGATTAGCAAATTCGGCCCCACGGCCCCTCCGATATTTCTTGAAAAAAGGCCAATGTTAATAAAAGATGCTTACAGGAGCTTAGTTGAGCCTTCAAGTTGCTTACTTTCCGAGATTCCTCGCCTAGTTGCTTACTAACATGTTGCTAATCACATTTTACCTCGGATCTGACCGATGTCCTTGGTTTGTTATCAGTGACATGTTAGAACATTCTCCAGAATCAATTCTGTAAATTCCAATCGAATTATTGCTGAATAGAAGTAGAACCTGTCAAAGAAAGCGAACAACATATTATACAAAACAAGGACAAAACATTGAAAATACTAAAAAATGCTTTTCTCATCGCAGGCTTATTTGTCTGCCTCTAAAATCAATGGATAAGGAAAACCAAGGTTTCCTGAAATCTCATTAACTGGAGAGCTTACTTTGGACAATAAGAATAAGATTCATTTATACTGGAAAAGTGGAGAGGGGAACTGCAAGTGGTACGGCTGCAACAGCAGCAGGAAGAAAATAAGAGTTAAGATCGCAATTATCTGGAAGATCTTTAACTATTAATTGTAACAGCCTTGAAATAAATGGCAGAAGGTAATAAAGAAGATGGAGAGAAATAACATGGCGCATAAGCAATTTAACACTTAAGACATACCTTGAGAGAATGAGAACTATCGACGATCAAATCACATGACCTGGAATAAAAAGTTAAAAGATTAAGTAACTCAATTTTCTATACATAAAAGATAAATTTCATTTGAATTTGGGAAACGTAATGATAGCAAAATATGGTTGTTCATTTTGCAAATAAAGTGGAGGTATATGGTATATTTTGTACATTTTGTATATGGTGGCAAAAACCACAAAATGGAGGTTGCATAACTATTCTAATGAGCTAACAGTTAGATGTAAAATTTCAACTCGCAACTTCGTTCGAGATGCTTCCTCCTTTTATGAGGAAACTTCTATTTTTGGCATCTTTCCTTATGATTCCAGCCTAAATATTTGGGTTGTTTCTGCTTTACTGTTTCTTACAAATGCTACATGAGATTTAATTCACTTTGAACTTGAACAGACAACGTTGTGAGAAAAAGGATTGTTTAAAAATTACCTGATCTTTGATTTCATTTTGAATGATTTTATACGTTGGATTTCGTCCCCAACTGTTTGTGGCACTAAAATGTCCTACAAAAAATGAACAATTTTCACAAAAAATTAATAAATAAAAGACGAAAGCTGACGCATGCTATCAAAATTAATTACATGCTAATATCAATATTGTTACTCTACAATAAATGTTGCATTATATTTGTTCATCGTTCTCATTATCTTTCATTTATCTTATTATTCAAAAATCATCATGATAGCTTTAACTAAATCGTAAAAACGATTGAGGAGAACAGAGACTATAGCTGTGGAATCTGAGCTTTTCAATCTTCTTCAACTCAAAAGCAAGCTGTAAAATATAGAATGAAAACAGAATTTCAACCAACCTTTTCGTTCTCCGCATCCCAGTCATCGCTGTGAAATGAGAAAATAATCAAATATCTTTTGGAAAAGCAACTGAAATTGATAAAGGGTTTAATGCTATAGCTAAGACGACCTTTCAAATGAACAGCCTTTCAGCATTTTATCCTTTCATGGTCCCCTTTTTCTTATTCCTTGTTGCTCCATTAGCATTCTCTTCACCAAACCGCCACCAAGACTTTTCCCATAATCTTATATCAAGACCATAGTTTTTCGTGTCTCTATGCAAGAGGTATTAGAATGACAAACAACAAAATAATACCCTTGTTTCTTTCTTAATTTCTTCTTTTTCTTCTTCATTTGTTTATTGATCTCTTCTTCTGTGCAAATTTTGAATATTTCCAAGTTGTTATCGGTTCCCTGTATCAAAAAAGTAGAGAAGGTAAACCTAACAGTCACACGGTCATAAGCTGGAGGAAAGTCCACGAAAAACAAAAATAAGTGTCGTTTTTTCAAAGGGAAGGGAAAGTTGCCACCCGGTATCTTTTGCCCGGAGGAAGGTTAATAACTTTTCTGGACTTTGCAAACAGGACCTTTAGACTGGGAAACAACGAGAAACCATTTAACAAAATTAAGCATTTCGTTTGGAAATCGGTCAGTTCTCTCTCGTCAAAATTTGTCGCAATGTTCCCTCTGAGGTAAACGCAACTATTCACGTTTAATGATTTGACTGCAGGTTGAATTCATTAGAGCAGCCTTCTCCTTACATGAGAAAAGTTGATGAATCAATCGTAAATTTGATGATATTAAATGCGGCTCGCACCCTTCTCTTGCTTATGAAGATCGGGCGAAAAATTTTTAGCAGCCTACAATCATATCCACCAGCCTAAAATCATGTCAATAATGCGGACAAAACTAGCTAACGTGGCTGCAAAGACTGGAAGAGTGAAACGCAATAGATGTAGGCCCTGGTCTTGTCATCTGTTAGATCCTTGATGTGTCCATTTCTCGATGTATCTCAGATAAAGTGAGTGGTTTCAAGTTGAAAAGATTCAAACGCATTTGTGAAGAAAGAAGAAAAAATTCTCTAGCTCAAAATGAAATCTCAAAGTTTAATTACTTACATGACAAGCCAGATATCTTCCTGTACTATCCAAAATGATGCCAGCTACGCGATCCCTAGCTTCACGCATGATCGAACCCAAATATTTGCATTTTACAGGACCCTAGATACGAAAATAATTATGAATCATTCGAATTGCATGCATTTACCTCGGAGTTAGACAGCATAAGCAACAGTAAATCATATTATAGTTTCTATTCTTGCAATTAAGTAATCATCTTCTTGTTTCCTTCCTTTTTTTATAAATCTTTGTGTTAGTCATTCCTAGTAAATGCATAAGAATAGAAAGAGCAATGAAAGAAATATATAAATAACGTTAAAGAGTAAAAACTCTTAGCATACTAATTCATTATCATCAGTGTTGGTATTATGATCATCATCATTATCATCATCCAGACCCACATCGGTTTCCTTTCTCTTTCGATTTTCCTCATTTGGTTTCTAAAATTGCAAAAACACAAACACCATGATCGAAATCGCAATAAATAATCGTAACAAAAATAAATAAAACATACAAGCATCATTTGGTGAGAAGTGTGTAACAGAATCCAAAAACCATTCTGGAACAAAGTTTACGATGGGGACAAGGATAAACAAAAACACCTTTCAAGGTTTCATCATGATTTATACAGACGGTATCTAACGACACTAGAGCAACAAAGTTTATAAAAATAGATTATGATAGTTAACTGTGAATGGTGACCATAAACTGTGATTGATATCGGCAATAGTCATATACGAAGGTGTACATTCGGGTACCTTCATCCAAGCATCCCCCACATGCTTCGCGGCATATCCCGTATACCACCGCTGTATTGCTTCAAATCCCGATCCCGATCCCCTAGATCTTCTTGGCTATCCCGCATCCCGCTTAACAGGACTCATGTATCCCGTATCCTGCCTGTCAAAATAGGCCGATCCCGTCATCCCGCCAAACCTATTGTGCACCCTCATATACGCATGGTTCATCGCTAGCCATGTTTCTTTGCCGGTCATCTTGAGCAAATGAAAACCTTAAGGTTGGGCCTAGTATAATGTAAACGTAGTATAACGTAATTCCTGAACAGAATTCTGCAAAAGGAGGAAAATCGATTAAAGCCCCTAAGAAACCAATTACATATCGATTATAGAATGTTATACTAAGTGCATATTGATACTACCTTACACAACTAAAAGAACTCCTATACAACTTCACGCTGTCCTCCCCACTGCTTGATCTAGAAAACTATCATCCCTTCATTCAGAACCAGAGTGACGTAATGGAATATATTGACTTAAATATGAGATAACAAACCTCTTTTTCATTCTTTTCAATATTCCAAACTCGCAGTTCACTATCAGAGGAGCCAGCAATGATCCTTGTCTCATCCTTCGCTACTGTAAAGCCCCAAACCTAAGGAGAATTACCAAAGAGATCAATATGTTTGGAACGTAACAATAATATATACATCTAATAAATAATATTGATTTTCAGAGCTAATAGCTGCTAATGCAATGTTAAGAAACTTTTAGCAATACTTAATATCTTAATATGATTTGAACAAGAAAAGAATTTCATATCCAAACTTACCTCACTTCTGTGTCCAACAAGAGTAAGAAAACAATGTTGGGTATCAAGATCCCATAATTTAATCAGTGTGTCTTTGGAACTAAAAATAGAAACAAATATTGACACAAAGATATTAAATCTCACAGCAACACTAAACAAGAAATACTGATGATGTATAAAAATATTCATATAATTAATTCATAAATTGTTTGATGTTTGAGCAAACATCAATGGTTTTTGGTATTTTTAATCTTGACTTGTTACAAAAAAAAACATTTACCACCAAACGAATCGGCATTATTTCTATCTAGATTGAAAAAACCTGAAATTGGCACGAGAATCACCTTGTGATGAGAACATTGTATTTCTTCAAAAGATGACATTTTGTGATATCTGCTTTGTGCCCCTTCAACCTAAAACAGAACAAAGAAAAATGAAATGATTATGGAAGATAAATACAATCTAATACCATACGTCCTTGTTACAATATAACTTTCCAAACAAAATATAAAGTATGCAGTAAGATATGGAATAAATTATGCAGTATATGACACAAACCTGTACAATCCACATTCATTAACAATATCCCAGACAATAACATCTGTGTCCTATCATAAATAAACAAATAAAGTTATGAAAAATTCATTTATGACACATTTATCATTAGGCTTTTAAAAACAATATATTCATTTCATTTTTGTTTCCATTCCATATCTACTTGTTTAATTGTCCAGTATTAATTCATTAAATCGTTTAATCATTCATTTTCTATCAATTCATTGGGTCATTAATTCCTTTGTTTATTGGTTCAGTTGTTTTGTTTATTGTCAGTTGTCATTCATTTTCTATCAATTCATTGGGTCATTAATTCCTTTGTTTATTGGTTCAGTTCATTTGTTCTTTCATTTCTTCATTTGTTTGCTTGTTCGTTCATTCATTCCTTTGTTCATCTGGTCATCATTCACTTGTTAATTGAAATTAATGATCATGTCTTTAATTCAATCACATTTTCATATACATATCCATTCGAATCATTTGTTGTTTCTATATAAATCTTATAAATAAATGAGAAATACCCTTGAACCAGAAACTAATCTTGTTCCAAGAAAATCAAATGAAAGTGTTGACACAGCTGATTTATGACCACTGAAAAGAAATAAAATAAAATGATTAAAAAAATTCTTACCAACAAAATAGCATTATGACAATTAAATTGCTGCGATAATAAAATGACTATAAAGTGATTTATTTAATTTCTAAATCTACATACATCTAAAAAAATAAACATCATTAAGATTAATTAATGAAAAAGAAATTTAGTTTAAAGATTGCTTAAAGTTTAAAAGATTTTTGGAAAGGCGAAGAAAACAAAGATGGGTAATTTTTCAAACATCAAAATAAGCATGACACTTCTTCTTCTTTTCAGCTTCTTATCTTCTCACAAAAGTTCCATGGTATGAGAAAATCACATTTCGTACCTGAGGGTTACTGTATTTCGACCGTCTTTTAAGTTCCAAATTTTTACTGATCCATCAGCATATCTAGAAATAAGTTTTCAAAATAAAAACAGGTTTACAAAGCCATATTGAATAACATCTTTGATGATGATATAAAGGGAGTTTCCATATTTGTGGCCTTGCTTTGCTGCCTGCATCCCAGAGTGCAGAGCATGGCAATGGCGCACCCAAGACATTCTTAAATGCCTAAGATAGCGTACCTGGGCGCCCCTCAGATTATGGAGTTTTCATGTTTGTGCAGTGATATTTATAGTGTAGTGGCACACCTGACAATTTTTGTACGGTTTTTGCGCACCCGCACCTCAGGTGCGGCACTGTTGGCACACCCTAGATCTTGTCAAGATTGGCCATACTCTGCAAACTGGCCTGCATCACTGGGTGTCCCTAAAGGACTAATTAGCAAAGGTAAATCTATTAAAAGCATGAATTCATATAACAATTATAGAACATACCCTGTTGCAAGTAGATTTGCTTCTTGGCATTTTGATATTGCAGTTACTTCATGTTTTTCTCCATTGAGGACCATAACCTTAAAGATGATAACAGAATTGAAAACCGTCTCCTTGATTAAGATGAAAAAACCATGCCATGCATATCTGTAAACAGTTAAAAAGAAATTGAAGGCAAATACAGTATTTAAAATCATACCAATTCACCCTTTCTTGTATCCCAAATATTGACATCTTCGTTAGCACCAGTAGCTGCTAAGTATGAAACATTTTCAGTAGCTAATGATGATTTAGGCCGTGCTCCACTTCTCTCCATTAATACAACATTAGCTCTGCTACTTCCCACCACGCCAAACTGCGAAACGATGCTATATCTTTGATATGTTTTAACAAGACCCATGTTTTATCTTGCATGAAAACAGTTTATCGAGAAATTCGAATAAATTGCGCTTTTAGTCTGCAGCAACCCTCTTCACAGCTTGTTCGCCATTATTAAAAGTGCACATGGATAGGTAGCCTCGATTGAGCTACAAGCAACATGAGGTAAATTGCAAATGGTATCATTTCGTGTTGGTCCCATCATCAGATTTCGAACAAAAATGTAATGGCTGGGTCACTAGACAAAGTCAGAATAGCCGTTCTTGGTGATTCAGGTAAAAACAAATTTATTTTTGGACTCAGATTATAAACGAAATTAAAAAAATTGTGACTAAATCTTTGGATGAACAAAGTGTAATGCCGTCATTATCAGCTGATCTGATCTGATGATGTTGGATAGGGATGGGTTAGGATTATATTAAGGCCTACGTATAATGTGTACCATAACTTGCCTTGAAGGTGTTGGAAAAACGACCCTGGTTCACGCATTAGCTCATGGAGAAGTCCTTTCAAGTTCACCTTGGACAATTGGTTGTTCTGTGGAAGTTTTGGTATGCCTTTATAAAACTTTCATAAAGCTAGGCTATCTATATTTCATATGCTGGTTTAATTTAATCAATTTGAAATACGATTAAGTTTTATCTTTTTTCGTTTTAGTTGCATGAATACCAGCAAGGTAGTACACAGGAAAAATCAATTTTTGTAGAGTTGTGGGATGTTGGAGGCTCAACAAGTCATAGAAACAGTAGAAATATATTTTATAATAATATAAATGGTGTTATTCTGGTTCATGACCTCAGCAATAAAAAATCAATCAATAATTTAAGAAAATGGTTTGGTGAACTTCTGAATTCTGGGAAGCAAGACTTCACAGGTATGATTACTGAGTGATTTCATGAAATTTTAACTGATTCATGATAATGATGATTGATGTTGATGCCGATGATGATGATGATGATGATAATGATTGATGATGATGATTATTATGATGATGATAATGTTGATGATTGATGATGATGATGATGATGATGATGATGATGATAATGATGATGATGATGATGATAAGGATGATTGATGACGATGATGACGATTATGATGATGATGATAATGATGATGATTGATGATGATGATGACTTTGTTTTCTTCGCAGGGGTCAGCATCAGGGGTGCACAAACAGACTACAATGGGTAAGTGCTTAAAGAAGTTTCTTATGAAACATTCAAAAACATCTGCCCTAAAGTTTCTTGATCTTTGAGTCTTTGCTTTCTATATTAATTTTGAATTTATGTGTTTTTGTTGACAGGAGCATAGACTATGACCTGGAACAATTTTCTGGTAACAATCTTCCTGTTCTGATTGTTGGCACCAAACTGGTAAGCTTGTAGATCAATATAATATGTAGTAAAATTGAATGATTAGTTGATTGATTGATTTTTGATTGTTTGATTTGTTGATGCATTGCACCACTTGCAATTATTGATTGATCATGATTTATGATAACTGTTTTGATAATCAGTGTGATCATTTAGATTTTTCAGTGATTGCTACACAAATATCTCTAATTATTTAGGATCAAGCACCTGAGACAAGAGCTTCCTCCAGTTATTGCAGCCTTGCTGGTGAGCTGAGAGCTGCCCAAGTCAATCTTGATTGCTTGCAGAAAAAGTCATTTGCAGCTGGTTCACAAAACTGGGATAAATTCTGTTCATTCTTTGATAAGGTAAATTTCAAACCATAACAGCTTAATTTTAATAGATGTCTCATCCATTGCAAATGAAGACTTTCCTTTCATCATTCGTTACATTGCTCCAAACTGTTATCGAAGTAAACATCTGAGCTAAATGTAATTTTCAGGTTATAGAAAAAAAGCTTGGAGCCAAACAGAATTTCAATTCATTTCAGGTAACTTTCTTTGATTATGGTTTTATGTTTCCGTTAAATAATGATATTTTTATTTGTGAACATCGATGAAAACTGATGTACGTTGAGTTTTGTTGTTCGGCTTTAATTTTGCAAATAGACTCGAAACTGAGCCCTCCTGAAGCATGAAATCGACATTTAATACTTCGAACATCCTTAACCATAATACTTGAGTTTTTAGTGGTTCAGATTTTTTTCTCTTTTAATCTGAAACTCTTAATCGAATCTTTCGTAGACGTCATTCGATTCCGAATCTCCACGAAGTTCAACGACCGACAAACGAAGAAAAAACTTTTCTGGCTTTTCGTAATGCGAGTTTTAAAAACTGACGAGCAAGAAAAAATGGCGAACAGAAGATAAAAATGGGCGAAGTTGAATGTGGGACAAAGCTACCAAATACAAGGTCAATTTAGCATGATTATAGAAAAGTCATATTTTCAAAATAGGCCAGTGAATATTAGAGATCTAAAAATTCCTTATTTATTTCGAAATATTTCGATTTTCTGAAACATTTTAAAATAGTTGCTTCAAGAGAAAATCTCCTTGTACTTGGGCAAACGGAAGCAAAATCAATCACACCAATAACGAATTGATTGTTGGTCTTTTTTTATGTTCTTTAGCCCGTTTAAGTTTGCTTATAATCTTCATGTCTGATTCAATTTAATTCAAACCATATTTCTGGTCAAGATAGTGAGAAATATCATGCATTTGTCAAAAAGGGCGATGGGAAATAAATGAGGCATTATGGGAAATGAACAAACTTTAAGTAGCAAACAGAAATTCACTTATACTCTCATTAATTATGTACATAAATTTTGAATAATTATGTTAATTATTTCACAATATGAAAAATATTCAATCCCAATATTGTCAAAAGCTACTCAAAACCTAATTTTGATCTGATCACTCGTATTCTATGATTTGTTTGTGGTAAAACAGAAGGTACCTAGAGAGAAAATTTGAACTCATTTTACATCTTAAAAACATCTTTTTAGATAATCAAATAAATCGAATTTTTGGTTGCAAGAAATTAACAACAAGTCTACAAAACAAAATTTAAAACTTTATTAAATTTTCGAAAATGAAATCAAAAACAGTCTTAAAACATGTAAAAATAACCGTTTCTATTTATTACAGCAAATTGTCTCATGGACACAGGACAAAAATGCGTTTTCTGGTTTTTAAAGTGAGATAAATGTAATAAAAGTTGAAATGATAAAACACATACCCTTCACTGTTTAATACTTCGTCCACAGTTACTTTTGTCAACCATGCATCATCACATTTAAACCACTAAAGAGAAATTTTGATTTACAAATATTGAAGTGAGAAACTTTACTTAAAAAATCTAAACGGTCATCTTGGTAGAAACAGGAGTGTCAAATATAAAAAATTTTAAGATTTATTTTCATCCGGTATAAATTACTTTATGCTAATTAATTTTGACTATCAGAAAGTTGCACTTATCTTTGTGGTTTTTTATGATAAGCCCGCCAAGGATCATGGCCAGCATCGAGACGTTAAGGTGGAAATTGAGAAGAAATTCAATAATTTGTGACAAGTACCTGGTCTTTTTCTTGCCTAATGTAGCACATGTAATGACCAACTTCGAGTGTTCCAGAATGAATAACAACCGCAAATAGTGAATATCTAAAAAATAGTTAACAAAATAGTAAGAACATTAAAAACTAATGCAAAAGAATATGCAATTGCATGCAGCAAACGCAAAAAAAATTGTTACTTCCAACAAATAATGCCATAAATTTTAAAAACGGGAACAGAATACAGTATACAAGAAGTGCAAGAAACTCAGTTTAGCATACAAGAAACTCAATGAAATTATAACTGGTAATACAAGAGTAATGCAGAATATTATTAAAAGAAAAATTAAATTTTATTACTTATTATCCAAGCAAATATGTGACTTTTTCTGGTTGGCATAATTATAATTCTCCGAATTTCTGAAAAAGAAACAAAATTTCTAATCTAGCAGCCAAAACAGAACTTTTTCGATCACAATTTTTGCATCAATTGACATCATTCTAAAAGTACACACAGCTGTGAAAAATCCAGGTAGATAACGCCAATTTAAGCATTGAAATAATGCAATTTCATGCTTTTAAATTATCAATCCATGAGAATCAAAATATAATCAAGATTTTAATCAAATCCTCCTGCAAGGTATCTATCTTCGTTGCATTTTTTCACATGTTGTTTAACAACTTCTGATAAACAAGCCTCTATTTTTGACTTTCTTTTCTAAAAACGGAAGCAGCAATAACAAATAAAGCTGGTTGAATATTTTTCATTAAAAATTTCTACAGGTATATAAAATGATAAACATGGGGTGAACTTACGTTGATGCCATAAATGGAGTCATATCCAACTCTTCTGGGAATGGAACAAACGTTGATATTTTCTTCGATTTTTTTGAATGCTCAAAGCGCTAAAAAACAACATATTCAAAATCAAGGCAGGAACAAAATACTCTTGCAGCTTGCTTCTTAATCGTGGCAAAAATATCACGATCTTTCATCCGAGTTTCGTTCTCTGACGAGTTTCGCAAGAAAAAGTATTCTGCAAACATTCATCCCATCTTTCGGGCAGATTGGATAAACTACAAAAATTAAAAATGAGGCAGTTAAAAATGAGGTAAATTACATAAATGAGAGATTTTAGAAGAGTTTTACCTTTAAATGAAAACACACTACAATTGGTAATTTTCTCATGGTTAATTGCTTTGTCGACTCCTGAAGAAAAGAACATGAGTTGAATAAAGTAAAAAGACAAATATAAAGCAGGTTTGTACAAAGTAAAAGATTGAAGGGTGTGAATGGGCAAAGTTTTAAAAAGATAACTGAAGGAATATCATCTATATTTCTTTTTCATTAACAAAAATCCTCAGAAGAAAAACCTGTCAGATAAGAGAAAAACTGGTTAAAGATGCATTTTGTGGACACTGAATCAATTTAAAACATTTTAACCTTTAATGACGTAGAAAGAAGTGATGGCCAAAAGGCCACAAGGTCACAAAGTAAACAAACCTGGTAGCTATGGCAATGACTGCAACGTATTTTTGCTTCGCTTCCAAGCCTCTCTGGCCTCGTAAAGCTAAATGTATATAAATTACAAAATATGAATAACAAAATATAAATAATATATAAATAACAAAATAATATATAAATCATAATATTTTATTTCAGATAAGCAGATGCGCTTTACGATACTTTATAAGAAACTTAACTCTGGATGAAAAGCTAAAAGACTCTTGACTTTCGACCCAAGTTAAATATGAAAAGTCGCTGTCATTGTCTGCTAACATTGCTGGAAAGACTAAGCATTGACAATCAAACTAGATTTAACAACAAACGATGTGAAACATTAGTTACCTAAAGCTCAATGACTTTTTTGAAATTTATGATGAAGAGTTTTTGGTGAATATATCAATTCAGAAGTCAACAGTTTAGCAAAAGATTGCTGGGTTGCAAAAGGTAATATTTACCTTTCTAAGCACGCCATTAAGGATTGTGGAATAGATGTTGTCTCAGGAGTTGACTGCAAGCTTATATCTGAATCTTGCGAACTAAGATCTGCAATAAAACAGCAACGATGTAGTACGTTAGAACCAAAATAGACGGAATAGTGATTAGTAACAATTTTAGCAACAACATTCCGTATTCTTTCTTTCTTTCTTTCTTTCTTTCTTTCTTTCTTTCTTTCTTTCTTTCTTTCTTTCTTTCTTTCTTTCTTTCTTTCTTTCTTTCTTTCTTTCTTTCTTTCTTTCTTTCTTTCTTTCTTTCTTTCTTTCTTTCTTTCTTTCTTTCTTTCTTTCTTTCTTTCTTTCTTTCTTTCTTTCTTTCTTTCTTTCTTTCTTTCTTTCTTTCTTTCTTTCTTTCTTTCTTTCTTTCTTTCTTTCTTTCTTTCTTTCTTTCTTTCTTTCTTTCTTTCTTTCTTTCTTTCTTTCTTTCTTTCTTTCTTTCTTTCTTTCTTTCTTTCTTTCTTTCTTTCTTTCTTTCTTTCTTTCTTTCTTTCTTTCTTTGAGAGAGCAATCAATGTGTTCGAAGAAGACAGGCATACCTTCAATATTCGAACTTGTATTTAGTGAAGATTTTTGATTCTGTGAACTGCTATTTTTGGAAGGTGATATTGTATATCCAATGTTTCCAAGGTCCAAAGAAATGTCCCAAAAGGGATCTATTGTTGTGGATACACCCCTAGGGTAAAACAGATGCAAAAATTGATGGGAACTGAAAGGATAATAGCTGTTCTATGACTTATCAAATATCTAATTCTCTTGATGATTATAGTGATGACAATTACAATGATAATGATGACAACCTGTCTCAAGAGTAAAGACGAGAACTCATTTCTGATACTTACTGGCAAGAAAAACATGTTAATTTTGACTGAAGGCCACCAGTGAAGATTTGATCAATGATGCAATTACATTTGTTATGATTGTTTGAAGGAATAGTCCCATCATCTACAAGAAATTAATTAAAAAATGGATTTCATAAATTGCAAATTGGAATATAATAGCAACACCCAGTAATTAGTCTCTCATACAAATGTTAGAGGAAGAAGAAGATTAAGAAATACCTCTACAATGCTGATGAAGAATGTCTAAGGCTGCAATGAAAAATTCATGAGCATCTTGCTGTTCATAACCTGCTAAATGTCTTGCATTGGTCCAAACTTTGTGCAGCAAGCGAAATGGTGTGTGTGGTGTTTTCTTTCCGGAGTAGAACTACAGAAAAAGAAGGGCAATTTATTTCTTATTTATGTTGTTTGGCCTAAAAACAGAGCATTTAATGAATTTTTGAAATTAATGAGGGTAAATATTACAAGTTTGGCATCTAATATACACTTTGTTTCACGCATATGAAATCACAGATAATAAGCAAAGAAGGAAGAAAAATAATAACAAAAACAAAAGGATCCAAATTTCACCATTGTACATTTCAATTTTTGGCACAAAAATATGTCTAAAAGGTTTGACAAGATGGCAGTACTGTAGGTGGGAGAGAATTTTTTGAGGCAGCATTGTTTCAAAACAATCGGAACAATAGGCACTATGTCAGAAAAAAAATATTTTCTCAGTTTTTTTGTTTTTGGGGGGGGGGGGGCTTTCTGTCAAGCTTATATTTATTTAAGCATTAGTAATAAATTTCCAAGGAAGGGCCTCAAAACTTACCTCTTGGAAAAGTAATGACATTTCACACTGACATTTCACACATTAGGCAATTATGACTGTCTTCTGTTGATGAACAAGAATGTTTGTCTGAGAGGAAATAGCTTCGCAGCATTGGAGTGTGTAAAAAAGCTTGCAAAATGCAGTTCATGAAACAAGTATTTCCAAGATTAATCAAACCCCTCAAACCTAGTGGAACAAAAAAAACACAAAGTTGATAATGACATTGGGATATTTAACAATCAATGGTTGTCAAATCTGTTTTAGTCATTAACTGGTGTTTCCTATTATGCAGACTGTCAAACTAAAAAAGTAGACCCTCTGTTGTTTTTTGCTTTTGTAATGTGAAAAAGTTGTTATCCATTGGAACAATAAAGGCTTTCCTGAGGGGTATCTGAAAGCATAAGAAATGTAGAATAATAATATCATATCAACTGTTTGAATAAAGCTGGGGCATTTAAGATTTTTATGACTTTTATTTTGCTCACCAATGACGGAACTTTGAGAAATATTTCTCCTTTTTGTTGTCATTGTAAGCAAAGCCGTTTCAAGATCTGTTGGCTGCCATTCAAAATATTTTCTTTTTCCACATCCAGCAATCCATGCAGCTTTATCCGCTTCGTCCCTCCCAATTTGTTCCAACTCATCGTCATAGACATATGTACCACACATGAAGCAATAAACATTGCCATACAGCAAATCTACAGCTGATAAATTGATATAGGCATTATACATATTGACATTACGCACACTTGAAGTTAAACTTTTGAGTGATGGGACTGTGAGATCAGAAACCAAAATAAGTACTTTGCAGAGATGTAGCAACCAGGGGGTACAGGGTGTATGTACCCCCAAGTTGGTGGCAAGTGCTCTTTCAGTGAAGAGAAGTTCCCTTTTTAGAGTAGATAAGTGTTGTTTTACGTTGCACCTAATAAGCATAGCTCCGTGTCAGTATTAGTTTTGAGTTATCATAATATTTGAGAATGCCGCACCTATTAAACCAAGCATTTGTTTTCAAACCAAGAGTTGAAATTTGCTTCAATTCAAATTACATACCCAGGATATGATTCTTCTTCTTTGAGTGATCAAAAACATGTTTGCCTCCTGCATAGCAACCAAAGTAAACACAATGCAAGCAGGCATGAAGACGATTGGCATATGTATGGCATTGATGACATTTCAACCATTTTGCCTGCAAGATGGTAAGAGAATTTAAGAATGGAATCAGCACTGGTACAAGTGGGAGGTTGAGATAAGGATGGGGGACACGCTAAGCCCTTCAGATTGGGAAACACCCTTTTGAACAAACAGAGATAATGTTTTAGAAAAGTTTAAAATTAGGTCAAATATTTTTGTCGTTGTTGTTGCAAGTCAGTATGTGCCCCTGAAACAAAACTTGATAATGACCTACCCCTAACCTAACTTACCCTCCCCCCATTCACCCTGTGGCTCTGCCACTAGACAGCATGACAGCATTGCCACCATAAAATGTATACCTATTTTGAGGATATTAAAAATGATTCAAGAATTTTAATCTAAAACTCATAAAACATTTCATATACATACATATACATATAAAATTAATGTTGTAAGCGCTACTGTGCTTGTTCAGTAATGTAATGGAAGAAATTTATTTTTCATGAATTCGGTAAGAGGTGGCTCAATAGCTGTGGACAGGACCTTAGGAGCTATAAAAATTAAAAAAAAAACACACACGAAAGTTGGGACCTTCCAGAAACTTGAAATTACAAAACACAGTGAAAGAAAATATGATGGAAGAGCCATGCTATTTCTAACTATATTCGTAAAATCATGAATATTTCAGCTAGCTGTAAGTCAAATATTATTGTGAAAATGGCTCCATGTTCTAAATGTCAATCATTCATAATTGGGATTCATGCTAATGCGATTAGAATTGGGAGACAATGAAATCACCTGCCGAGGAAAAATTTTTTCGAACTCAAATCATGTTTGAAATATTCTGATTTTTTCTAAAATGGTTATTAAAAATAAATTAAAGATGGAAATTGTATCATTAAATCAAAGTTCCCTCTCTTCTATCGCTAGCAATTCATATGGACTTTGCTCCCATTGAACTTCCTGTTCGATGTTCTTTGAAAAGATGACGCCCCTGCCGTGTTTGCAACAATCGCGCACATTGCAATTGACAAACTTCCATTGCATAATGTTTTCATACATTGCGTAGTTCTAAACAAGATATTTTGTTGCGAGGTATCCTTCTAAATAAATAGCGGGTTTTAACTAAATATCAAATACGTTTCTGCTGTGAAATGCCTGATATTAACGGCGAGTCTGTTTACAATATAGGACCTCAACAAGCGCCGTAAATGTTCAACAAACCTTTCGAACTTGCGCTTCTTTTGAGCAGCACACGACGAAGTTTGAGTAGATTGTTTGGTAGTTTGTAGTTCCATTACTGTCTTTGAAAGCAGCTAGATGAGTGCACGACATTTCAAAATCGGAAATGAAGGATAATTTAGCCACGAGGTTCTTCTTACAAAAGGAAGTCACAATTACCGGTTTCAATGTTTTGTTGTTATGAGTTTTACCATCTTGGAATTGCCTCGATTTGAAACTGGAACAGGTAATCAAAATCAATTGAATCATTTTGATCATTGTTCGAGTGATTAGAATGATAGATAATCACTGGGCATCAAAAATAAAATTTACCAGTTTTTAAATTCTGTTATCTAATCTCAACATTTTCCCTCGGACTTTTAGCAGTCAGCAATCCAGCTAAATTGATAAGTGAATGTGTTAATAACGGTAGACCACTAAGAAAATAAATTAAACAAAAATTTAACGTTTTAATATGATGTGTATGCCCCATGAAAATAAATTCAATTGTAGAAAATATGTATGAAATGCTAGAATAATATTCTCCAATTAAAGAACTATTTCATGCTTTAAGGGGAAAACTCGTTATCGTTATAAAATGATGTGATGTGCAAACGGTTAGAAAAGTGTTTCTGATTTGTTTGCACACAGTCCACATATATTTCCATTTCCTTGCTTGTTTTAGCTGCAAACTCTAAAGGAAGCGATGATTCCTACTGGAACATTTTACAGAACAGGAAGCATAAATAGTTGAACTTGAAAAGCAATGTTTGTAAAGGGGTAACCCTTTATGCACAAATTTAAAGCAATTTCCTGAATAATAGTATGGGAAAAGTACAAAATATTTTAAGATTGAAAAAAACAGCATCGAATGTCAGTGGATCGATTTTAGGCTTTCGAACGAGACTTAAAACTTTTTCGAGGATCTCAAAAAATTCTGATTTTGACAATCTGTCGTTGAAGGTACCGAGTCTTCCCCTTGTTTTCATTAAGTATATGCAACAACGATATAAAAAAGGTAATGTATAGTAAATGATAATATGTTTTTTTTCTTCTGTTAGTTAGCTATTTTATGTGTGTCAATAACACGTAGTCAATGGGACTAAAAGAAGTTTTCTTCTTGGGCGAGTTTTGATCAAACTTCATCTAACAAACCTTACCATAAACAATCCCACTGGTTTTTGGTCCTCACATTTTGGCGATTTTTGCTGCTGGCTTCCATTTTTTTCGCACCGAAAAAGGATTCAATACCATGGTCAAGCGATTATGATTTTCGCGTTTAGATGGTGAAATTTGTTGTTTATTAGAAAACTCGCATTATTACACATGTTTAAAATAAAAAGCACCCGGGTTGTTTCTCATTGTGCTCCCTTTAAATCGTTCTCTTTCTTTTTAAGAAAACAGATCTTCTAAGTTAATATTACTTCAAAACGAAGTAACCCACGGCGAATTACAAAAGGGGGTTTGATCACGACTTCAGAGGTATTTCTGCAAGCTCTTTCTTCTCTTTAGTCAAGTCTTCGATTACTTTTAGCATGTATGGCCTGGAATAAAAGATTGATTATCAAAAGAGAATCAAGATAGGTCATCATAAATTCACCCAGTCTCTTTGAATATAGATCGATCATCTAAATCATAAACATTCTTATGCAACCTCAAACACCAAATTATCGAAACTTGTGGAGTCCTGATTAATTTTTGCTCGAAATACAACTCCTGATCTCATTTTAAAATGACATTAAATTGACCCTGAGTCAAAGAAGTGCCAGTGAATTTTGCCTGTATTGAGTCGTGAACTTGGAACTTGAAATAAATGTGTTGAAAAGGGTACTTACAACTCTGATTTGTTTTTCAAGTACGATAAAGTTATAACCCAGAAGAAAGCAATTGTTGAGATGTATACCACTCGATATGCAGTTGGAACAATAGCAAAATTAATTGCCTGGAAAGGAAACAAAATAAACAACGTGTGAGCATGTTTGTGGTTTAAAGTTTTTAGTGTGTCGATCAAAGGGAGCAATCAGAAAACGTCAAGTAGATCAAAAAGTTTACAATCACGGTTGTGTTTGCTTAGGTAAAAAAAGCTGGTTTGGTCCTACATGAATTGGAAACACCAACCTACAACTCAACAAATATTTTAACACAATCATGCTCAAATTCAGAATAATCATGCTTTAATTTGACAAGTTTATCTTTAAATTTCACAACTATAAAATGCATTTTCAACATGATACCTGTAACCTGCATAAATGGTTTTAATTATACATAAAAATGCACACCTGAGCTGCTGGCCAAATTATGAAACTTGCCTAAAAACAACAAGAAATTGTATTAAAGTCAATAAATTAAGAACAATTGGAAGACACACAGCATCAAATGCATTCAATTTCCACCAGAATATCATCATATATTGGAGAAAATTTGCTCAATGAGCAAGCGATCTGCCTTTCCGAATTGAGAAGAAGTGAGAAAAAAAGCTTACATTCAGGGACTCCTGCAGAAGGGAGAGTGGAAGCAAGTGACTCTCCTGCCCCCTGAATTGCAGCATACATCTATGGTTATGTAGTTGGGCACTTGGAAGGTGGAGTCAAGAAAGATCATGATCATGAAAGGTGGAGGTTCAAGCCTAAAATCTTATGAAACCTGATCCCCACCAATGACATTGAACCACACAGTAACCCAGGTATGGGGCATGTGCTGCAGCCAAAACAGCCCCCACCCCCCATCTTGGTTGACAAATGCTAGAAGTGATCATCAAATAATTCAAGCATTCTATTATGAACTTACTGCATAAGTTGGCAGAAACTTTTTCCTTATTTCAGCTTTTGTGTCCTCCCAATTTTTTCTCTCGAGGAATGACATACCTAGAAATAAAAGAACTATATATGAAAACAAAGATACTTCAGTGAGGTAAAAAACTGAAAGATTTCCATTTTGTTGGTTCTTGCACTCCACTTAATACAAAGCAAAAGTATACATATGAGTTGTTGTTGATGTTGAATAATCAACTTAAATAAAGTGTCAAGACTAGCCCCAAGGGACCACGTAACTCTTAAGATTATCGAACATGTAATTCGCACAATATAAATGTTTTCAAAAGCAGAAGCGTTGTTTTTCTCTGGTTCTGTAAGGCTTAGATAAGCAAACATATCAAAATTCTGTCCAGCACAACTTCTATGCTCAACTAGACATGCAATTGTAGTCCCTCCTCAGATGTTTTCGAACCCGCGAAACCTCATCTTAACCTCTTGGTACAAGAAGAAACAAAATACAATCAAGCAATGAGGGGCAACTAGGGGTGGCGGGATGAACCATATGATCTGACCACGATGTAATCAAAAAGCATGTAGTAATGCCCTCCACCCATATTTTTATCAACGATTCATCCTTGTTTTGTCGTTGGTTACCTGGGCAAAAATGGGCGGTGCTACCTGAGTGCTTTTGAGATCAAAATCAAAATCTGGTAGGTTTATGGAGGCCTTTAGGCCTAAAAGCAAAAAGATACTTACCAACATAAAATATACAGGTTGAGATGCTTGTGAAAACAAATTGATCGAATAGCAGTTTTTTGAAAACAATTCTTGGGCCTGATCCTGGTAATATTTTGTCTAAATTATTGTAAACAAAAGTAGAAACAGGTCCATAATAGAAGAAACCCATGGTTGCCATTCGACCAGTTCTTTCCCAATCATAATTTGCAAGCATTCCAAATTGCATCTTTTGGCAGGCGAAATCAGCTGATGTTAAAAGACACGTGTAGAATACTGCATTTCCAATATACCGATGTTTATGAAACAATCTCCGCAAAGTAGAAAGAACCATTTTGTTTACTTATTCGATGTTCTTTTGCTTGCGAAGTTGGATGATCGACCGCAGAAAAATCCGTAGAGGAAGTAAAGCATGTCATGGTCTTCTGTTATGAACACGTCACGTGAACAGGTACGCGACGTCCGAGATTTTCCATCACGTGATTTCCGGTATTCGTACAATCAGCTCGTAGACTTTATTCGTGGAAAGGGGAGGGGGAAGGGGTTGCAATGGGGGCGACAAAAATAATTAACGTGGTTTGTTGTCTTTGACAAGAGAAGTGTACTTTTGTAGATTTGGCCTAACCCCAACCACGTAAAGTTGTGACATCAGCTCTACCCCTCCCCCACCCTCCTAACAATCTGAAGCATTACAGAGAGCATTTTATCCCTACAAAAAGAAGATATTTACTTCCTTGCGATTATAAACCAGCCTCTTTTCCTTCCAACAAATTAATAAAAATCATATATAGATTCGATAAAAATGATGTTTTGATGTGAAAAAAGATAAATAAATAAATAAATCATCAATTATCCTCGAGATGGGTCATCAAATTAGAAAAATAAACATTATCTATTATAATAAAAATTATGAAATGTTTGATGAAACAAATGACTTTCTAAAGTATCACTTCTTGCTAGGCAGTCTCGATAAAATTTGGATTAGATTAGGTAACTGCTTTAAACTAAAGGAATTTATAAAATTTATTATAAAATGACAGTAAAAGACCAACTCTTTTCAAAGTGGAACTTCTTACCCTCCAAGGATGCTAAATGAGACTCACTATCCCCTTACGTGTACAAGCATTCTTGAACTTAAGCCGAAAAATTAGGGTCTAATCCAAGTTTTGTGACAACCCAAATTTTCCAAGATTTCCAGAAGCAATCTTGACCGATTCTGACCAATTTTAGAAGTTGGCCGGAATTACGGACAGAAAGACAAAATTTGCATGGCTGCTTTGGTGTGATCAAGGCTTGTCCTTTGAATAGAATTGGCCTTTTTTTGTAACAAAATTGTGTGGAAAATGCTGATCATATCAAAAACAATGGCTTCTAAAATAACAAAAAATATGCATTTCTGTTCATTACTCTTAATGTCTTGTTACTTGGACTGTATTGGCAATTAAAAAAAATAAAATTGACAGGGGTAAGCGGGGTTGTTCCCCTTTTTGCCATTGGAAACTGAGCTTAACTCTTTCATTTTTGTTATTGCTTTGGAATTTTTGACTTGAATCGCTCCTGACGTCATCAGTTATCAGTGTCAGAAAATACCATTTCAATAATATTTTTGTCTCTGGGCATGACCCTCATCTTTAACTTAATAGTTTACATGAATCAGGCAAAGCAGATGCTGATATTTCTGACAACAGTGACATGTATGACATCTTGTCTTCTTTGTTCTTCGCTTGCAGGAGCCAATCACGCTCAGGAAAGGAAATCGTGAAGGCATTATTGAAATCTGCAATGAAAACGTGGAAAGATTTAACAAAATCGATTATTTTACTTCTAAACTATATCTTGGATTATTTGTCAAATGAATATTGCAATTTATAACAAAGTTGGCTACTATTCCTGGGTGGTGAATAAATTGACAAAATCATATATGAATACAATAATCAATGTCATTATCTAACGATTGATTAAAAATGATAATTGGCGTTTGTTGAGGGAAATTTCTCTTGAATTATTGTACTCACGTTTTGAGTCAGAAACATCTACAACTCGAATCTGTCTTGGATCGATGGCAAAATCAAATCTATGATAAAGTATTTATATTAGAATAATGGTTGTAATGGTTGTAATTTCTGTTGTAAAAATCTCGTTTTAAGTTGGAGAAGGGAGGCTATTTGTAGAAGGAAGACTTTTTATGCATCAGCTATTTGCTCAACTATATTTCAAACCCAGGAGAGTCCATATACGTCATAAACCTTTCCGGGACTAATGTCCGAAGACTTTTTTCTGGCTATTAGACCGTTTCATCTATTAAAGACAACCAAGTCAGTTGAAAGAAATGAGGTAGATAATAACACATTCAAACCTTAATTCTTGACGAAAGGATCTTTTAAATGCTTGTAGATGAAGATATCTTCTTGCACAGATAAGAATATCATTGAATAAAAAGATGGTGATGTTCTGAATGTGCAGATAAGTTCTAAGAAAAAATGTTTGTAGATGAATGGTCATTTTAGATACATCATCCAATCAGAATTTCGTTCTAGAAATATCAGAGCGGATGTAAATAAGAAAATAAAGCATTTTGAAGTGGCAAAATGGTTTTTTAAGGGGAGAAGGAAATCTTGCAGATCTTAAGTATCATTATCAAAGGAAAAGTATTAATTAAAACAGATAAAATCACCCAATCAAAGCAGCCATGCATTTTCTGTTAGAATTTACGAGATTGATTGTATGATTTGGGAAGAAGAACGAGTTAGATTTAATTGAATTCTTTGAAGCCAACAAGGAAGTAAATATGAAATTTAAAGCAACAACATGCATTGAAATGCAATGAATCAAAAGACTTACACCGCATCATCGCTAGCAGGTTGTTGTTTTCTTGCTGATAATTCAGATAGTTCCATTTCCTTTAGGAAATACCTTCCTTGTTGTGAAAGGGCCTAAAATTACAAAGTTTTTGGTATTGCAAGGAATCAAAGTTATATCAATGGAGTTATAGACCCTTTCAAAAGTTATAGAACGGGGTCAAAATAAAACATTTCTGTGGGTTTACACATCTATCTTTTACTTCGTGTTGGAAACGAACAATAAATGAAAAAATCTAGTTTTATTGAATTCGGTTCAACTTCGAGTTATTCTAAAAGATACAAACTTACCGGACATCCTTTAATTCTTATCTTGAGCTCTTCAAATTGTTTTTCTTTCTCAATTCTTTCTTCAACCTTAATCAAAAGAAGAAAACGCAAAAATTTCGTGAATTCAGTAATAAGGGATTTTCTAATTGCGCAAACATTCATAACGAGTCATATATTCGCTGTAAATAACTGACTTAAAAAATCACAGAGCTCTTAAGTTCTTAAACATAACTTAGCATGGGGAAGAAAGCTTAGCAGGATGTAAATTTCGTTCTCCACACTTCATGGTGTGAAACGCAGTACGAACAGTGACGAGTGTCACAAGAAAAGGAAACTGAAAATTTACCTGTTTGAAATTATCAGAGATTTCTCTCAACTTTTTCAATGCTTTAACAATAAATTGTCGATCTTTGTGTTCTGATGGTGTGCATTTTATAAGAGTTGATAATAAATCAGCGCGCCTGTTTGTGAAACAAAATAAAAACATAGAAATATAAATTAATTTTACATTCCAAGATCCAAGTTCAAGTTTAAAATTTGCGATTCTTCTAAAATCTGCAATCATTTTCATGTAGCTTTTCAACTAAATGGGATTTAGGCAACAATAACACGTCTCAATGATAAAAAAATGCGCATGGTATCATAAAAGCATTGTAAATTTATCATTTAACAAGATATTCCATTAAGAAATCTGCTTCAATGACTCACCTTCGGTTTATTTGTGTCGGCAAAACTAGAAATTCTTGAATGCTGAAAAAAGAAAGCAAACAACTGGAGTAAGAAACAGTAAACAGTTTTATCTCCTTTATATTTCTAAGCTACTGTTTTGAAATAAACTTTTGAAATAATATACTCATATTTCTAAAAGCAAAATCATAGAAAGAGAAAAATTGATATCTATTGAAATAAATCTCAAAACTTCAGTTCAAGGTTAATAAAAATTATCACTTAGTTTATCTTAAAGCACTGATGAAGTCTATTTTCGTAATGGAGTAGAAAATGATGGAATAGCAGAAATATTGCCACCTAATATAAAACTGATCTTCATTATATGTTCTATTGCCGAAGGCTAAAGGTTGAGAGATTTATTGTTTTTCGAATTGGGCTAGCTTCATGGAGATAATTGGAAAATATGAAAAATGATTGAAAAATACCTCAAATATCCTGATTCTATCGAAGTTTTTTGACGATGGATGAATGCTCGAAAGGCAGGATTCTCTTCAACGCACTGAAGAAAATCAATGAATATTTAGATAAATATAAATAAATCAAAATATGATTTGGGTAAAAAGATATCCCAATAGCTTGAACATTTCAAACTACCATTCTATCATATAATAATTGAATTGTTAGTGAAGTAAAAAGATAGTAATTTTAAATCAAGATGCAAAAATAGAACAATATGCTTACCCTTTCGATTGTTTTTAAAATAGTTGGGTAATTCTTCAAGAAGTTGGAATAGGCTTTGAGATTTGATGAAAATGTCAGATAAACATCACCAAGACACTAAAAAAGTACAAGTGATTTATAATAAATAAGGGTCATTTCAAAAATTCAGTTATCAAAAGTGGGCATTTGGTATAAATGTAAAATAATTTGACGTTAAATAGAACGTATTTTATGTCAATAACAGTGAAATTATTATTACCTGTTCTGAATTCCAAGAATCTATCCTCTTTTTCAAATCTGTAACAAGTTCACTAAACAAAAAACCATCAAGCAATTAGTAAGAATCATGGTTAATAATTAAGAAATGATCGATAACAGTCAATAAAAGAACAAGTTTCCACAAATCCAAAAATAAATCGTAAAATTCCTTTTATCGACTTTTGAAAATAAATGAGCTTTTCACTTTAAAACTGACTGTATTTTACTTCTTAGTTAGTCATGGTTATCATCGGATGATGGTTATAGTTTTGATTAATGGTTATTTCATGATTTTAGGCAAAAATAATAGAAACTGGAAATTATAATAGTAAACCTGGATGTTTTTTGCAAAAGTTCGCAGTCACTAAAAATCATTTTTACTGAGTTGCTGGATGCAATTGCCCTGCGAATAAACAATTTACGTCAAAAACAAAATGAAAAACAATAAAACCCATGACGTTTTTGTCTTTTTCTAACAAATAGATGTCATGCTTTTGACAAATAATAAAGCCAAATGAAAAACAAACAGAATCGATAGGATGATGAACAAGAAAACATAATCACCTATTTGATTGTATACTTGATGCGAGTGGCCTAGCATATATATTTTTAAATGTTTGTAGTTTTTCTTTATATTCCTCTTCCATTTGATAAATGACAGAAGCACAATGAGTACGGTCTTCAATCTGCAACGAACCAGCATCTTTTGGAATCTAAGAAGTGTTTAAATAGCATAGAAATTGGATAAAAATATCATCAGATCCATAATCAATCATAAAATCTGAAAAAAATTTACAACTTTAGTCTGCATTACAGAGTATTTTTATACAGAGTATTTACAGAGTAAGTTTATACCGCCATAGATGGGAAATTTGAAAAATTGTTTCATCAAACAAAAATATTCATTTAGTATCCTATGTTTTTACTCAAATAGTAAACAATCTGTTGGACGTCCAAAAAAGTATCTTTTGCCGGAACAAGTAATTGTTTTGAAAATCAAAAAAAGCTCTCATCTAGAGATGATTGTAAGGGATACTGTCAAGAAAAATATAAATAGGGGATAATGTCGAGCAAGCATTTGTACAAAAATGACTGATATTCAGATGCAAGAATCTAAAATACTTAAAAAAGCTCACTTCAAAGGCTGAATCATCATCCTTGATTTGAGCAGTCTTTGCTTCAGAGATGAGGTCAGTTAACGTTTGAAGGCGTTTCTAAAAATCAAAATGGATTCTTAACCTAAACAATTGAAATTAGAAACATGATAGAAGATGAGATGAAATTATTTGAAGGGAATCAACGTCAAATTTTTCAAAGGCTTCTCATTCATATAATTAATACAAATATTTTCTGAATTATGTTTGAGAGTAATTAATTAATTAATTAATTAACTAAATATATATCATATGAAATGATATAAAAATGATAAACATTTATTGATAAAAGAAAAAGAATAGAATATAGCATAATTTGCAAAATTTGACTCACGCTTTGTTCTTCATCAGATAACAATGTTGAATCTTGTTCACAAACAGAATTGAGAGCAGAGCACAACCTTTTAACTTCAGCAATATCAGCTACTCTTAATAGCTTGCCAGCTAATTCACCTTTTCAAATAACAGGAAAATCCAGAATAAACAACATGAGTGGTTTGCATGTTAAAATAAATGACGTCCTAATCGCATGTCACAATGTCCAGAGCTGCTTGGATATGTTCTGGTTGTTTTAGGTTTTAAATGTTATATTTTCTTCAAATTTTACTAGGTCAATCATAAACTTATGATTTAGAAAGTGCAAATGATTTAAAAATAATCAAAGCAGCATTAGTCAACCAATTATCATGGCAAATTGACATTAATGATACTAGGAGTACATTTCATAACAATGAAGGTGCATTCAAACGCATACAATTGATAGATGCATGAAATGCTGATAATGATTAAAAGCATCATAAAGTCATACCAATCATTCTATTGGTTAATCCACTGTGTTCCTCATTTAAATGTTCCCTTAAAATCTTTCTAATTGATATCATCGTTTCCTAAAAGCATAAAATTAGATTTGAGGAATGACAAGGGTAGAAATGTCGTGAAAGAAAGGGAGAAAAGTGACATGCTGATGGTGATGCTGCCAGCAAATGAAACTGATCTCATTGACTGCGGTTTGTACAATTCTGATCTCATAATGTCATGTCACATCATATGATCATCTTGTGACATGTTATTACTTCATCTTGTACCATGTAGCTTCATTGTTTCCATGTCATGTCATGTCATGTCACGTAAAGTCACGCCATGTCATGTCATGTCATGTCGTCACGTTTCATTTCACATTATGCAATATTATGTTATCATTTCGTTTTGTACCATTTGCATCATCATTTTATTTCATGTCATGTCATATCATGTCCTGCTGACGTAACATTGTAAAAATCTGTGTTAAAAACCTTTTATTATTAGTAACATATAATATATAAAGATCACAATTTCACTAAGAACTAATTACCTCTAGATAATCACAGTAGTTTACCCACGTCATAATTCTTTCTTGTTTGAAATATTTCAGTTCGGTTCTTTGCTTGCCATCCTCTTTAAACCATTCAGTTTCCACTAACAAAACATCCAACATGTTAAAGTTATGTGTGTTAAACATGAGCGATGTGCAGACGTTAAAGTTTGAGAAGACTTGAGCTGACCAAATAAAGTTGCAGGTGTCTCGCAATCTTTATTGTATTTTTCCATTTAATGACCGGCAGATATCAGGAATCTTTTAGAAACCGAAGGAAAAAGTTTGCAGAGCCTTGATTGGTGATCAACAAAAATCAGTTCTTGTTGCAGAAAGCAAAGAACACAAAGCCGTTGGATTAAACATTTTGTATAAAACGAACGAAAAGGTTTGTTGAAAGAAAGAGCGGCTGGTTGAAGACTACTCAATGGACAATTGGATGTCGGCTTAAAAACTCACAATTGAATTTTAATGCAGAATGTCTGATCTAAATATTATTTCGATACTTAAAGCAACATAAAAGCTTGTCTTTTTGAGTTGGATATTGGAGCCATGAAAGAATAGAAGGAAATACAAGGAGAAACATTTTGCAGCAAAGGAACCATGTCATGTCCCAAGGCAGGACTCATCTTCAAAGAACCATCAACGACCAACATAACCGTTTTCATTATGCTAGACGCTATCATTGCGGTATTTACGGTTATTACAAACTTATTGTGCATTTTGACTTTGATCAAAACAAAATCGTTGCATGTTCCATCCAACATGTTGATTGCTGGCCTTTGCCTAAGCGATGTCTTAGTTGGATTGATAGTTCAACCGATTTTGATAACATATCTATTTTACGTTCGTTTTGATAAAGTGAATCACAGACCGCTTATAGCGGCAGTTTACATCACATCTCAAGCTTGCGCGGGGTTGTCGTTTACTTACACAATTATAATCAACATTGATAGGTACATTGCTATATGTCATCCTTTTAAATACTATGCCAAAGCAACGTGTCGTACACATATCCTAGTTGTGATAACTACTTCTGTCGTATGGCTTATATACGTCTGTCTCGATGTATTCTTTTTGCTGCAACTTGCTTTTGAGATGTTCAGAATTGCCTACATCGCATTTGCTCTATTTGTCATATTTGCAGCAAACATCAAAGTTATAAAGGTAATAAAGAGACAAAGTGCAGCTGTGAGAAACATACAAGAAATAATCAACAATTGTACACAGAGGGGTAACATTCGAAAGCAGAATAGAGAAAGAAGCAAAGCTTACACGTGCATCATCATAACTTCTGTCTTTCTTTTCTGTTACATTCCAACAATCGTTATATTTTTATACTCCTTGTATATTGGCACATTTTGCTGGGACAAAGATGCAATTTTTGTCGCAAATTTATGGTCATACTTTCTAGTAAGTTTAAATAGTTTTATCAACCCGGTTATTTACTGCATAAGGATAACAGGCATTCGTGAGGCGGCCAAGAAGATATACTGCAACAGAAGTTCTGATAATGTAAGAAATTTTCAACGGACTAGCCACTTTAGCCAAACGTCTAACGATGCAGAAGAGAACAGATAACTGACTTACTTCGAGTTAATGAGCCTGTTATACCAGCCGGAGAAGAAAATTGTACGCCTGTAGTTTGTGACAGATCTTCCAAAACATCAAGACCATTTTCTGGAAATGAAATAAGAGATTTAAACACAATTACATATTCTATTCTACCAAGATATGATATTGAAAGCAAAGGGGAGACTCGAATAATCAAGGTGACTGTTTGTCTTAATCAGCAATATTAACATATTGCAATCTCTGTCAAAGATAGGAGAGATAAAACTGAAATGGCGTACAGACCGGTCGAGGCTAAAGGCCAGAAAATATCAACACGGGAATCTTTTGAATCCACAATATGAACAGAAACTTCTTTCCAGAAATCTTGCATATTTGGGTGTTTCAAACTGGCAACAGAAAGAGTTGCACCTTGTAAAGAAAAACAGTTGAAGTAAGTACAGTAAAATCATTAAATCATAAAATACTATTTAAACATAATATAGTATATTTTCTAACTTCAAATATATTTTTATGATATGATTTATGCATGTAATATCATAGTGTAAACAATTATCAATTTTCACACCAATCATTTGAGTCATTATGAACATCAAGAATGGTCTCGCGACAAAATAATCAAATGATCAAAATAGCATGTCTTAATCTCTGGGGAGGGTATGGAAAACAAAATCTCAAATAATCAGCTTTTCAATAATACCCGAGATGATTCTTGCAGTGCCTTGGGACGCATCGCCATCAACACAAAAACCAATGCGCCTTGAAAAGAAGACCAATTTTGAGTTAAAAACAAAATTTTGATGATAAAACGACATGATGTACAATAAACTATTTGAGAACCATCTAAAGGAGCATATTCAAAAGATATTATCCAGAAAAATATAACATTAACACGCCCATCCATGATTGAAAAGGCAAGTGTAAACAATTCAGATTCAAATGCAAGAAAACCATTTCAGCTATCGAACATACTTTGCATGTCTGCCAGCAAGCCTTAGCTTCAGAGATAAGATGAGCCCATCGAGTGTTGTTCCTTCAAAGTCATAAGGAATCATTATTGTTCCAAATCTTGCACAATCTAACAAAATCTACAAAGGGAATGTCATCATGTATTTAGAAATGGAAGATATTTGCAATTCTTATTAAGAACTGGGATAAAAAGACGTTAAGCTAGAAGCAAAAACGTTTAAGGAATTCGAAGCATAAAAATGGAAATAGCAAATCTCAATCCATACTTCAGTGAATATGTATTTATATATTCATCTATTGCAAATGTTAATGGGTACACATGAAATAAAATTTTACTTCTTTCGCGTTAGAGACCAATATTTTTCGTTAGAGTAATGCTACTTTTAGCTTGCCAAGCAAATTTGTGTAAAATGAAATAATTATAAATATAATTATCATCACTTTTCATCTATAGTTTCATTGACTTTAATTCCCTGTCTTTACTAACACAGATTTATATCTGTCTAAAGGCGAGAGTCCTTTAAGTCAAAATATAGTCTTTCGACTGTCAAAAAATGAACTTCTCCAAGATGAAAAGTTATAAAAGTTAAATTCTACTCGAATTTAATTTGCTTGGCCCATAATGCGCTGTCTAAACAACGCCTTAACGTGCATTTAAGTTCGGTATCGACCATTGTGTCGTTAAATGTATATATATGATGATGATGGTATGAATGACGTATTCAAGAAGCATACGGTTAAGTATATATACCTCCTTAGCAGGCATCCTCGATGATATAAATAAAACAACTGGATGTTCATATGCAAAATCATGCCTGATGATTGGCTCATCTGCTGTGATGCTTTGAAATGATTTACTCTCAAGGGAGCGCCTACAATAGTAAATCAAAAACAATTTTGCCATAATTTTGAAAAATATGTTACTGCTTTTATCAATGCTCCTCCTTAACTTGCGGCAATATAATTTCTCAGACATTCAATTTGCAAAGTAGAATACGCTTCAAAATTATTTGACTTCCTCCATTTAATTCAAATATATTATTAGGAATCGCTCAACAAGGCTCTAGGATATTTCTTGACAGACTACCCTCCCGAAACAAATCAATTATCCTTACCTTGTGGTATAGAGTGACCCTGTACTCGATTTAAACTTTCTTCTATCCATTGTATAAACATCTAGGTCTAAAAATGACACAGATTTTGCATCATGACAAATAAAGACAATTTAGGTGTGTATTTGTGTGTTAGCCCAAGTCAGAGCGTTGAATTCCATAATTTAGAGGTTAAGAGGCCTAATCAGTGTGACTTTCAATTCTTTTACGAATAAAGAATAAATGAACTCTGAAGAAAAGATATTTAGTAGTGCATAGAAAACTATAATCTATTGATACATTCAGGATAGGGTTCGAAAGTATTTTTGAAAGGAAATTACTTGCTGTTCTTTGAGACATTGAAAGGTCTTGAAATGATTTATTATTTAGTGACAGTTCTAATGAAGAGCTTTTGTTTAGATCGATGCCACCATCTCTTGCCTGGAAAGACAAATAAACTGCTACAATAATAACCATGATATACAATGAAACATTTGAGGGTATAGTAGAATTCCAAGTAAGAATTTGAAGGGGGTGGTGTTCCGCCGCGACTAGGGACGCCAGTTAGGGGGGTGGTGTGAATGGTTATCAATGCTAATTATGGCTAGATGGAAACATCATGTTTTTGTAGGGCAAAACAGGCCAATGCAGGCTTTTTAATCAGACAAGGCTAAAAGTGTATTTTATAGGTTGCACCATCCTGCCAACACAAAGTACGAAATGACAACTCGTGTAACGTTGTCATTCCTTTGGCGCGATGAACCATGAACTGATTAATAGTCTCCGACAAGTTTAGGATCATTTAACGTGTATTACGATTCTTTTAAATAAATACATAAACAGATAATTGATAAATACCGATAAATGTAGACCAGATTTTGATCTGACAGATTTTGTTAGAGTTGTTGGGACACTTTTACTTCTTTGATGTTTGTTTGTTTTATTGTTATTTCTATCATATTTCTTTTCATTCCTTTGAGTATTGCCAAGCATCCCAATATATTCTTTTTCAAGAATACGAGGACTTTTGGTGGAATTTTGCCAAGGAGGTCGAGGAACTTGCTCTAAAAAGTATAAAAAAATTTTAAAATGCATGATCAACGGAACGAAAAATTGATCAAATGAACATAATATTTGACAGTGACCACGCAGCGGTCTTAAAGTGGAGGGGCTGATCGAGCCGCAGTTGTGGTCCGGGGGAACCCTCGGAAAAAATGTTAGACCACGCCTCTTAGAAGGACGGAAAACCCCCCTTTCAAACCAGGCTGCTACTTTACGTCCTTGTTTCTATACAACAGTTCGGTTCAGAAAATATTTCAGTTGCGAATGCCATATTTGTGATAGCTTTTAGGACTATCTTTGAAAAAAGTGGAGGGGCTATAGCTGCGCGGAGCCTGTTTGATATGATGGTAATATATGATTATTATAATTACGGAGAGGGAAAGGATGATAACAAGATGATTATTATAATCAATAACAACAAATCAATGATCATGATGATTGAATTGATTAGTCTAAAAATCTAGATAATATGACCTACCATGTACAATATTTGAGTCACTAAAATCTACCATCTCTTCATCACTTTCATCAAAATCATCATAATCATTTTCCCTCCGTATGACAATATTGTCTTCTGGTATTGTATTTCTAATTCTCGTAAATCTTCTGACGTTGTATGCAGACTGTGGAAATGAAAAAAATAAATCTTTTAATTATCATGATATAATTTTACTCTGAACACATGAAAAATGTTGAAGAACAAATGCTACATTTATAAGGTGTACTGAGAAAGCACAGGCAAAGCACAGCTATTCAGATGTGATTCTGTGATCATAAAAAAAACAATGTTTTTGAAAATAAAAGAAGTTATTAGCAGTTTCAATGTGAGTTTGGTAGTAAATGTTAAGCCGGCAATATATAGATGACAGGAGGGGGGGGGGATAAAATCTTATTAAACAGATGAAACTGTACCACCAAGATATAAAATCCTACTCACCTATTATCACCAGGATTTCCACAAAACAGTAAGACATAAGAAAATAATTCATTAGAAATGCAAATTTATAATAAAAGTGGATTCAAAACCACACATTTTTGGAGAATTTGAGGGTCTCTGGATCCAACCATGAGGAAAACACAAACCATGAAATGTAAAAATTTGTTGTGACCCCTCCACATTGGGAAAATTGCCAAAAATATAAACAATGAATTTCATTAAAATAGAAAAAATCAAAGTAGAAATAAAACCAGAAGAAAGTGACATACCACATTAAAATCCAAACTTTTAACACATTTGATATAATGATATTTCCAAGCCCCATATTCTTTGGCATTTGGGAAAACAGGCAGCAGCCATCCTAGACGGATGCATTTTGGCATCCAAACGGCATCTTGCTCAGCAAGAACGTGCCAATGCCAGTTGACCTGGGCTGCTCTGCACAGAGATTTTGGATCCAAGAAAGAAAAAATATAAAGTGAGATCCATCTTGGTAAAACAGTTGTGAAATCTTGTCTCAGTATTGGAGATCTTTGAATGAACCAACCTTCAACAAATGCCAACTCAGATTTGGTGCATTTTCTCAGCAAGGTTAAGAAAAATTTACACCTTTGAGATGAGTCCCAAACATCAAACTGCAAAAAATTGGAAATTAGCAAAAGCTTAAAAAGATGTGCAAAAGAGCATTAGAAGAGGGGAAGAAATAAAGGGCATTTTCACCCCACCAAAATAAAAATGCAATTTCAATTTCCTTGCAAGTTACAGTTTTCATTAAAATGAGAGGAAGCAAGAATATCGAAACTAGAGGATTCAGGGCATGCCTCCTCACTTCTTAGAAGGTGCCTCTGACAAAGTATCCTTTCACCTCTGAAGATTCATTTTTAGAACTTACAGGAAATGCTTCTCTATCTTGGATGTCACCTCCCCCCTCCCAAAAATAAAAAATAATTCCAATATCCATGAAAAAGAAGAAAATGATACAAAATGGTAAAAGATGGTTGACTTACCCACTCTATGATTGATTTCAATCTGTCAGAATACAACTGAAAAGTAAACAAAAAATATTAGCATGTTGTCGATTCTGTGAGTCGTGTAGTTGCATTTGATTCAATAAGCAAAGAAATTTAAGCATCAATAAAATAATGCTACACTCTATTTTATAAGAGTATTATTGATCAAATATGTCTGATACATGTGGGCTGTTCGAGCAATCAACCACCATTTTCCATGGAGGGGATTATACCAGCTTCCACGTTGATGGTTTCCTTGCTCCATTTTGTAACCAGATGAGTCGCACCAATTTTGCATATATGAACCGTTTGACAGGGATAGTTTACCGCTGTTGCTTGACAAAAGGACGGGTAGTAATTGTGCACACAGGACTTTATCAACAGCCTACACCCAAACTTATATTTAAAAAATTAGGCCTATCTACCTTATCATTCGCCAAAGCTCGTCTAACATGTCTCCAACTTCCACTAAGTGCTCTTTCACTATTCGATCTAATCCTTGAGCTGCGTAAAGCTGGATATTTCGTCCCTGTGATGTTACCAGATGTCGTTTTAATTCCATTTATTTCACTCAATGTTGTTACATCCATCTTTACTTCCCGTTTCCCTTGCCACAAACTTGTTTACAGTCCCCTGTGGTTTTGCAGCTCAAACAATCAAATCACCATAGAAACTCGCTGATTTATCAAAATGGCGGACAGTTCCATACCACGTGCGCGTCGGTACTGTACAATTTCGTAAAGCTTTGATAAGAATATTAAGGCTCGAATCCGATTATTAAATCTAGGTAAGACTTCGAGATTTCATTTTGGGATGAGAAATTTAGATTGCAGTCCACTATTTAGTCCAGTTAATTATTTATCGCTACACACTAGAAATAGATTATTATGCTGCAGATAGTAGGGGATTGGTTGGGGACTTCTAAAATTCTAAGAAAACAATCTTTTATCTGCTCTAAGTCCAGCTTAATCTACCCCCTCCCCCTTGGCCAATGACTCTAATTTAGCTTTGTCTATTACAATTCTACGATACAACTCACTGAGACCAGATTATATCATTAAACTTACCCCAGATGACGATCATGATTAACATGGAAAAAGAACTGCTAAAACAGTCCATAGATTATCTAAATCATCAAACAAAATATCTTGAAATTCAGCAAAATAAGCAAAATATAAATGTGTATATAAGTCTCATTTCAAAGGGGAATTATCTTTGTTAAGCGCAAAGTGCTTTGTTTAGCTTGCACTGTTTATTTTGTATTCCATCTTAAAAACTCTGCTTACCCAAGAATAGAAATCAAAGTCACAAATGCTAAATATTGGTATCGTCAAACGCTGGATTGTTTTGGGTTGAAACAGTTCCCTTTAGCTGCTGCATGTGCAAAGTTTTTGTTCTTCTCATCGCATCCCTTTTCGCTCTCCAAAAGCTGACAAAGAAGTAAAACACAGGATCCAGAAAGAGTTTTATTGCAACGAAGGATGATAGAAGATAGGCCAGGTTATTGAGTCTGGAAGATGTAACTGATACAATTGCAATGGGAAAAATGCAGGCGAGAAAGGTGAATGTGATAGCAAATGCATTCACTAACACACGATGCTCTTTATTCCATCTAAAGTTCTTCTCCTTGACCAAAATAATAATCTTTATTCCTAATATTGTGTACAAGATGATCAGCAAAATACCAAATGATATCAGCAAGCTTCCAAATACCTCCATTCCCTTTTGTTCATCAAGTAGGGTTGCACTTATTATCGTCACGACCAACGACAAAAGCCACGCCCCTACAATACTGTAAATTACCCGACGCTTTGTGATGATCAGTCGTAACTTCAAAGGAAAAAGGACAGCAAAGAGCTGTTCAAAAGTGATGACAATAATGTGCATTAATGACACAAGAAACGCGAAAATGGACGATTGGTACAGAACCATGAGAAATGTATGTCCTGGTTCTCCTGTCATCTTCAGGTACATACCATTCTCCACAAGATATGTAATACTGCATATCAAGTTGGCTGTAATTAAGCTGCATAAGGTGAGATCAAAAATTGTTCGTTTGGACCCTTTCTTGTACAACAGACGTAAGACAATCAGATTAGCAACAACAGCTAGAGAACTAAAAACAATGAAAATCATTATAGCATTGTCTAGTAGCCCGTCATCTGAGTCAACGGGCATGCCTAAAGTTCCGTTGAATTCATATGATCCGTTAAAATTCTTGCTTTGAGAAAAATTATAAGTAAAAATCGTGTACGGAATTGCTGTGTCAATGATAGTTTCATTCCATTCATGTGTTGACGAAAAATTAATCTCCATTTCTGCCATGTAATTTTTACGAACCAAGCATAATATGTACCGTGAATTTTCTGATGTTAAATACTACCAACAGCTTTATTCTCTTTAATTTGCTTGTTCCCTACAATCTTTCTTAACCCATCAAAACTAAATTGCACCTTTAAGACGTCAAGACAAATAAATAACTTGCATTTACAAAGCGAAATTTCTGGTTTAAAGTGACGAAGGATTGTTTACAAGAAGTCATCACAGGAGGCCAGACAATAAACAAAATAAACAACCAATAGAATTCAGCATAAAATCTTCCTCTTGTCACAGGTACAACGTTACCTCCCTTGTTACTTTTGGCTGTACATTTTGTGTCCTGTCCGTTCAAAACTATCTATCATCTCTAGAATTACGTGAAGTCGTCCTTGATATGTAACAAACTCCTACAGGAAAGTCTAGTCAAAACGCTTGAATGACGCAGTAACCTAAACCCTATCCATGTTTGTCAGCATTACTTTCAAATCATAATCATATTAAATATCTTTTGTAATAAACTTTCCCGATTACCTTACCAACAATGCACCCACTCTATGATGTCATTTTATATTCGTTTGACAACAAAAATCGTTAAGCACGCCTTTGAATTGAGGACTTTGTAAATCCAACCCACCTTAAATACTGCACGTCAATGCGCAATTTAGTATCTTTTGTATTGCACTTTGACTACTTTGAAAAGGAAAAACAAGAGAATGCCATTGCAAAATATGAGAACAATAGATGGAATGAACAGATTTTCTTTACGGTGTGTGCATCCTCTAGTAGCAACCATCATCAATGCTGCTACCAAGGATAGTCCTAAGCATACCAAAAGTGTGAGCAAATTCTCTCCTTTGAGCGTCACCGCGAAGTAATCTTTTAGCATCTTTTGGATCGCTTTGGATTCTTTCGCAAGAGAAAGAAGTTAGAGCCTGTTCAAAAAGAAGCAAAAACGTGATACAAAAAGGGACTTTGCCGGTTTGCTGATGGAGTTAGCATTCAAAAACATGATACGGTTCTGCAAAATTTAATGCAAAAGAAAATACAATAAGGGCAATGGTATCATCAAGTATCGACATGATAACAATGTTTTAAAGTAAGTTCAATTTGCTGGTGTAGCTCTAATTTGTGTAATGTACGAACAAGCAGGCCCATCACTAGCTGCAGTGTTCTATGGTGTGCCAAGGACTAGTTCACCGTCAAGGTGGGCACGTTCTATCATTAAGGTGCCGATTAAGTTACAAACATTTGCCCATAAAACGCCATCTCATCAAGTTGGGTGCCAATTCCCCCTTCATTGCAATGGCCTTGTGAACGAGCAGGGGTGTATTATGCTATCAACGAACACTTTCTAATTTTACTTTGCAACATTAAGAGGTCAAAAGTCCACACAAGAAATGAATGGGGTTTTCATCGATCTTGTCATTAGAGAGGATTCTGTGCGGGTATAGACTTGCTTTCTAACTCACTAAAAATAATGAAGACTTGCAAAGAAGCAAAAGAAATATAGAATTGTTTTATTGTGTTTAAAACCAAATCACGCCGTTACAACATTGCAGTTATTTGAGGGTAGGGGTTACGAGGGGCCCCTGGGGGGTCCAAGCTCCTTAGCTATTGAGACAAAACCGTGACTACCATATTACTGCATTATTTGTTGATGGCATTGTCAGTAGAGCCCCCCCCCCCCTCAAACATTCATTATTTTTCTTGCAGCTCTGCTTCTTTTCACCAACAGCTGTTATTTCTAATCATACGTTTTTCTTTCTATTGCTTCACTTCTTTTTTGTTTTATCTGAGATGAGCCTTGCCGCCTTTTTAATTATTGAGCGAAAAGTTACCACATGTCAGAGCTCTTTTAAGGCTTAATTACAATAAAAAGTACAATAGACAATTGTTTAATTTGCCAATTTTACAACTTTAAAATGTCAAGTGAAGAAATAAAGCAATTAATCTGGTATTCTCTTAGCAGTAATTAACAATTCCGTTGAGATTAAAGATTGAAATATGTTAAAACAAAGAGAGTGTTATGTTTACTGGTACCTGGATACAGGTATTGTGGAGGATTAGAAACAGAATTCGATATAAAATATAGATTCATTTACACGAGCTAGAAATTTGTCAAGTTTGTTACTTTCTGGTGACATCGAAGAAGTTGAGGTAGAGAATTACAGCGAAACTGAAGCAACTTCTTTGCAACGACAGTTTTCCTGTTTTCTATGACAGTAAGAATCGTTTAATTCTATTGATGTTACGCAATTTGAATAAAGCAAATATTGAGGAACATGGAGACTCAATAAAACAGTTATAAACAATGCTCTGACAGACACTCGGTAAATAAGAATCTAGGGCCATGGTGTGGGTCCATTGAAGAATTTTGAGGCAATGCATTTAATAAAAAGCTAGGGCTTGAGTTATATAAACATTGAGCAACTTGTAGCACCATTTAAGCAGTTGTAAGCCAAATTAAGTTAGTAAGCTGTCAACATATAAATAGGCGTAGGCTCATTTATTGATTCAGAAGAAAACATTGTTCTATTCCACAATTGCTTATATTTTCTTCTTCTCGAACGAATATAATTTTGACATTTGTATGGGGCCATAGAATTCGCAATCAGAACTTATTTATAGCACCAATGCTTGAAAAAGGATCTGCAAACATCCACAATCATTTGTTTTGTTTTGTACTGACTCTTAACAATCGATCGGTTCCTCTTTCCCCTCCCCTGTCTTGGAGTAATGTTGGAAGATACGATAACTCTTATTGTGTGGGTTGGAAAGCATTGAAGTTGTATGTCTAACCAAAAATTGCGCAACGAATGCATATTTACATCACAATCGATCGCAACTCGTAGGAGTACATGAATATAAACAGGTGTACATATACGAACCCTAATCTCAACAAACAATATTATACATCAGCAAATGAATGGAATCTAAATTTATTTTTTCATCATTTTTATTATTATCTTCTCGTTATGTTGAAATACAAATTTTATTTCCCCCCCCCCTTGCCCCCGTTTAACATAATGCAAGAACAGTAGCTTATATAGAGTGCTTTTTGTTTTTTGTTGTTGAAATTTTTTGAGTTAGGTTTCGCTATGAACATTTGTTAAAGAGGAACTAGAAAATACATGTGGAATATATTAAAATCACACATGAATAGGATACGTTCTTATTGATTCTAAACACGATTCATGCATGTTATGATGCGAACCAGCAAAAAGCATGAGCGTCTATTTAAGGTCTGCACTGCAGGAATATCCAAACAGATTGCCAACATGTTTATTAAGCAAAGTTCATTTCTGAGGTTAATGTTAAGCTAAGTAGAAATCTTGCCAAGAAGACGTTTGCCAGATAATACTGCAATACTAGCTGAATAAGGAGGTAAAAGCTACATGAAGAACATAAAAAAATTAATGTAAGCTGTCTAGAAATGAAGATCTTTTATAAATATATATAAAAATCTTTGATAAATAATAATTGCAAAGGAATTCTTTCATCTCAGCAAATATAATTTGTAGGCATTCAAAGAGGCGTTGCTTGAAGAAGGAATGACGATAAACCCTCTTAATAATGAGAATATAACTGGTCATTGGGATAGCATGTTTCGTATCAGCTGCTCATCTTGTAAAGCATTAGTTGGGAAAAAAGTGATTTCGCAGAGTAAAAGCATACTGTAGTGATCGTAACCTTCCAGATAATGTTTTAGTAGATTGTAGTTCATAACTCTCTGTTAATTGTTTATCAAATTTGTCCTTGAAATTATCAATAGTTGATAAAAATGCCACAGGAAAGTTTAATCGAAAATTTGAGATCCCAATCCAAGGCAGTACGTTTGAAACTTAGATTCCATTGTTATTCTTTACCATCTACTGGCATTTCTACCACCAATATGTTCAGTTCTAGTTGGTTTTATTAAAGGGCGTTGATGACTGAATCAACTGTTAGCGACTGTAACTGCCTAGAGGAGGTGGCAAAACGAAGATAATGCCGATGATAATGCATTATCGTTCATCAAAAGTATTCAATGCAAAAGCATTTGAAGATGAAATTTTCTTCTGGCGCCCTTTAGTGCTAACATATAATTCACATTGCATCGAGAAATTCCGTTAATTAAACGTTGATCATTAACTTTTCTTTCTTCTAGAGAACAAACTGAATTTCTTGAGTAAACAAAGAAGAGTTCTTTGAATCGACAGAGCGGAGCCCTATGATAAAATAATCATTTCCAAATACAGCTGCATGGTTAGAAATCAAAAATCGAAAAGCAATAATGAAAGCAGATACATAATTTTATACGATACGATCTTGTTGATACAGCTTGACGCACATCTAAATGTTTACAAGACAAACCAAACACCCACGATTTTTTGGAACACAAAAGAATCAAGCCGGAAGAATTTTTCTTAACCTTGAACGTAGATGTAGCATATAAAAGTGAAGTTTAGACCATTGAACGATACAAAGTGAAGAGGGAAAGATTGAAGAAACATCGAATATCTGTTTTCGCCTTTACAAAGCACTCTTGAATTTGAAGAGTTATTGCTTTACTGTTTCTAGACTACAAGAGTGTTTATTAGATTTGGTTATCTATAAAGTTTAACATTCAAAAGTTTAAAATTCAAGGATCACACGCGTTGCACGCATCAGAGAGATAACAAGCCTTGATCTTACGGGACTATCGTGCATGGTTACACGATCATTTTTCACGTATAAATTTCTGGATATATCACACGCAGTACTCAGACTGCTGAATTGTATTAGAAGTTAAAAATGTTTGGTATGGATTGGAACTTTACAAACTGGGATAATTCATCGTTTTTCAACTTCACAGATTGGGATGAAAATCATACATTTATTGATGACAACAAAACGTACAATTTTCCCGCTACATTTCCGCTCAGAGTAACTGATTATGTTGGCTCAACTATTTTCATATCATTCAGCTTCTTCGCTTTAATTGCGAATACAATTGTTTTAATTTTACTTTATAAACGAGGCAAAATGCGATCTGTTTTTGACATTACAGTTGGGAGCCTTGTGACATCAAATTTACTGATTTCAATTGCTTTCTTGGCAAACACAGCTCTGTTTCTAACTATATTGAAATCAGACACGTGGTCAGGAAGCATTCTAAGGATCCTTGCAATCTTTTTCGACTTTAGTATATTCTGCTTCATTGTATCTCTGCTCCACATCATCTTGATCACTTTTGAAAGAATGTACGCTCTTTTCCGTCCAATACAATATCGCCAGAAAGTAACGAAAAGGCATGCTAAAATGTATATCGCTGCTATATGGATGACATCATTAGCAATCATCATCATAAACATGTTCGCCTTCACAAATAGAAAAGCAGAAACATTTGACAAGGTATTGGGAATACTTACTTTGGCATCAGGTGCAATTCTTTGTGTCCTGTACGGCACCATAGCTATCAAGGTCGTGCATCTAAAGAGACAAAGCACGCTAAAGTGGAGAAAAGAGCGATTGGTGCTGATAAACTCGTTAGCGGTAACTGTCTCCTTTTTAGCCTGTTTACTACCGTTTTCAATCTCACTCATTTGGTATGATACAATGCAGAAATATTCATATGTTTTGGCATCATTTATTGCTGTTAAGCTTTTACTCGATCCCGTTCTGTATTTTTACGTGAGTTTCTGGAAGAGTAAACGAGAAGCCAAGAGAAGATTTCGACTTTTGACCGCAGCTTCATTTGTCAACATGACGGGAACTGCTATGAACATGGCTGCTGCAGGCTTGTCGCAAATTGAATTACAAGCGCGAAATAATAACAAGGAATCAGAAAAGAAAATCAGTTGTGATTTTGCAACACTTAGCCAGAACGAAGAATTCCGTAAATTTACGAAGAGAATGAGTACAATATATAATTGAAAAAGACAGAGCAGCAGAGACAGATGAACTTCTCAGATAATAAAAAGTATCTTTAAATGTTGATCTGCTGATGAATCAAAGATGAGTTGTGAAGCGAACATCTAAACTATCTTGAAGTTGGTTTTATTTTCATGCAAAACTCAGACTTGTAATGGCGTCGGATTTTAACTAGTATTTATATGTAGATATCGAACGTTTGCATCAACGTTTTATGCTTTAGTGAAAGACAAAACGTTTAAAGTTCTGAATCATTTTAGCTTATGTTGATATAGCAAATAAAATAATCGATGAATGTGTGTTAAAATTTAACTTTTAAAAACAAAATCTTGTATTCATGACATATACTCCCTTTTCTTCATTCCTTAAAAAATCGTAGCAATAACGAATCAATCATGAAAACGTCACGGGTACTTTGAAGGTTAAAGCAGATATTAGGAATTCAAATGCCCCATGTCTAATTAAAACCCAACCAAGTCTAATGTTATTTATACGGAACTGTTTTTTCAGTATGAGGCTAGAGGTGGTTGTAGCAACAGTATGCTTTCAGAAATTTCCTGCACCAAGAAAACAGTAAAATAGAAAAACAGTCGAGAAATGCTTTCCATAATTATTTCCATATTTTCATTTACTTGATTTTAGAATATCAACTATATCTGCTTCCTAAATATACCATTATTATGATACTACAAATCCTAATGTTACCTCGAACAGCATGCAACATTTTGTTATATCTTCCAATTAATCAGAAACAGGCTTCTTTACTTTAACTGCCAACATTTTAATTTCATTCATCTTTTCTGAAAGTCTTGCACCAACATTAACCTCTTCTTGGTCTTCATCCGCAGCCTCGCTTTCAGCCGATTTACCTGATAACTGCTTGACAACAAGGGACTGGTACTGAGCGAGCTTTTCGTAAACCTCAGGTGCTACGTGATCCTGAAGGAAGGCGATTATTTGGGGCACGCAACGCCCCGGGGCGTGAACGATGGACGAAGTGCTTTGTTGGAAAAGGATGACAGCAACAAGGTGAAGTGCCATAGCGGGTTCTGTTTCACGGTCGAGTTGATCAGCCAATGATTGACGATGATTGAATGTTAATTGTCTACAAAGAAAGATGAATATAGTAAAGAAAGAGAGATTAATATGAGAAAGAGGATAAGATGAATATAAGAGAAAAAATCAGATGGATATAGGAGAGAAGTTGAGATAAAAGTAAGAAAGTAAGCAAAATGAATAAAAGAAAATAATTGAGATGAATTTAAGAAAGAAAGTTAGATGAATCTAGCAATGAAACAAACAGATTTAAGGAACAGATGTTTACAAATGGCCAAAGATTGAATAAAAATAACAACAAATTACCTTTCTTTCTTTTTGTCAACTTTTTTCAACATAAAATCACAATATTCTGACGATGTTATTGTCTCAAGATGTTCAAAAAATTCATCCAAACTCTAAAAAACAGTTTTTTTCCTTTAAGATTTTGTACAAGACTAATGTGCTTTCTAAACAGGTAGAATGATATTAACAACACCCCCCCCCCCTCCTCTGAGAGAGAAAGAGAAATCATTGAAGAAAGAAATATGTTTACCTTTGAACTAATTGAACTGTTCAATTTCGTAAGTGGTGTCTTCATTGGTTCTACCAATCTGCTTAGCAATTTTAAACGACTCTGCAAAAATAAAAAACATCGCCGTTACAGCATGCTCAAAATTCTAAAATATGTTCTAGAGGAAGCTGTCTTGCATATCAAAAAAGCACTGCAATTCCATTTAATTTAAGTCTTATAAACAAACAAAAGATTGTGAAATGTTCGACTAAAAACCAAACCTCATTATTGAAAGATTCATTATCGCCTAATGTCAATAGGTTTTCAGATGCGACCATTTCGAAGATGAGATTTACGACATCTTGGCAGACAGACTTCAACAGATGTTTGGACAAATGAACTTGTGTTTCAACTGCCAGGAAAAAATTAGACATGAAAATAGAATCAGAATTTCGATGGCATGCTTATGGAATGAAGGTTGTATCTACAGTGTTGGAGTAACATTGCGAAAAGTCATGACACAGGAAATAAGTTCCTTAATTATTAAACTAAGACGTTAAACTAAGACCAAGCTTACCATCAAAATATTTAATTCCTTTTTCAAATAATTTTATATTTGAGTACAATCCATTGATTTTATCTTGATATTCAGAATGACTTTTTCTGTTCGCACTCTTTCCTGTTCCCGGCCTCTTATTGAACAACGATTTTGCTACTTCTTTGTACCCCTGTCCCAATGACCTAAACATAAAAACATAAAAATGACCCAATAACATAAAAGTGTCATAATAACATGACATGAAAGTGACAACAAAATTTGGCACAAAAGTAACTGCAAAATGCGCTATTTTAGCAGAGCAAAGCATGGCACGTTGTGTCTCTAGTATGGTTAAAAAGACATGTAACACTTTTAGGACAAATGTCAATCATCACGTGATTAATAAATATGACGATGATTTTAGTGACACCGTCAAACAAAGCAGAACAAGGTGACTTCCGCCATTATGAGTGTCTGATAAACTAAGCCATGAATATCCAATTGTCACTTCGCTAAACGATTCTTTAAATACTCCAGCAGTTATAAGTGTTGTTAACCCTTTCGCACCCGGATTTATTTTCAGTTAACTGTTAAAACCCATATAATTCTACACTTTTCAGGGGGTAGCATGGTGAAATAACGTAGGTGAAAGCGTAAACTATTATAGAAAACTGCCGTCAGAACATTCATGATAATTTGTACTTAACCCCCTGAAAAATTATCTTTTTCGGTGGTTGTCATTGGGCCATACGGCCCGTCCAGGGTGAAAGGGTTAAAGATCTCTTAACTTCACTAGATTACAGCTAGTGAATACTTTAATTTTGAAATGGTAAACTTTAAAGCATTCAACCAAGATCTGCCCATCCAAGCATGATCACCAAAATATACCGATCTTGGACATTTAAATGCTATTCTATTTGGTAAGAATGGCAAGTAGAATGTAAACAAAACTTAGTATTTGCATCATCGATGTTAAAAAATGAAGATTCTACACGAGCAAAAACCTAAGATTTAAACGAATCATTTACCTATGAATGTACACAGCAATATCTTGTGCTAATCCATCAGCTAGTCCTTTGAAACTCTTTTCTAAATGCTCCTCAATCTATGATAAACAAAAGAACTAAATCAATACCTCAAAAAACGAACAATAAAGATACAAACAAGATAAACATATTAATGCTAAATGAGTTTGTTAACGGATCTACTAATACATAAATGAATTAAAATTAAGAATAAATATAAAACCAATGAATAAATGACAAGATAAATACAAAAAATAGATAGAATACCTCATCCTGACTCATGAAACTTAACAGCATACTTGAAGTGTCCTTGGCACCTTTCTTCTCGTAATCATCATCATCATCGTCATCATCTTGTCCACCTTTCCCTTTATACTTCCCTCCTTTTTCTTTCACTTTTTTAGTTTTTGTCTCCCTGCCACCTCTCCCTGCCCCACCTTTCTGCCCCCCTCCCAAAGTGGCTTTCTTCTGCCGTTCCTCCTTTTTCGCTTGTTTTGCCTGCTCACCTTTGCTTGAATCAGTTAAGTTTGCTCTTTGTTCCTTTGACAACTCGGCAAATAAGGCTGGAGATGTTCGAATGGCCTAAAACAAGTCACAAGAATAAGATTCAACTTTGCAGTTATTCCAGGAAAAATCATAATCTTCGTCTGTTTCAAAGAATTCTTTTATACCCATAAAGATATCATATCCTTAAATATCCTTAGCAGTAATGTTGTAAGTTTGGGGTTGGCGCCTCGAACAGGGGGCTATGTAAGAGAACAGAGGGTATCCCTTTTAGCAATGGAGCACAATTTTGCGTTAAGGCATAAAATTTTCTCCCAACAGAGGGGGGCTAACGCTCCAAGACGGGGAGAGCTACAGCCCCCTAGCCCCCTCTGGCACCACCCCTTAGTACATTTAGCAGAATATTTGAAAGTACATTCCAAAACTTTCTTCTGACATTTTCGATCAAACAGTGTCTCAAAACATCAAAGGTTCTACTCACATTCTCCGCTTTCTCTTTCATGATCGGTTCGAATATCTTCTTGCATTCATTGATGAACTGATTGCTGATAACCACACCGTCTGAAAATACTTGGGACGATGATTTCTGTGATGACGTCATACAATGCTGAAGAAGTTGGTTTACGTCATCATCGGTCAGCGGAGAAGGCAATAATGGCTGAAAAAACAAATAATATTCATACTGAGCATGCTTTATGCTTGTCTTATAACATTGAGCATGTACGCATATTGGGAACAGATTTGGGCTAGATTCCCTGACAGGGGGCTATGTAACAGAATGGAGGTCAGCTTTCTAGACAATAGTACAGAATTTTGCGTTAAACATTCCCCGCCGGTGGGGGAGGGCAAACGCTCCACGATGGGAGGGCTATAGCCCCCCTGGCTACCTATGGCGCCATCCACGGGAAAAGTGTATAGAAACGTATTGATTTGCAAAGCTATCTGCATAGCTACCTATATGTCTATTAGAGCAACCTATCACGTATAAGGGCTGGAGCATCATACCCTGGTGTGAATCCAGCCTCCTGTTAATAATGCTTCATCAATAGCAGCCTCAATGTGATCCTGTATGCCTTTTCCAACGCAACAAGTTTGCAGAAATACAAGCGATTCTCCTTGTTCCTTTAAACGACGTTTAAGAAATTGTTTGCCATCCGTGATTCCCAATCGCTGCATTGTGTCGTATTCTGAAAAACAGAACCATAAAATTGTTGATATACTTTTCAATCTGTTATGATGCAGAGCTACATTTAAACGATGTAAATGCTGCATGAGTTACAGAAGAGACTAACAGGCTAACATTGCCTACCAGAGTTTACAAAAATGCTCTCCATGACGGACAAAAATAACAAAATAAGAAGCAGTACTAAGCTACGTTTCTCCTTGCTGAAAAAAATTAATTTTTAAAAAGTTAATATGCTTACCAATGTATCCATTTTGTTGAAATATTGATGAAATCCAAGCATTCAATGTCTGTGTGTAAATTTCAGGAATAAAAACTGCTTTATCCAATCTTCCTTGAATTGTTCCTGCTAACCGATTTGATGATACGAGATTTTCCAAGACGCCTAAAGAGAAATATATTCCTTAATAAATAGCAACAATATGATTTATTAATAAACAGATGTATAGTTGCAGTTGTATAAAGGTAGGAAACAAAAAAACTACATACTTGAAAAAAACTTTTCCGACAATTTATATTGAGACACAAGCGAAGACACTGGTGTTGGCCTGAAATTGGAAATGTGAGCAAATGTGTGTAATGGAAAAAATATTCTGTAAGCTTGTAATGTAATAGAGTATAACTTTTTAAAGAAAGATACTATTTTTCCATTAAATAATAAAAAAATGATCATGAATTTCATTTACCTTGTGATAGCACTCAATGCACCTCTGATCTTTGCAACATTCCTGGCAACAAATGACTCAGTATAGAGAACTCCTCTGTCTAATGGATCAACTTGCCCTTGTATTGTTGTCCCAAGTCGAGATTCAATTATCTAAAAATGCAGTATCATTAATAACCTCATATAAAGCAGGCATCACGCAGCCATTGGGCTATAGCCCCTCCACTTTTTCAAAGATAGTCCTAAATGGTAAAACAAATATGGCATTTTCAACTGATATATTTTCCGAACGTAACTGTTACATATAAACAAAAACGTAAAGAAGTGAAGAATTTTTCGAAAGGGGCGTTTTCTGACTTTTTAAGAGGCATGGTCTAATTCAATTTTCTCAATCGATCAGCTCCTCCATTTTAATACCGCTGCACAGTTCATGATATATAGTGGGTAATTATTCTTGTACTTCAAAAGGTTGAGAATCAATTTTATAGTCATACAAGAAAATTGGCAAAAGTAAATGGGTGTGAACAAATAATCCACAAATACAGTACCACTAACAAAAGTATATAATAACAAATATCTTACTGTTAAGAGAAACTCAGATGGCAAATTAAATGTTTTGCTTAATTCTGTAACTGACAATTGGCCCGCATCTTGCAGTGCTTCATTTATTTCCTCAGCAGCTCGATCCAAGTAATCCCTAAGGGATACAAATTAACCCACATTTAATCGTTTGCAATTGTTATTGAAAATCACTGTAATCATAATCAAAAAAATATCATTTTATAATCTATGTTTTTTGTGATATGTTGAGGTTTAACTTTCAATCAAAGAGCTATATTGATGTGCTTTAAACAGGACCGTCAAGGAGGGGGGGGGGGAAGTAGGTGGGGTCGGAGGTTGGGGACCCGCAAAAGTTTGATTCAATGAAAAATTGATTGCTCAATTGGGCCCGGTGCAATGAAATACCCCAGGGCCAGCACTGGCTCTCAACGGCCCTGACTATAAAATCCAAGACTATAAAACTTGTTTTAAATCTATAAGGCACTTGTCACATTTGTGACTTCAAATATGACATAAGCAGATGAGAAGAGAGATGTCAAAGAGAATAAATGATAAAAATGGTACCTGTCAATGAGTTCTCCTTGAATCAAGGTAAAAGATTTATCATGCTTTAAAATTTCAGCAACTTTATTTTCAATGTGAATCAGGTCTACATTTATAATCTAAAAAAACCAAATGGAGTTGATAAGTTCTCAACCTAAAATTAAAAGTTGTATTGGGTGACAGAAGTGGGATAGATTCATAAATCATAATTTCTAATAAAAACAAGACTTTGCAACCATTTCTTATTATATTTATTAAAGATATTTGTTTCCTTTTTACTGCCAAGTGGGATGCTGTGACAAAGAAAATGGCATTAAAAAGGATATTAATTGTTGATGGCAATAACATTGGATCTAATTAGTAATACTTATAAAATACTGAAAGAAATTGAAATAATACTGTGCAAAGCAAAAATTTTTATTGATTGACATCAAAGTAACTATTTACCTGTTGAAGATCAACTAAGTTTATTCTGCCTGAAAAATAATAAATTCATGAATAAATATGAATCAAATGTCATTTCCAAATCTTCTATCTGGATAACAAAAGCTCATAACATTAACATTGTGAGTGCATTAATAAGCAATTTGTCTATTATATCTAAAATAAGCAACTGCAATATCTAAATTGACGATTTTAGCAATTACCTCCATTGACGATAACTTCATCTCTAATTTCTCTCTCAATTTGTTGTTGGGTTAGATACTCTCTCCCATCCGTTGTATATATCACTTCTAGAAGGCCTAAGCTTGTCAGTTTATTAATTATCTCAATGCAGTTTCTATCCGACAGTTTATGGGATGCCACACTTTCTTGTACTTTCATAAAAATCGTACGGAGTGCTTGAAGGTCATCCATGGAAGAAGTCGCCATTTTGGCCTAATAGAATAATCATCAGAAATCTCGTTTTCAAGCACGAAAAGCGGAAAAATTTGGTCCCTAGAGGAAAGCGAGGCGAATACTATTTTCAAGTGGCCACTTCCCTTGCTAAATGCTAGCCCCCCCCCCCTCCCCGGTAAGTGACACTCACAATGAACAGTTTTTTTGCTATATGTACATATTCTCTTCAGCATTTCCAACTTTCAAACATATAATGGCTACCCTTTTCATAAGATTCTTTCACTTGGAGTAAAATCTTACTTTCTGCATGTATTGTATTCTCAAGTTGGTAAGACACCCCTTCATTACCCCATCCTTATCATTAATAGTAAGAACTTCAATAAAAAAGGATAAATTAAGACAGCTTATTCTTTTAGATATTCCTTGATAAAAGTAACTTACTTTAAGGCATAAAAAGAGGCAGTGAAATTAATGGAAGAAACTAAATAAAAGTTTTAAAGTGTTTCCTTATCTATTTAGTGTAAATGCACATTGTTTTAGTGTCTCTTTTGTCTTCAGATTAATTTCCACCCCTGAGACGAAGCACAAGATGGAGAGTGGATTCTTTCTGGATATTGTAATCGCTGAGGGTGCGGCCATCTTCAAGTTGCTTGCCAGCAAAGATAAGACGTTGTTGATCTGGTGGGATTCCTTCCTTGTCTTGAATTTTTGCCTTGACATTGTCAATCGTATCACTTGGCTCTACCTCAAGGGTGATGGTCTTTCCAGTCAGGGTTTTCACAAAAATTTGCATACCACCTCTGAGACGAAGCACAAGATGGAGAGTGGATTCTTTCTGGATATTGTAATCACTGAGGGTGCGGCCATCTTCAAGTTGCTTGCCAGCGAAGATTAGACGTTGTTGGTCTGGTGGGATTCCTTCCTTATCTTGAATCTTTGCCTTGACATTATCAATGGTGTCACTTGGCTCAACTTCCAAAGTGATTGTCTTTCCAGTCAGGGTTTTCACAAAAATTTGCATACCACCTCTGAGACGAAGCACAAGATGGAGGGTGGATTCTTTCTGGATATTGTAATCGCTGAGGGTGCGGCCATCTTCCAACTGCTTGCCAGCGAAAATAAGACGTTGTTGATCTGGTGGGATTCCTTCCTTGTCTTGAATTTTTGCCTTGACATTGTCAATCGTATCACTTGGCTCTACCTCAAGGGTGATGGTCTTTCCAGTCAGGGTTTTCACAAAAATTTGCATACCACCTCTGAGACGAAGCACAAGATGGAGAGTGGATTCTTTCTGGATATTGTAATCGCTGAGGGTGCGGCCATCTTCCAACTGCTTGCCAGCGAAAATAAGACGTTGTTGATCTGGTGGGATTCCTTCCTTGTCTTGAATTTTTGCCTTGACATTGTCAATCGTATCACTTGGCTCTACCTCAAGGGTGATGGTCTTTCCAGTCAGGGTTTTCACAAAAATTTGCATACCACCTCTGAGACGAAGCACAAGATGGAGAGTGGATTCTTTCTGGATATTGTAATCGCTGAGGGTGCGGCCATCTTCCAACTGCTTGCCAGCGAAAATAAGACGTTGTTGATCTGGTGGGATTCCTTCCTTGTCTTGAATTTTTGCCTTGACATTGTCAATCGTATCACTTGGCTCTACCTCAAGGGTGATGGTCTTTCCAGTCAGGGTTTTCACAAAAATTTGCATACCACCTCTGAGGCGGAGCACAAGATGGAGGGTGGATTCTTTCTGGATATTGTAATCGCTGAGGGTGCGGCCATCTTCAAGTTGCTTGCCAGCAAAGATAAGACGTTGTTGGTCTGGTGGGATTCCTTCCTTGTCTTGAATCTTTGCCTTGACATTGTCAATGGTGTCACTTGGCTCAACTTCCAAAGTGATGGTCTTTCCAGTCAGGGTTTTCACAAAAATTTGCATACCACCTCTGAGACGAAGCACAAGATGGAGGGTGGATTCTTTCTGGATATTGTAATCGCTGAGGGTGCGGCCATCTTCCAACTGCTTGCCAGCGAAAATAAGACGTTGTTGATCTGGTGGGATTCCTTCCTTGTCTTGAATTTTTGCCTTGACATTGTCAATCGTATCACTTGGCTCTACCTCAAGGGTGATGGTCTTTCCAGTCAGGGTTTTCACAAAAATTTGCATACCACCTCTGAGGCGGAGCACAAGATGGAGGGTGGATTCTTTCTGGATATTGTAATCGCTGAGGGTGCGGCCATCTTCCAACTGCTTGCCAGCGAAAATAAGACGTTGTTGGTCTGGTGGGATTCCTTCTTTATCTTGAATTTTTGCCTTGACATTGTCAATCGTATCACTTGGCTCTACCTCAAGGGTGATGGTCTTTCCAGTCAATGTTTTTACGAAGATTTGCATGTTGGAGAATGGCAAGTAATTTGTTCAAAATTCAAGAACTTGAATAGAATTCGTCCTTCCAAAGATGGCGAAAATGAACTGCTAAATTATATCGATTGCGCGCATTTGCATAATCAAGTATCACCTGACCAAGCCAAATAAGAGTATTTTTACCTTTTTAGGAAGGTCACATGTGACTCAAAATTACCCATAAGTCAAATCTCTACTTGCGTCTCGTTTTCGTGTGTAAGTGATGAAAAATGGCGGCCACCACAGGTTTCCATCTGCCAAATAAAACTACAACATCAAATCAACAACAGAATGATCTATCAGAAGAAAGGGAAAAGTCTCGAAGATCAGTTTTTGGTATGAAACGTAGAATACCTGCACCCCTATCTCTAGCTTATGTTATTTTACGGTCTCTTTTCATTGGAAAACGAAACTAATGCTAGCATATTGACCCTATTTATTACACCTAGGCCTGTATGCATGAATAAAAAGTTTATTTATCTGGAACAGGGCATTTTATAACCTTAAACATGGAAAGGTAGTTGGCCTCCAATAATAGACCTATATCTACTTTCTGATTAAGAAAAAAATTGATTGCTCCAGCCCTACTAGGCTTGTGCCCCTGATAAAGAAATAGACAAGTGAGTGATTGTTTGTTTTTTAAGTTCTGCACATAAGTGTTGTTTCTAAGTAACTGATGTAAGGAATTTATCTTCATAGTTGGCAATATTCCTTATGAAGCAACAGAAGAACATCTTCGGGAGATCTTCGGGCAAGCTGGACCAGTGCAGAGTTTCCGTCTTGTGTATGACAGAGAAAGTGGAAAACCTAAAGGATATGGATTCTGTGAGTACAAAGACCTGGAAACAGCTCAAAGTGCAATGAGAAACTTGAATGGTGTGGAGCTCCATGGTAGAAATCTGAGAGTTGACAGTGCTGCCAGTGAAAAAAATAAAGAAGAAAACAGGGGTTTGTATTGTTGCATCAATATTAAGGATGAATTACATCCTTTTTCATTTTGTTCTTCCCTTATCTTTCTATGCTTCTCTAACCATTTATTCTTGTTTGTGTGCCAAGTCTGTCGACGTTGGAAGACACAGTAGCTTGGCATTTTCTCTGTTCATTGGAGTTCTTGTAGCACACTCATACCGCATACCAGCTCATCATTGGTTGACCTCTGCCCAACAGTCTTCAGTATATGCTATTTAGTTTAAATCCTTTGGAAATGCTAAAATAAAAAAATAATTCAAACATGTCATAGATAACTTATTTTTTCTGTTTTTGAATTGTCTAGAATTAGAGAAGGAAGTTTCACCTTATGGCAAAGAGGTCAACCCTGATGAAGCACCGGAAGCAATATCTCAAGCTGTTGCCAGCCTTCCACCGGAGCAGATGTTTGAACTCATGAAACAAATGAAGGTATTATTTTTTATCAACTCATCTTGATTGAAACAATGTGCACATTACAGTTAGTAAGAGCAAATGATAGTAAGAATGCATGTTTGTGTTTTTGAGTCTATTGTACAGTTGACAAGGTTTGTGCCAAAGCAGGGCAGGGGGCTGCAGACCTCTCACCAGGGAGCAACAGCCTGTCAGAGAACGTTTGATGCAAAATCATGATCTAATGCACAGAAAAAATTCCCTGTGTTCTATTGTTTTGCTCTGTTGGAGAACCTAGCCCATCTTTTGTTAAAAACCTGGTGCCACCCTTTACTATTTATGGTTCTACAAACTTTAAAAATGCTTAGATGTTGATACTTTGTCATGGAAGATTTTACCCATTTTCAATAGTGCTAGCTACTTCCCTTCATGTGCTGTTATAATAAGATTGACTCATTTTGCTTTTAATTTCAGATTTGCATCCAAAACAATCCAGATGAAGCTAGGCAAATGCTTTTACAAAACCCTCAACTAGCATATGCTTTGTTATAATTAGATTGACTCATATTGCTTTTATTTTCAGATTTGCATCCAAAACAATCCAGATGAAGCTAGGCAAATGCTTTTACAAAACCCTCAACTAGCATATGCTTTGTTATAATTAGATTGACTCATATTGCTTTTATTTTCAGATTTGCATCCAAAACAATCCAGATGAAGCTAGGCAAATGCTTTTACAAAACCCTCAACTAGCATATGCTTTGTTATAATTAGATTGACTCATATTGCTTTTATTTTCAGATTTGCATCCAAAACAATCCAGATGAAGCTAGGCAAATGCTTTTACAAAACCCTCAATTAGCATATGCTTTGCTGCAAGCACAAGTCATTATGAAAATTGTTGATCCAAAGGTGGCTAATGTGAGTAATTGATTATTGAATGTTAGCATCAAAATGAGGTTCCAAATCTCCAAATAATCATAATAGTATAGTCGCCATTCTATTAGTTTGCAGGATTTTTATTCTATATTATTGCAAAAGTCCTTCTTATTGCTTTTATCTGACTCTTTGGAAATTCCAAAAGAGCTGCATGTTCCATGCCATATGCTGCAGATAAATATTGGTAACAAATTATGATTATTGTTTTTCTGTTGGTTTGCCTTGTTCCCTACATCTATCTATTGTTTCGAACTTGTTGTGCTTTTAGGCCATCCTGCATCAACCACGAGGTGACCCACTCCCAACTTCAGGCCCTCTGAAATCGGCATCATCTTCAAATATGCTGCCATCATCTTCCAGTGCATCAAACCTTGGACCAACCTCAGTACCACCATCAAGTGGGCCAGGACCAGTGACTAGCTTGAGCCAAGGTTCCATTGGCAGGCCACGAGACATGCCACCAAGTTCCGGCCCACCAGAAGGCTGGAGACCAGGTAATTGTCCTCCAGGGCAAGGGTTAATTTTCTCTGGAGTAATGACTTTTATTGCCAGACTTTTAATCATATGCTTAAAATAGAGAGAGTGGACCATCAGGAAGAGATTAAGATGTGAGTCAATTATGTAGAAATTAAAACTTATCCAGTTAAAGCTCAAAACAATTTGCATTGTCAAGTAACAACTCCATTTTTTATTTGTAAACCTTGTTTCAGTTATAGAACTTCAATGCAAGAACCTAAAACTGCTAATTTTTGCTATGTGCTGCTTCTATTTCAGAACTGTTTTAGAAAGTCACAAAATATCTCGACAATGATACTATCACTGATTAAAGAAATGGTTATCTTGAGCAATAGACAATCTAATGACACACCCAAACTAGTACTGATTGAAGGATTGCTATTGCTCTGTGAAAGATCTGTTGTTTAACAGCCAGAGCATAATCTCTTTCATTTTATTTTCAGATGAAATGAGGCCAGATATGGATGTGGAAATGGTGAACCGTGATTTCCGTGGTGCACCTCCCATGGAAATGCGCGGTGGGCCGGATATGAGAGGACCTGGTGGCCCAGATATGATGGGGCCAAGAGATTTCAGGGGTGGGCCACCCCCATCAATGGAAAGAGAAGAGATGCGTATGAGGGAGATGCGAGGACCTCCGCCAGAAAAGGGTTTGTATACCATATTTTACCTCCTTTATTTGATTGCTTAATTTCTACGACATTTTGTCTTGTTTCTCTCCCTTTGTGTTTTTTATTTACAAGGTTCATTTTTACCTTGTTGTTATGATAAATTTGCAGAAAATCCAGGAAGCAGAAAGTTGGCGTAAAATTCTCATTTTGCGCATATTTGAAATAACTCACGTTTGCTTGTTTAACCGCCACTTTTATCGCGTATCCCCTTTCTCAGTTATCCTTTGTGAAAAATGAAGCAGTATTTGCTTATTACTTGATTTGAATTGTGTTAAGATCCTGACAAATTTATCAATGTTTTTTCTTTAGAATTCCGAGATTTCAGGGATGAGCGCTATCGTGAATTTTCCGGTCCACCGTTTGACCCGATGATGGACCGTGGACCCATGGACCCAAGGGAAAGAGGACCACCCCAAGGTATGGAGCCAAGAGATCCAAGAATGAGAGGTGAAATACGTGGTCCCAATGACCCTAGGGCACAGCCATCCCAAAGAGGATCAATGGAACAACGCGGCCCACCGCCCGAAGGTAGGCCACCAGGTGAAATGAGAGGAGGCCCAGGCGAGTCTTGGGGACCTCCTCCTGAGCGAAGGGGTCCCATGGATCCAAGGGTAGGTGGTGGAGATCCAAGAGCCAGTCCAAGAGGTAAGTGAACATTTTTCTGTATCTCCGATTCACAAGTATCATTCTTTTGTTTCGGTGAACATAAAATTGACGTTTGTTCGAACTTGGAAAGTAATATTGACTAGAAGAGGATTAAAAGTTTATTTCAATCAAGCATGTGATGGAGATTTTCTTAATGTTACAATCAACATCTGGTCAACTTTCACGTCCAATGATGCTAAATTTTATTTCAACATTCGGGATACTCTCGTTCATTCTTGTGCAATTCATTAAATGTCAGAAATTAGATTTCGAACAACTATCAAAACTTATTTTATATTGCAGGTTATATTTGACCTTCGAAAACTCTCTTTTTAGCTTGTAATGTTTCATTGTAGATGATAGAATGATGAGAGAAGGCAGAGCACCACCAGAAATGCGTGGTCCACCTGTTGACCCAAGAGATCCAAGATCACAACAAGGTCCGCCTAGAGAACAACGAGGAGGTCCACCATTTGAAAGATGGGGCCCTCCTGACCCTAGAGGACCGCCGCCGCCAAATGAACGCCGCGGAATGCCGCCAGATGGTAGAGGTCCTGCTCGAGGACCTTCTGGCCCACCAGATCCAAGGTACCGACCTGAGCAAGATAATTTTTTTGAAGGAAGACCACCACCAACCTCCCAAGGTGGTCCACTTGATGGTCCACCAAGGGGCCCAAATGGTCCTGGTCCTGGAAAGCCACCTGGAGCACCACCAACTAGTGACAGTTCTCAGTATCAGCAGTGGTAGAATTTTAACACATTTTTGTCGTTATTGTTGTTTGTTATAATGCTTATAGTAATTCAAGGTGCTGAGTTTCTTTTTTGTGATCTTCTTGAGAAAATGTCTCATAGTTCAACTTAAACTTGTAACTGAATCGCTTGGTACCAATGCAGGAAATATTATTATATATCTAATGTAAATATTTATAGAAAAACCTTATACAAAACGCTGTTTCCAAAGATTTGAGGCTAAAACTGCCCTGTTTTATTTTCTCATGGACACACTATCACCAAAATAATCAACTTATTTAGCGTTGGTTTTTTATATTGCTCTCGTTTATGCTACATTATCTTTAACTTACTTTTCCCACCCCTGCAAACTTATTTTGTTGTTTAACTGTGTATTTTGCAGTCTCTCACGCCTGCAAATTAACCTCTTTGTTTTTAATTCTCCCAGCGTCTGCTTCAACGGAGGTTTTTTTGTAAGAAACAGATCGATGAAACCTTTATCTCATTACTGGCAGATATTGTACTATTTACAGAGAAACAAACGTATGAAATGACACCTTTTTTTCGACGAATTAAATCCGATAAACTCTGCAGTTAATACAAGATTCTCATGAAATAAAAGTTAAGATTATGTACAAAAATTATAAAAAATCAATCTTCAGTCGGAATCGTAGTTTACTCTTGACTCTGGAATAAAAACATAAAAATCAATTGCACTTAAAATTATAAGATTGTTTTGCAAGATCAAAATATTTTTGATACAAAATTCTTCGACAAGCAGATCAGCTTTGAACCAAGCCTTGAAAGTTGCTCAAGGTTGGGAGCTTATATTCTGATATTTTTGAAATTAGTAATTCAAATTATACAAAAAGCAAAAGTGACACAAATGGAAACTATTTAGTTAAAAGATTTGAACCAGGAACAGATAGATCAACAAATATCATATAAACCTTGGTTGAACAATACAGGTCCTTTTGAGATCTCGTTTAGTAAATGCCTAAGTTGCTTATAAGCCTGTAGTGTTCAGTTCCAAAGAGCTGATTACGTCATCAATCAGTTGAAATTTGAATGAGTCTAGCCCAGGTTCTGACTCTCACTTAACTTCTCGTGTTGAAGACCGCAGAAACACACAATAATTGTTTTCTTCTTATAAAATTTTACCATCGTGCTTAAAAGTGCAATGCTTATTCACATCAGTTTCTTTCAGCCTCTTCCTAATAACGGACTATAAATCACCACTTTGAGCATAATGGAATATAAGACCGCATTTTATGATGGATCTTTCAAAATCTTACCGTTTTTCCGTTCTTTCACATCCGAATGAAGTTTCGTTCCAACATAGAAAACAACAGGAAGAAAACAAAAGAAGCATGTTAATGCAATTATCGATTCTTGATCTTGCTCTTTTGCTACACAGAATTGTCCCCAGATCCGTCGAGTTTCATTAAACTGTAAAAATAATAAAGCGTAGAGAGCATCGTTGAAAAACTGTCAATTCAAATATCTTCACAAAGTTTTAAGGCACGAATTGGAAAAGAACGAAAAACGTCACAGAGACGCTGTAGTTTGACAGGATACAAAACTGGTTCTTGAAACCTGCTGCCTGGTGGTTGAGCTGATTTCAGAACACAAACCAACTGCAACAAAAGTGGGAACCGGCCCGTCTCTATCCCGTTGCCTATGCAGAGGGGCAATTAAAGCCAACCATCTCTACTGAATCGATGCAACGTGGGGGCTGGACTTTCAGCTCTTTGGGAGGGACGATTGCAGCCTACCAAGAGCGCAAATATATAGAAAATCTAAAGAGAAATAGAATAAGGAAAGTTTGAGATGAAGGAAGAACATCGAAGGAAGCGCAGGTGAGATGGAAGCTCATGTTGGATTTGATTGCTTATAAGTTATTAAACATCCAAGAGATAGCTTTGTAGTTGCAAAATTTTCAAACATGCAGGTAAAGTATGATTATTCTTACCCCATAAACCATATCTGCACACCAACGTTTCTCAGCACTTCCTTCAAAATGAATCGATTTCATATACTTCTTTAGTTTTCTATACAAATCTTCACATTTTGTACAAATCATTGTATTTGACTTCCAGGAACTTCCATTTCTGTTGTCACTCACATTCAGCATCACAGGGTATGGCAACCGCACCTAAAACGTAAGTCAAAACTGACATAGGGTTGTTCTTTCCTTCATTAGTTTATCTACTGCCAGAGCTTCTTCTAAAGAAATTATGTTCCATGCACAGTTCAAGTTTTCTGTTTAACCTTTTGTCATCTCTTGTAATTGTGAGACCCTTTATATGCAGAGGAATTTCAAAATGAAATGAACTTTTCTGAACTGAACTTAGGCAAGTCTTGGTAAGTAAATGCTTTGATATTTTAATTTACAAGCAGCAATGATAAGCCAACAGTTCCTAAGAATACTTAATGTGGGTTTGATGTGCAGCATAACATTGCTGATAAACTGAAAAAAGTCCCAATTTTGTGGGGGCATAACCCCTGAAAACCTACACTCATTTTCTACTGTCATTTAAAACAGGTTTGCCCTCTGCATTATCATAGTTTACAAAGATCAAATTTCTGTGACAGGGAAACATTGGAATGATATTGATAATGCTTTTGTTCTGAAGGTTGTCAATCATTTCAACAACATGGCTTTACTTATGGCAAAGTTAGTTTGAATAATTGAATTATACTCAAATAAGGAAAAAAAGGCTTTCATGCGAATATTGTAACCAATATTCCTCACCTCTGATTTTGTATAATTTGCAAAGCAGACCATGATCTCTCTAACCAATGACTGACTCTTTAGAAATTCTTCTTTTGGGATCCACAGTGCATTGGGGTCTGTGTCAGTTCTGTCTCTGTAGCATTCTGTGTTGGGTGATTCACAATTTTACAATAAAGTAATTAACAAGCAAAAACCCCTTTGAGACGAAATGAATGCTGCAGCAGTGTTAGAGGACTACCTATTATGCATTCTAGGATTGCCTTATATCTGAGAACTTAATCAGGGAACTTTTGTAAGAGGGGGGGGCAAAGAAATTTTGTTTCCCCCATTGGGAAGAAGGAATTGGAAATTAAGCTAGGAATTTATTTTGAATTTAAGAACAGAAGGCTTTTGGGCACCCTCTATAAAAACTCCCAATGACATGAAATTTTCTACCCCCTCTGCACAAACTGATAAATTGGTTTACAAAATAGCTGATGGTAAACAGTGCCATGCCTCAGATGGGGGGGGGGGGGGGACATTCCAGAGAAGGAGATACAGCCCTATAAAGTTATGCATTGGAAGGTATCCCTGTTTAATTTTTAACAAACTTACTTTCACATTCAAAATCTTGCCACATGTTGTATTGGACTTTGTACATTTTAGTCACTGCTTGATATTGAGCATTATAATCCAAAATGAGTTCATTTTCACAGTTTTTTGTTTTATGTATTAATGTTTCATATCGCCTCAGATATGAGTGAAATTTTGTACATTTGCCACATACTTCAATTGGTCTAAGATGCCTTATAAGACATGATGTCATTTCTCCCATTACTTTTGCAAGTCCATCTAATACCACATTACAACCTTTCTTTGCAATTGGTTGAATGTCACTTTGATTACTGACCACTGAGAATAAAGTTGCGGGATGAATGATCCAAGATGACGATGGTGCAACTGTTGAGGCAGATAGCGTCTCAATTGCAGTTGTATTTAGTACCGATGACATCATAGCTGATGATGATGATGTCACCAAAGATGACGATTTTACAGATGATGACATCACTGAAGATGAAGGTAATATGGCAGCAGTGTACATTGTATCCCATGGACAGATTGTTACTGTTTTCCAGTGAATTGTTGTGCTTTTTGATTGATGTGAAGATATGGAACTTGCTTGCTCTGTAATTGGAAGCATTGATGTTTCTGCATTTGTGGTAAAACTGCTAGAGTTCTGCAAACTGGAAGCTGTTATAGGTATAGAATGAGTTGAGTTAATTGCACTGTGCAAACTTGCTAGTGTTACATTTTCAAACTTGCTTGCTGATTGGGGATTAAGAGAACTTTTTGATATTATGGTGGAATTTGCTGGAACAGAACTGGTAGAATTCTTTAATGTTGTGCTGCTTGTTATCAGATTTGAGGACAGAACTTGACTCATGGTCGAGATGGCATCAGTTGAATACCAATCTGAAGACGATGTTGACCGCCTTGGCAGAACAGATGCTGAAGATGGCTGAACTGAGTAAATACTCTGTATATTGGAATATTCAGATGAACTCGCGTCATTAGAATGTGTAGCCACTGTCTTTTTCGATAATTCAGCAGAAACCGTCACTTTCGATGGGACAGCATTTGTAAGCAAGGCAAGTTCCCTAGTCAAGCCTTCAGTAGTTTTTGCCTCAGAATTTTCACGATATATTGATAAAGATTCCGCTACTAAACTTTGTGTTGATTGTTTTACATAACTATCACTTCGAGATGTTTGGGTAGCTCCTTTATAGGCATTTAAAGTGCTAGTCTCGTGGGTCCCATTTGTATTTGAAGCCCCAAGCTGCGAATGGCCTAAATGGACCTTTGCACTTTTATCTTCAGTTGTTCTGCAAATGCAGGCGGCAAACAAGGCTAACACCAACCAAAGTGGTATAATAACGTAGCTTCTATCCATTACCACAACTTTTTAATTAGGAAATCGAGCTAATACAACATGTAAACTTAAGCAAACCACGACAGCTACTTTACCCCGTGTTGTTTCTTTTCCTGTCATTTCCACAATTTCTTAACATGAGGTACTTCTCTGGGATCACGTGCCCACTTTATGTCACATGATTATGACGTAAACATATCACAACTAATAAAAACCTAAAAATTTAAATTATTTTCTCGTAACAATGTTTTTATTGAAATGCCCCGAAATTGAATCAACTTACAGCCTGGTTGTTATTTTCTTCTAGAGCATCCTTGAATTTTCGTATGTTTTACTATCCCGAATGATGAAAGTATTTTTGAACATATTTGGTAACAAGTTTGATAAAAATTCCACAAATGTTTTTCCAGACAATTCATTGCGGATAGGTCATCTCTATTGTACTCTCTTTGCTTATTCTTTGTGTTGTTTTGTGGTTTTGTATTTTTAAGAAAACCCCATTTTTATGAAAATTGCAAATTCCATTTAAATCAATGGAGCTGAACTGAACTGAACTGAAAAACTACCTACAGGGGCCTAGTGTGCTATATTCTCCATTCTTGAAGGAAAATTGAAGTAAATCAAACAAAACTTCTGTCTTGTTGAAGAAAGTCATGGTAGACACGCTATCAATACCCATAGAGACATGAGTTGGGAAAGTCAACTAACTGTACTGGCAGTGGCGTAATGCACTGTGTGCACCTTTAAGCGCAAAACTAAGGGCCCCAAACAATTTGATCCCTAGGGGGCCCCACGAAATTTTGTATTGTTTAACAATTGCATGTAAAACATTTCTACAGTAAAAAATTAAAAAAATTTCTTCTCCCTGTAAACTTGATTTACAAAAAAATAAGGCCCCAAACCCTTACTTTGACTAAGGGCCCCGCACTGCTCCGTTATTTTGCAACATGCAATTTTAATGCAAAAAAATCATCTTTTTCTTTAACGGTCTAATTGTCCATTCCAAGACGGCTTGTGCTTTATTCTGAATGATTGTCCAGAAGAATTTATAGAATTGAGCAGATCACTTCTTGCCACCTCTGCCTCACTTGGAAAAGGGGTGCAGCCGACCACTACAGTGGAAATTTTTTTTATCTTTTTCTTCAACTTTTTTTTCCGGTGCCGAAACAAAACTGCAACACAAAGCTTTCAGATTCCCATAATCCATGGCTCCGCACAATATATGGGCACTAATCTGGAGGGATTGGGAAAAGTGTTGAAGTCATCATGCTGGATAATATCCGCAGAACTTACGCAAATATTACCGAAATTTGACTCCGCCTTGTTCGACGGTTCTGTGTACACAAGAACTGCCGAAACAGTTCAGGCTGGAAAATAACGGAATATTTTAATCTCTCAAATAGTTAAGATTTTCTAACGTGGTGCAAAAAAATGAGCGAGGAAGTAACAAAAGTTGAGAATCCAAATGCGGAAGAAAGCAACCCCATTGGGAATTGTGAAATCAACCAAAGCGAGCAATCAAAGATGGCAGATGATCAATCCTCATCAATCACAGAAGGAACCAACACGAATGAAATTGCTAAGGATGAAACGGCTGAGAGTAAAGATGCGGTTGAAGATGTAAAGTCTTTAGAAAAAAGCAAAGCAGATGACGGTGAATCAAAAGTAAGCATGTAAACACGTTAAATAATTTTTCACAGAGATTCCCGTGTGGCCTAGGCCCATAATGTACACCAAATGAGCAACGTAGCATTAGTCAAACCCCACCTGAATAAATATGTCCCGTTTGCCTTCTCATTTTATATCTTGCATTCATGATTACCAGTTATGAGTCACAAAAGGCTTAAAATAGAGAAAATAAGGAACATAATACGCATTTCTTGAGATATAATTATACACACAGTGCAGTCTTTTTTTTTTCTTTTGCGGTTTTAGTTATTGTCTGTTAATTCTCTTCAGGGCAAGGTCATTCTGGGGACGTAGGACAGGCGTCTAGGCTGTTGTGCAGGAGTAATTATGCACATTTTTCGTTTAATTCATTATTTATGACGAGTGGCATTACTACCTGAAACATACCTATGAACCTGACATCATTTTTGTTTTTTACATGTTTCATTTCTTTTAACTTAGTTATAGTTTTCAACTAATATTTTTCTGTGAGGAAGCAAGCATAATGTCAAAAAATTACTGTAAATAACTCATCGGTCATTTTTAGAATGTGTGTTTTTCTCTCATTCAGGCAACTCCTACCACAGAATCTACACCACAGACTGAATCTGAAGCACCAGCATCTTCCCCAAATGATCCTGATTCTAATGCATCAAAGGATGTAACACCTGCTGCACCAGAGGAAGCATCACCTGCTGCACCAGAGGATGGGCCATCAACTACACCAGAGGAGCCACCATCCACTACACCAGAGGAATTAACGCCTGCTGCACCAGAAGAAGCACCAACCACTGCACCAGAAGAGGCACCAACCACAACACCAGTGAAGGCACCATCCACTTTACCTGAGGAAGTACCAGCTGCTGCACCAGAGGAGGCACCGACCACTGTACCAGAGGAGGCACCAACCACTTCACCAGAGGAAGTACCACCTGCTGCACCAGAGGAGGCACCATCCACTGCACCAGAGGAGGAACCATCCACTGCACCAGAGGAAGTACCACCTGCTACACCAGAGGAGGCACCATCCACTGCACCAGAGGAGGAACCATCCATTGCACCAGAGGAAGTACCACCTGCTGCACCAGAGGAGACACCATCCACTGCACCAGAAGAGAAACAAACCAAAACACCAGAGGAGGTACCACCTGCTGCACCAGAGAAGGCACCATCCACTGCACCAGAGGAGGAACCATCCACTGCACCAGAGGAGGTACCATCCTCTACATCAGAGGAGGTACCAGCTACTACACCAGAAGAGGCAACAGCCCTTACTCCAGGAGATAACCCAGCTTCTACTCAAGGAGAAGTTCCAACTGACTCAACAGAGGATTCTTCAAAGAAGGAGACAATAGACATAGCCCCAGAAGAAGCTGCAACCACAGAAGTATCAACTGTTACAGAAGAGGAAGCTCAACCTTCTGCTCTTAAGGATAAACCGATTTCCCATGAGGAAGCAACTGGTGAAGTCCCAGTTCAAAATACTGCAGATGCTCATAAAACTGAGAGCGAGGGCTCAAAACCTGTTAAGCCTGCACCACCAAAGGTTCTTCCAAAACCAAAATTTGAACCCCCAGAAATAAAAGTTGATTTGTTTGTCAAGGTATCTATCCTACAGATAATTTCATTGATCAAGTGATTAACCTGTCACCATGTTGGAAAACACAGTTTTTTTCGAAGATACATTTTGTTACAACCATCAGAAATCCATCATATAACCCTTTTATCCCAAAGTACCCTCTTGCTCAATTCACCTTGTAACAACATATGTCTGTATCATTTAGTAGTTTTCTTTTTGATGTCTAGAAACATGTAAATGTGTGAGATTTCTCCTAAGAAAGTTTGCTCGTAAAGGCTCTAAAAAGAAATATATCAATTGTGTGAAACATTTTCTTCAATACTTCAACTTTGAAACACTCTTTTCTGAACCCCCCCCCCCAGCCTATTTCATGAGGTTTGTGTAAATTGTTATCCTTGAATAAAGCATTTTCATTTTTCAGGCACATTCAAAATACCCAAATAAACTTGGAGATTGTCCTTTTTGCCACCGCATCATGATGCTTTTGAAACTAAAAAAAATTGGTGGTACTGTCTGCCCAGTAAACTTGAGTGTGAAATCTCGCGAGTTTGAAGATTACTGTGCAAGGAATGGCTTGCCTACTAAAGTTCCAATTCTTCAACATGGTGAGACAGTAATTGGTGATTCAAATGCGATTGCTGATTATGTTGATAAGATAAAAGTTCAACCAAAACTGGCTTGCCTAAGCAAAGCCACAAATGCTGCTGGTGATAAAGTGTTTTTGAAATTCTCAGCTTTTATCAAGAACAAAATCAAAGCAAATGATGAGAAGTTGGCACATGCATTGACAGATGAGCTGGGCCGTCTTGACAACTTCCTCTCCACATCACCTGGCTGTTTCTTAGATGGAGACAGCTTGATGCATCCTGATTGTGTGCTGCTGCCAAAAATGCATCATGTGAGAGTTGCAGCAAAGCATTACAAGAATTATGACATTCCAGAGAATTTCAAGTATATTCATTCTTATTTAGCAGCTGCAGACAATCACCCAGCGTTTGCATCAACAAAGCCTGCAGATGATGCTATTATTGAAGGTTGGAGGAAGCATGCTACTTAAGAGTATTTTCTAAACATGCAAAATTACAATATCACTTGATTTCCAAACCCATAACATATTCATTCAAAGTGGAAGGACAATCTCATGAGGAATTGGTGGTTTTTGGTAAAATTAGGGCATTTTGTATTCCAAGCAAGGGCTAATCAGAACCACAAAATCGGGCACATTAATGGTAGTTAAGGGTAAAGAGTTACAATTAAATTATGTTAGACATGTTATGTTTAATGTCCAATCTGTTCGGTGCCAAAAGAGTCATGAAGGACCAAATGGACCACAAGTTATAATGCTTGAAATCCTCAATTAATTTCCTGTTTGATTATGCTCAAGAAATAGCTGACATGACCTTGGTTTTGCCACCCCGTTCAAAACGCACTAGCCATCAGCTTTAGTGGTACCACCCAAATCATCCCCCAGCTCCAGTGTAGTCTCCCCTCTCTCACTCTCTTCCTCAGATGCTGGTACTACCTTTAAAAAGTCAAATAATAACAGAATTAATAATCAAAGACTATTTTGTTCAATGAAAAAAATTGTATTTCCGAGACTTTTTGTTGACGTAGTTGCATTAGTCAACATTGTTTGATTGACAAAAGTAACTTGAAGCTCTCGGCCAAATTTGATACTTGCGTTAACAGTCCCCCCCCCCCCTTTTGAGCTTGGATGTTAAAGGCCAATGGTCGAGCAACCCTTTTATGAATTGTTCTATCTTGCTCCCCTCTAACCAATTTGTGAGGGTTTTAGGAAAAAATTTACTCTCTTGCCCCCAAATTAACGAGATCTTCTCTTTGTATATTGTCCCATCTGTTTGGAGCAGATGACCATACAAGCCCAGGATGTCTTTAATTTTCCAAAAAGTGGTGGTATCAAACCAAACGCCTTTCCGTTAAACTGAGATTTAATTAATTTGATCCGAATTTTGATAATAAGCTGATTCGCCTATTTTGGCTGCTATTTTTACTTAGAAGTTATTAAGGCAATTAATCATAATGTGATTCAATAATTATTTCCAATTTTATTCCTTTTGTTGATCAAATTTTTATCTGCTTGACAACTCAACGTTTTCAGGGAGCCCAAGCCAATGTAGAGGCAGGGGGAACGAAGAAAACCAATTTATTAATCTAGTTTGCTGCAAGGAAAGTAAAGTCTAATGTTGTCGTTATCAAAGCATAACGGAACTTCTGTTGCCACATCAACTAAATTACGCGAGCGTTTTAAGAAACATGTTTATAAGAAACCTAGATGGTAAACCTGTTCCAAGTCTATTTCCTTTTTGATAAATAAGAAACTCAGGACTGAGGACCGCTTGTTTACTGATGAAATAAATAGGTTGGAGACCCAGATAATTTATGGCACTCTCAGAATCACACGGAAAGGCCAGGAACCCCAGAATTTTCTAAAATTAAGAGCTTCAATTTACCCACTACGGTGTGGGGCATCCTAAAATTATTAACGGGGCGATGACGATGTGATCCCAGCAAAAAGGTATCGTTGACAAGGAACGATCTTAAAACAGATTTAGCGACCCTTCGTTTGTTTGTGGTTAGTTTGGTCTTTGAATGTTTGCACTTTGAAGCAAGTTGTCTTGGAAGCTGCATCTCAAATTGCACCACACTTTAAAATCCACGTAATTGAATAATAAATCCGTGAACGCGATTAAAAACAAACCACCTAACAACCAGATAATATCACAGAATACATTAGCTTGAAAGAACAATTGAACAGAAAAATAACAAACACGACAGTAAACAGAAGATTAATAAACAATAGTGTGAGGTTGTAATCCTAATGTTAGTTGCGCAATGCCCTTATTATGTTTATGTAACATGATCAAGCTAGCTGTCCTTGACTGAGGACAATGTTCAGGCCGAACAGTCACTACTTGAATATACTTCGAAAGATTACCTCTAGGCCTATTGTATCCTACAGATTATCGAGCAGTTTAACTGGTAGAAATATGGGTCTGACGTATCGTGTTGCTAATAAAGATGAATCAAGCACAATCAAGAAGTTTTTGATTGAGCATTATCTACCAAACCTTGGGATTTTTGTCTGCTTAGGTATATCGCCATATTCAGAGGAAGTCGGAGAATTCTTGGACGAATCATTATCAGCAGGCCTGTCACAGCAGACTACAGTTGTAGCAACAAACGAAAATGGCGAGATTGTTGGACTAAGTCTGAATCATTTGGTGGAAGACACGCCAGATTTTCGTGAAGAAGAAACTTCAGCACCGGTGCCTAACGGCGTGAGTCCTCAAAAGGTCTTGGAAATTTTTATCACCAAGCTACACAATGGTTACGGGACGCTCATCCCAAAAGAAAGTCAGAAGGTTTTGTTGATATCGATGTTATCTGTAAACAAAAACTATGGCAAACAAGGCATTGGGCGTATGTTATTGCAAGCATCAGCAGATAATGCAAAGAAGCATGGCTTTGATGCTGCAATTGCATATTCAGTATCAAAAGCATCTCAGATTTTATTCGGCAAAGTTGGATATACAGTCCTTAGAGTTATAAAACATAAAGATTTTGTGAATGAAGAAGGAAGACAATTAATTGAGTGCGACGATGGAACGGAAGAAGGACAATTGGTTTTCTCCAAACTTTAATTTATTGTCAAATCTTGAACGTTTAAGAAAAGCATAAAATTAAGCTCATTGTTTATACATTTCAATGTTTAAGGGAAAAGATTCCATTCTAGAATATTGTTTTGCCAAGTAAATCAAGGAGATTAATGAATAACCAACAACTCCAGCTGATTTTTGCATTATTTTGAAAAATATTTGCAAATTGGTTTACTGATTTAGCCTTATCTGATCCATTATCAATTTTATCTCAATTCTTTTTATCAAATTAATACAAGAAATTTTAACAGACCGCCAACTTCTCTGCTGATTTATCGAAATATTTATCATTAAAAACAAAAATTATTCTTAAATAATTCAAAGCACCATAAATTTGAGACGGATAGAGATGGAAAGATTTTTATAGCTATAGTTATATCTATATTTATGGTTGTATTTATAGATGTAATTGTAGTTAAAGATGAATTTACAGTTATCGCTGGTCCTTTTAAACGCAAAATGATCCCGCAATTTCCAGGGAGTTCTGTACATAATTTTATCTTCCAAAAATAATCTACTTACTCCATCAGGAATGCCATTGTATTCCTGAGCAAGGGGGGAAGAAAGATAAAAAATTAGTAAAATAGATGAATTAGACATTTTTTCCAGATAGCAGGAGGAACCATTGCCCCGCTACCCCCAATGTTGCACCCATTGGTCCCAACAATGGTTTCTAGAATGTTGACATACGGAGGAGCATTCTATTCAATCGAATTTGCAGAACGCAAAACACGAGTTAAAATGGCGGATGTAAGGCGAGAAAGAGAGCGAAGAAGATCCGATAGAAGTCGCCGTTCCCAGTCACGATCGCGATCAAGATCGCCAAGAAATCGAAGATTTGGATCCCGGTCTCCGAGGAGGAACAGCCCGCCACGTCCTGGTTATGCAAAGCCAAGAGAACGAGAGAGCAAAGTAGATGAAAAACCCCAGCAGCAACAAACACAGCAAAAAGAAAATCAAACGAAAATAGACAGAGAGAAAGTAAGCATTTAATTTTGTTGTTATCAAATGTTATATTAATTATTTGCGCAAATATATGTTTTGACTATAACTATAGTAATGAATCTAACTACAAGAATGCTGTTAAGTTGCTCTGATGAGTATTATAACGTGTCATTTTGAATTAACAAAAGAATTGGGGGGGGGGGGGGGGTTAATGCAGAAATTTACCTGACATGCACAGATAGCAACACCAGTTTTTAAATTAATGCTCAACATCTCAAACAATCTTGCATAATGCCTACTTTTCTTTCATGTCTTACATACTTATTTTTTTTTCTAGACTTGTCCGTTGCTCTTGCGAGTATTTTACAATGATGGCAGACATAACAGGTAATTTCTCTTTGCAACTTAAGCCCATAATTTGCTCTCCTTTGATGCTATTCAATACAATTTCAAGTTCCACAGAAGGGAAGTCAGCATTTCAAGCCCCCTTGTCAATAAATGACTTTATTAGGGCTCCCCCCTCCCTTGTGAAAAGAGGCATTCTTGGGTAAATCTATTAAAATTGTAACAATAACTTGCAATTTCCCTGTTTATAAAGGAATAAAAATGATTTATGATTACTGATTAGTGATTAATGATTTATTATTAATCATGAAGATTCAAGGCGATGATGTGCATTTCCTCTCTGAAAACATTTTAGACTGAAGCCAGATATTTTGTTTAGTAAACAAATTAATTAAAAATGTTATCAATACTTTGTAATTAATTGATTATGAACATTGATCTTGCTAGATTGGATGAATATTCAAGGAATGGTGTGCCTAAAAATGAACTGCAAATTTATACTTGGTAAGTTTATTTATTTGTTCTTAACATAATCACATCACACTTAAGCTCTTCTGTATATATTTGAACTAATCTGAGCCCATGCTTGCTAGATTAGCACAAGTAAGCTCGAGAACATCAGCTGTTAAACCTATTGTGCACTTTTCCATATTTCTTATACTCTGTTTGTTCTTCGGTCCACAGAAGCAGTATATTTTGCTTATTTGCTGGCTTGTTATTTGCTTAACTTTTTGCTTCGATTGCTTGTTTTAATGCTTGCTTACTTGTTTACTTGCTTGTTTCTTAGTTCACTAATTGGCCCACCTTTTCAATTTGTTTGACCTGCTTACTTGCTTATTTGCTTGCTTACTTGCTTTTAGTTTAAGTGCTTGTTAATTTGCTTACCTGCTTGATTTCTTTGCTTGTTTTTATGCTTGTTTATTTGCTTACTTGCTTGTTTGCTTGCTACTTGCCTTCTTGTCTGATTTGTTTGCTTCCTTGTTTGTTTGCTCAATTGCTTGCTTAATTGCATTTTGCCTGTTATTTGCTTACCTATCTGACCAGTTTGCTTCTTTGCTTGCTTGCTTAATTGTTTGTTTGTTTGCTTGCCAGCTTTGCTCCCTATCAAAGGTTCTTAAAAAAGGCCTTTATCTTGTCACTGCTAGGTTACTCATCACTGTCTATTGTACAAACTAATTGTGAATTTTCATTGCAAATATTTGACAGGAAAGATGCCACTTTGAAGGAGCTGATGAATTTGGTGAAAGAAGTCAACCCAAAAGCTCGTAGAAAAGGTACTTTTTTCGATTTTGCAACTGTGTTCCCTGATGCCAGAAGAAACAACTTTATCATGAAAGACATCGGGACCACTTGCACCGGTGTCAAATCACCTGATGACAATGTCACATTGGCAGAAAAGAAGTTCCAAATAGGTGACTTTCTTGACATAGCGATTTCGACAAGGGAACGAAGAGACGTTTTTTAACTATGTTGCTAATACTAAACAGTTATTCTTTGTCAAGTAGGTAGACATTTCTATTTCTTTTTAAAACTTATACTGGTTTCGTATGTCCTTATACATGTGGTTTTGTGAATGAGATCTTTGCTGTCATTTTCGAAAGAGCCAATTGAAGTGACAAAAAATATGATGTTCGATGAATAACGATGCTATGATGAATATGATCTTCGTGTAACACGCCTGGCAAAGATTTTTGATCTACGCGAAAAGAAAAGACTTTTGAATGTAAGATAGATCGTATAAATACTGGTTTACTGTGCTCAAATCATATGCTGCAACAAAATTTTCAATTTCAACCAAAAAGCACATTTATTGAGCCTATCTTCTGCTGTTTTCCGTCGTCATCAATTATTTAGGTGATTACTTTCACCATGCTAGTCAAATAAAGGTTGTTCGGACGAAACCATATCCATCATATTTCCACCTGCATGTCCAAGAGTGCGTTGCAAGTCTAGTTCACATTTGTCGTTGAAATTGGCTTTCTGATTTGTTTTGATCGGGATTACTCCGCAATTCATCCCCCAAAAAAACTAGAAAAAAAAGAAATGTTTGAAGAATAATTTTATAAAAAGGTTTAAGCTCGAAGTTGGTGAAAATGTGAAACTGATTAAGAATGATAACCAGCATTTCATCATCTTGTTGTCTATGTCCGAGAATTTTGAGGAAACAAGGCAAGCCCGAGGTAACATCAATCTAGGATTGCGCTTACATTGATGTTCTGTTCTTGTTTGTTTTCAAAGTGATGAGAGAAAGTGACAACGTTTAGAACTTTCTTTTTTGAACCTTATCAAGTGAACACGTTTTGTAAACGATTTCCGAAAAGATTTAGAGTCAGAAAAAAGTTTTTTTAAGAACATGGAAGGTCGCAGACTTTTAGATTCTTGCATAACCAAACGGTGTGGCAGACAGCAACTGTTAGAATCAATTGATTAAGCAATGGGATGCTGATATCTTAGTAGGAATGGCCTAGCGCATCTGGCGCAGTTTTTCACTCTAGTCAATTTAAATCAAAGAGACCGACCGTGTTCACCTGCCTTTAACTTCCACCGCTGTAGCAATTAAAGCGTAGATGCTGGGTGGGAGTACCTGTTAAGTCCTGGATGAAACATCACCGTAGGCGTAGACTGTTCTGAAAATAGCCTTTTGACGTGTTTGTGTGGGTGCATTTGCCAAGTGTTTTGATGGATATTTGCAGCTGCTTTGATTTTCGTATCATATTGTGCGCTACTTGTCAATACATCAGTCGTTTTGGAGAGTAGTCCTGCGAAGGAGTTCTGCGTTCCTCCGCAGTGGTTCAACTACGCAGAACTTCATCGCACCTCCGGACGATCTTGTGCATGCACTTTTGAGCTGAGTAAAAGTGGGCATTACAACCGATTGTAACTTTCATTTCACACAAAACTGGAGATAATAGCTTCTAAAATCCGTTATAAAATTGTTGGACACTCATAAGTCGGTAGCTGGCATTCCCGATCTCTTAACTCGCTTCTTGCCATCCGCTCTTCGTTATAAATAACCTTTCCTCTTTCTTCTCACCTTTATTTTTATCGAATCGCGTTTTCCTAAGACAAGAAGCAACCAGCTTGCGATGAATGCAAATTCAAAAATAAACATTCTACTGCATTTTTTCACAAAAAGCACCTTTTTTATTTATCTAATAAATCGAATTGCGAATTGTTTAACATAAATAATTAAGTAGCAATTTACATATCAAACAATATCTTATTCCAAATTTAAATTGCTTTTAAGTTTCGCACTTTTTTCCATTTTATTTGCTAACCCCGTGTCAAGCTCAACTTCCAAGCGTGGCAGACATTCTTAGGTTATGTCTTCGGGTAAGGGGTAGAAATTCTAGGCCTTCACATACCAAAAGATATGTAAATGGTCCGTGCTGTTCTTTTGCTTTGCACACGGCATTAAATTCAGTTGAGTAACACAGCTCAATGCAATAAGCTAGGCATTGCAACATTATGCTGCCCTCCTGCATGGCACTGAGCATTGAATGGCGCTGCGATGGCGCAGGTAAGCTTTAGCGCATTCAAGGCCATTAATGCAGAATAGTCTTAATTCTATTTAAAGCGACATGGGCCTATATTGCTAATAGCGTTAGTCTTTTACGGCTACGTGTCGAAGTTGCGATGGAGGAATCATTGAAAGTACATACAGAAAGTGTTAGCTTGTCTGGTAGATTACACCTTTCGCGACACGTAAAGGGATGCGACAGGCTTGTTTAATATTAGCAGAAATATTAGCTGAGTTAAGAAAACAACCCACAACAGGTCTTTGAGAACACGCTACTGAAGGGGTGTACTTGCAAAAATGATTATTCTATGAAAGTGGACGTAGTTAGCAGGGATAGAGAACCGATTATATTTTAAGCCAGTTCGCAGAAGAATCCTATGTTGAAATGTATTATGTAAATAATGTCTAATTCACTTCTTGAAGGTAGTGCTCGGTAATATGCTAGTCATAATTTGGACACTAAAGGAAATTAGTTGTTGAAATCTTAAACTCAATTGCTCAAAGACGATTATAGAAATTGCACCTGTATTTAATTATTTGTTGGGTTGGGTTTTTAATTGTGCTAAAAGAACTAAACCATTAGAAATTGTAAAAAACAATTCTGCGCTCAAGTTAGATGTCACGAATAAAGCTTTTTTTGATCTCATTTTCCATCTTGTTTAGTCTTCTGTTTCAAATGCAGATTATTTCTTAATGACTCGATATGACTCCCATTTTTCCAAGCAGTCTTCCTTTCTCTTTCCGCCCGTGAAATTGTAATGATTTCTGATTCCGCCCTGATTCCAGCTATCGCGCCCGTCACCAAACTGAAGAGTGTTTTCTTGGCGAGACTGAAACTTTCAACCACTCTCAAACTATCTTTCTTTGCGATTTATTGCTCAAAATTGGAGTATGTTGAGTCTATTTTATATTTGCATGGAATGTGTTGCAATGTTGCAGCAATAGATTGCACGCTTCTTCGTTTCTTAACAACACGATCATGATCTTAATTTCTTTCAAGCTCTTGTTCAGCATTGCATTGTTCTTTCCAAAGTTTTTAGAATGTTTTGAAAATTAATCCAAGTCCTCCGGAGAAAAGTTTCATAAAAAGGAGAAGCGGTTTTTGTGGAAAATCGTGGATAAAATATTTGCCTGTTTTTGTCTGTCTGTTAAGATTATTATCTCTGACAATCTTCACAATTGAAAATTATCGCGTGCGTAGGAGGAAACATTAAAAAACTTTAAACTTCTTCGATTTTCGGAGATTTCTCCTTACAGGAAATCATGAAGATATTAACGACTTCTGAATATTAAAAAAACCAAGATCTCATCATACCCTTTTTTATAATAAAGCTAGATATATAATTATTTAGCTTATACTTTTACCCATTATATACAATTTTTATATTTTAAGCATAATAAATCCTCATTTTAAATAACATAAAAGGACATTCATCTAACAATTAACCTTCTTCATTGCTTGCATTCTCCGCACTATCGTCAGTTCTTTCACTGTCACTTCGAAGTTTGCTTTCTTCCAATTTCTGTAAAAACTGGCGTACTTTATCAAACGTTTCTTCTGAATCTTTAAGGTTTTGCAACCGGTTTGTAGAATTCGACAAGCTGGAAACCAATGAACTGATAGAATGACGAGGAGACAGAGAAGGGGTGTTGAGCTGAGAAGAAACTGCGACGTTTTCCGAACATCTTCGCCCAGTACGGCCCCGTGTTTTTGTCGTTTCCTTTCTGGAATTCTCCGTCGGTTTTGAGGCTATGAGCGAGCGACTGCCTGGTAACGTCGGTAAGTAAAGTTTCTCCATATCGGGAAGGCTTCTGCGACGAATCGTTTTTTGGCTTGGAAGTTCTAGTCTTTGTAGGCTTGAGGTGACACCATCAATGGGTAGGTTTTCTTCGCTTGAGTTTTCTGTTTTGCATTTTAACGGGCTGCTGGATCGCCTATGAAACTTTGTACTAGGGCTTGGTGTATAACTAATCGACATTCTTTTAGTGCTGTTCAATTCCTGCCGAAGTTGTTTTTCTTCTCGCGCTAAATCACGTCGATATAAACTGCTCTCTGCATCGATCGTGGAGATCTTTATCTTCAGCTGTCGATCAATCATAGCATTTATTGCAATGGTTTTATCAGCATATTCTGTCCTGTGTGTTGGAGTGGCCATTTATTTACGATAGCGGCAAAATAAGTTATGGTGCGTTAAGAAATATGCTGTGATAGTACATCAACAGACCTGCTGTCTTTGACAATGACGATTTTTACTGATAATTTGCCTTTATGCTACTTGTTATGCGTGTCCATTGTTTGCACTGACGAGGCTTCTGCGCATTCTCATCTCGTTGAGCAGGTGGGTAATCATAGCTGCAATTAAATTTTAAGATCTATAGGTCGATTTTGCACAACTTTTGCTGCTAAAAGCAATCAAGGATGTTCGCCACCTGCGTTTTACATCAAGCAGTTTTTCCTCATTTATCAGATATTTTCATAGCAGGAATGATTGAAACTTCAACCGCTGGATTGTCCAGATGACGAATTTCTCAGGATTAACTGTGTGTGCATACCATCATCATCATCATCATCATCATCATCATCATCATAATCATCATCATCATCATCATCGTCGTTGTCGTCATCATCATCATCATCATCATCTTCATCATCATCATCATAATCATCATCATCATCATCATCGTCGTTGTCGTCATCATCATCATCATCATCATCATCATCATCATCATCATCATCATCATCATCATCATCATCATCATCATCATCATCATCATCATCATAATCATCATCATCATCATCATCGTCGTTGTCATCATCATCATCATCATCATCATCATCATCATCATCACAATCAATCAACAGTCGATAACATGAAAGCATTTCCCTATTTGCACAGCCATACATATTTAATCGGTCAACAAAAACAGGTATTCTTCAAGAAAATTCATGTTTCCTTTTTGAGATAAGCTAAACAGATTTTCTAATCGCATGTCCCTGCCATGTTTGCATTTATTCGTGTGAAATGTACGAAAGGTTTTTGAAGCGCAAAACGAAAGGCAGAATTTGGTACCTGTGCAAATAGTTTTGTAATGAAGTCAAATATGAACCATTTCGCTAAGCCTCTGCTATATCCAAATCTGAGAAAGATATTCAGTCAATAAGAGTTAAGCCAAAAGCTGCTGAGTTTTAGCATTTCCGCAAAATGGGATTTATTTTTCAGGAGATACAACCCTTGTAGATTGGCCTTGGCTAAAATATTTGAACATAGTCCCTTCTCAGCACTGCATACCTTGGCCTCTTTGTCCCCCCTTTGTTCACTCATGGAGGTGGCTCGAGGAGGGAGAAGATAACTCAGTCACTGGTCATATCATATCTATTTCAACTAAAAACATAAACCAATCAATTCTTTTATTTCTGCTATGTTTTTCATAGCAATCGCACTGGCTCTGGTCCATCCATCTTCAAGAACATTTATTACATAATTCCTTTCATTATTCAATCTGTTAAATTCGTTACGAAACGCTTCCAATTCTTTGATCAGCTCATCTGATAAATCATTCTTTAAATACTTCGTAAAAGGTTCTTTTCCTTCATATTTTGCTACAATTTGTTGTTGCGGGCATCCTTTGGTTGCTGAGAAAATATCAATCAAATTTGCAACACCTTGTCTTTCTTTTGGTTCATAACTTACGTAGGAGAAAGAGTCAGTAACAGCTTTCTTGATTTTCATTTTTATTTCTTCCGGACTGTCTGTCAGGTCAATCCTTCCACGACTTGTCGCAGCCGACTTACTCATTTTTTCGGTCGGATTTTGCAAATTCATGATCCTGCATGTTGTCGCTGCAAATTAAGGTACAAAAAGTAAATAATAAATTTTGAATTTATTTCAAACTTATTGTGACTTAAAATATTTTGTATTTTTGACCAATTCATTCTAATAAATTGAAAAAATGCATCTTTCATTCGGTGGTTCTGTTTATCGTTTTACAGCCAGCTCATTTATTTCTTCGTTCATTTATTCGTTTGATGTTTCATGCATTCTTTGATTAATTCGTTTGTTCCTTCCTTCTTTTTTCAATCCATACTCCTTTAAGTCCGTTAGTCGCTCTCTTTTTCTACGTTTATTCGTTCATTTATTCATTAAGTAATTTTTCGATCCATTCATTCATTTTACCTTTTTATTAGCTCATTCATTTACTAATTCCTCCATACATTCATTTTTTCATTCTTCCACACGTTTATTCATCCATTCACTCATTTATTCATTCACTTATTCATTCACTCATTCAATCTACAACCTTTTTTTTCCTTTCAATTCAGCCATTTCAACCGGTTTCCAAGCAACAAGTTCAATCCGTTTACAATAACAAGATCTCATCTTCTTCGCCATCTGTTCCCTTCATTTCCTACACAACACAAACCTATGCAAAGGGCATTTCTTAACCACATTTCTGTAAAATATGATACCATAATAAGTTTAGTTAAAACTCAAATTTCCTTCCTACTCTTCAGTGGTGTTGAAGTCATTTGACACACAGAATTTCCTTTTCAGTAACTGAATTTCTTCTAAGAAGCTATTTTCAATAATGGATGATAAATGTTGTTAAAAAACCCATTTTAATCTCTTTAACTCTTAAATAATTGATGTGTAGCAGTTTGGTTGAAAAATTTCGAAAGAACATTTTTATGTTAAAGCTTTTTTTGTTGATGAAGATGTGTGCAACTTTGACGATTCTAGACGTGTTACAGATTCTAATCATTGATTCTTATCCTTGAAAATCAATGGTACATGTGTTTTCAAACTTTAGTTATAATATAATATCTAACAAAACTTTCCGACTCATTCACTTACGGCTTGTTTAATGCTATTTTTTGGTGCGAAAGTTCAACCTGTTAACAAATGTAGATATCTTGTTGGCCTTGCCCTGCTGAAGATACAATGCAGCACTCCTTTGATAATTGTTCTATGAATATTACCCATTTGTAAAAAAACGACATACTTAACATTGGCTCAGGTTCTGGGAATATCTTCTCATATTTGTTATTAAATAACCTTGCAAGGTCTCTTGCCAGCTCAAGATGCTGGATTTGGTCTTCCCCAACTGGAATGTGGGTAGCCCTGCAAGACAAAAGGGAATCAAATGTATTCTGTGAAGAACAAATAAATTGTAGAATGAATCAATAAAATATTGCATTGATTGAAGAAGGAATGAGTAAATCAATGAATGAATGAATGAATTAATTAATTAATGAATGAATAAATGAATCAATGAATGAATGAATGAATGAATGAATGAATGAATGAATGAATGAATGAATAAATGAATGAATGAGTGAATGAATGAATGAGTGAGTGAATGGCTGTAGGTATGATTAAAGTTATCATTAATTGAATATTGGTGAATGGATGATAAATTCCCAAAAGAATAGATTAAGTAATCAATAATAATAAATTATAAGTCAATCATAAATCAATAAAGCAAAAATATAATTACTTGTATAATAAGACATCAGCTGCCATTAAAACAGGATATGAGAGCAAACCAAGAGATGATTTCTCTTTTTGCAGGTCAGCTTTAGCCTGAAAAAATTAAGGATTTGATTTTTACTTGGTAGTATTATCTTGTTAAATGCAAAAAAGAGGCAAATTATCTTCTGCTGCATGGCAAACTTTTGGGGCAAATGCTCCCTTGTTTGATTCCATCAGAATCATTAAATAAAAGTTGGATGGGCACTGCTAGGGGGAAGGATGATGGTAGAGGACAGGGTAACAGTAGGGGAAAAGGAACTGCAGGGAGAGGGGCACCAGTAGGGTTGCAACATAAGGGGCTCTGGCAGGGGGAGGGGTACTAATAGGGGAGGGGCACTGATAGGAGGAGAAAGACCAACAGGAGGAGGAGCAGTAGAAGAGGTAGATTCCATGCTTCAAATTACTCTGTAAATGCAGCACCGGCCCTTTCTCCCTGATTGAAAAAATAAACATACTTTCCATTGATGCATTCTACGAAGCTCTCCTGTGGATGCCATGCAACTCAAGATCCAGCATAATTCTGCATGTTCAGGAACCTAAGAGCAAAACACAGCCATTAAAAATTAGCCTGAGCTCCGTGATCCCTCACTCAAGATTTATGTAGTTAATGAATAGGGGCAGGGACAGTCCCCCGTCAGGTCCTAGATTAATCTGTCTATTCTAACTGGGTAATTGGTATTAAAGGTGAAATCCTGAGGGCACAAGCCTTAGTGTCCCAGGCCCACATCAGCTTGGTAGCTGCTAGAAACCCCAACCTGGGTTGACAAATAAAACGGACAAATGAATAAACAAACAAACAAACAAACAAACAAACAAACAACCTTTGATTGCTGGTATAGAATACATTTTACTGGATCTAAACCAAGTGCTAAAAGACTAATTGCTGTCTTCTCTATGTTCTCCCTGAAGACTTTAGGATCTTTAGGTATTGTGAGACCATGCAAATCAACAATACTGAACAAAACATCATCTGATGCCCCCTCGTTTTGCATTGAAATCCAATTTTTTATTGCACCAAAATAGTTTCCAATATGAGGTACTCCTGTCGGTTGAATCCCTGAAAATATCCGTTTTATAGCAGCCATTCTATTTCTATGGTCTCTTTTGATATAATTTTACCACCTATACAATCACTTTACCCTCTTTTGCCTTTAATTTCTGTCAAATCGATGACATGAGATAACCACGCAGCTTTTTTAGGCCATGTCCGCCATTACAAATGTTTTAAAATCTTATTGTTGTTGTTGATGCTTCTGTTGTTGCTGTTGTCAGACCTCTGTGGTTTGCAAGGGAAAGTCAAAGGCCCATTAATTTTAGCGGGTAAAAAGTTGTTTTATAAGAAGATGCAAAGGTACGTTTGAATTGATCCAAAATGAGCCTAGCTAGGGTTCAAAAATTTCTCCACAGTTCTATTTGTGGTCGAGACAAAAGCAATATCGAAACATTATGTGCAGAGCAACTTAACTATTATGACGTCACTTAGATCCAGGCTCTTGCAGAAGACTGATGTAAACATATATCCAGAGAATGAATGCTCACTGCACGTGTCGGAGTGGAAGGTGCAAGGTCTGTGATAGAAAATTAAGAAGTGTTGTAAGGAAATATTATCAAAATGCCATCAACTATTGATATGAAGAAGAGAGAAGATGCAGGAAAAGAAGAACGAGCGACCGCATTGCAAGACAATCAACACAATGAAGTCAACGGGATCCAAGCCAAGGGGAAATTAGTTGTACCAGTTATGATGAAAAATGGCGGCAGTGTTCAAGATGCCGAAGAAGATGGTACAAAAAAGTCATGTGAAGAGACTAACGAACGACTGAAACAGACGATTTCAGAGTTTAAAGCAAGATTGAAGTTTCTACGAGTGAATGATCAAGTGAAGGAGCTACAGACGACGCTTAGAGATAGGTATGATAAGGGCTGAAATTGGAAATGTCATTTTTTAATTCAAAAATCATTCACGTCAAGTTACCATTCGAAAAAAATTGTCGATGGTTCAGTTTAGAAGATAATAAATGAAAAATTTATCGAACACAGCTTTTCTCATGAAGCTTTAGTGAATAGAAATTGAAAGTGGCATTTGTATAATTACAAAACTATAAAGATCTCACTCTCGTTATTTGATTTTTCTTTTATAAAGCCTTCAGTGATAAACGAATTATCAAAACAACATTTAAATGAATTGCTTGTGCCATCACAAATTCTTTCTTTCACTCATTCATCTGAAACAACAATTATATAAACAAAATTGCAGGTTGTAAAAGCTGGACTAGATTCCAGAGTTTAAGATAAGTGACAAGAAGGGTTAGTTTTTTTTCCGCAATGTGGCCTGAACATTGGAGACCAAAAGAAAGATAAAAAGGAAATTAGCAGTCCGAAAAAATCATAAAAACATCAAATTGTTGAAAATTCAAGCAAATAAGAGATGAAAAATTACGAGGCATTTTTAAAGCAACTCACTGTCCATCATTCTCAACTAATGACCAGAATAATTTCAGAAGAAGTGAAAGACCAGTTTGACATTTTAAGTTCCAGTTAAGGCTGAGTCGTTGAGTTTACTTTTTTAACAAGAGGAAAAACCACCCTAAAGTAAAATTTTGGCCTATCTAAAACAGCTATGCAAAACCTACAAGACATTCTTCAAAAATTTTAAGTGCAGGAAATTGGTTAATATTTGCCAAACAAATTACCGATATTTGCAAATTTAAAAAAAACTTTTGTTGATATTTTTAAACTTTTGTAGATATATCATGAAATTGAAACCCATAGAATTAACAAGTTTACATTTTGAAAATAATTTTGATAACTCTGCATCAATATTTGAACATTTTATCTGGAAAAATCTTTGCTCACCTGATTGTATTGTTTGCTTATTTAATGACACATGTTCAAAATGGGACAAATTGTCCCTAAAATATGTCAATGCTAAATTTACCCACATGGTGAATACTTGACACTTGATTATGGGAGGTTTTCATGTGTATTTGTGTAGTTTTCATTCAAGGTGGGGGTGTGGATTTAAAATTAGAAGCATACATAACACAGGGCAGCAAATAAATGCATACAATAAAGCAATGAACTGCTGGGGCTGTCAGATTAATGGACGAACATGATACAAATTTTAGGAAATATTAACTGTTGCCATGCAGGGGTTGTTTACTCCCATGACAACACAGGGCAGCAAATAAATGCATATGATAAGGGAATGAACCTCTGCATCTTCTAGATTAATGGACTTACAAATATTAGGAAACGTTGACTGTTACCATGCAGGGCTGTTTACTCCGGAGATAGGTCATGTTTTGACACAGATTCCAAAATCAATGATATGTTTTCAATGTGAATCTTTGTTTGAGTTAACAATGGTTATCCAAGTTCTCATGCCCTTTGGTAGTTGTTCAGGTTCCCAGTCTTGTGTGTTTGGCCACAGAAAAGCAAATAATCCAAGGATCATAGTCAGGGGCACCACTTTGTGCTCTAATTTCATTCAACTCACATCATTCTAACCTTAGATACAAACATACATACATACATAGATTTTTGTTAAGGCAGGTCAGGTCTGTGCCAGCATTTCAGTTGGTGGGACCTGCCGCAGATTAACACTACTGTTGTAATTATATAATTAAGATAAAGAAAAAAGAATGCATTGGTAATCCTATAAGCCCAATAAAACCCTTTTAAAAACCCTATGAAAATCTTATAATTATAAACAATGAAAGTATTACATTAAAATACATTAACTTATTGAGTCACCACCCCCCCCTCCCCATTAGCAGTTCACATGAAGGTCATGCTTACAGATTACATTCAGAATCTTATATCAAAGCGTGAATAAGCATGTTTTTCTGAAAAATTGTTTATGCATTTTTCCTTTCTAGAGAAACATCACGCAGTGATTTCATTTTCTATGCAGATCGACTGGTGAGTTGATTCATGTTATTTTCAACTCAATTATTATTCGATTGGCTAGTTTCATCAAAGCTCATTGCTGGTACCCTTGGCTTCCCAATGAGCAAATAAATCATGTTTAAATTTTTACCTATCTCAGCCCCCCTTTATCCTTAAAGCACCCCCATTTATTGATATTTGAACTTTGTACAATGAAATGTGTTTTCAATTTGTTATCAGCATAAAATGTTGATTCATTTTTTATTTCTACTTATTTACAGATACGATTGGCTGTTGAAGAAGGGCTAAATCAACTGCCATTTGATGAATGCTGTGTTACGACTCCCACAGGTAAAAAAAAGACATCAAAAGAGTAGTTTTCTAAACTGAAGGGAAAGTGAAATGTAATAGAAACACAATTAAATGTCCAGATAAGCATATCTTGCAGAGTTTTTGCGCTGCATGACCTGAATGAGGTGAAATATATTCGAGAAAGACTAAAACAGACATAAATCAAACGGAAAATAAAAGATCTAAAGCCAATTAACAAAACAGAGAATGAACTAACTAAAAAATGATTATAAATGAAAGGAATGGAAGAAAACTGTTGCAAGTCTATGTTTTGAATAAGATGGCAGAGTCAATAAGGAGAAGGAGAAGAAGATCTTGTAACATTTTGTATTTAATTTTCTTTTTCATGCAAGAAAAAGTGCTGACAAGAAATCCAGAGTGATTTAATTGCGTAATTCATAAAATATGCATTAAAGAAAATTAAGTTTGGGTGTTAAAAACTAAAGTTTGAATTTTAGTTTGAAAAGTACCAAAATGAGTTGAAAGGTATGTATACAAAAGTTTACAGTTTCGTACTTGAGGTAAATGATTTTTATTTGTTTCTACAGGTGCAAGTTACGAAGGGCTGAAATTTCGAAGAGGAATTTGTGGTGTAAGCATCGTTAGAAGCGGTATGTAAAAGCGGATTTCTTATTTCAAAAATTCATTTTCTTCCTAAAAACTTTCACCTGTTTCAAGGCCTAGTGTGTTTTCAAACTCTAATCTAGTTTGCAGTGCATTCATACTGTTGGATTTCTTATGGGAATCAAAGACGTTTTTGTACGTTATTCGATAAAGAAAGAAGATTCTAAAAAGGATGAAAAATGCTGACTCTTAGCCAGCTGGTCCTGATAAAAGATTGTTTTAAGAATATCTGAAACGGTGTACATATATGTGAAAGAAACGAAATGAAACAAAAAGAAAGAAGAGATGATTGGAAAGAGCAGCGAGTTGCTCCCGCGGCCAATTTATCTTTGCTGGGTGATCGAACAAGAGGAATTTTAACCTCTTGGCGCCTCCCGGCGTCGTCATCATAGGCGAAGCGTTACTTTTTATGGCAGCATATTTCCGGCAGGTTGACCCAAGGTATTGATTCTTGTGATTGATTGCAGGTGAAGCCATGGAAAAAGGACTAAGAGAGTGTTGCAGATCGATTAGAATTGGAAAAGTTTTGATAAAAACAGAAGAGGAGACACACAAACCAACGGTGAGCTATTTTGCTATCGATTACTTTACAAGACTTTTTAATTATGCAGTTGATGAACTTTCCGAATGTCAAACAAGCTGATTTATTTTTTTATATGCTTTTCTGTTTATAGTTAAATGCATAAGTCAATTTGATGACGAAGAAAGGTGAATGACCTTTGCCAAAGCAACGTGGCTTCAGTCATTATTTTCTGAGTAGATAATTGTCTGTGACGTTTTCGTTACGACATTAGGTTTCTTTGAAATTCATGGAAAGAGTTAGGGTAAAGGGAAATTCACTCTTACTCAAATTCTTAGTTGAATGTAAACACAGTTTAATAGCAAAACAAGAATAGATATAGCAATAGTGTCAATTTTTTTGTGGATAAACCATGATTTTGGTTCCATTTCTATTTTCAGTTTATCATCACAATTAAGCTATTATTTATTTTTCGTAGGTTTGTTATGCAAGATTTCCACCAGATATCGATCAAAGACGAGTTTTTTTGATGTATCCATTGCTAAGTAAGTACCAAAACAAATTAAAATAGGCCTTAAAACCAAAATGGCGCCAAAATCAACATTGTAAGCGAAAAAAATAGATATTTGCCTTATTAAAATTCGTAAAATTTGATTTGATATTCGAAACTTACGACATGTTCAAACATATTTTGAGTGTTACAACCTTGAGAATTTTTAAGAATGTGTATGATATTAGTTAACAAGGCGACATTTGAAAGCGCCTGTTGGGAGATTTCCTCCTGTCTCATACTTACCGTATGCAAATAATTTTGTGTTAGCTCTGCTAAATAGCAACTCTTACAGTTTGTCTTTCCATTTCGTTTTTTATCAACTTTAGTAAGTGTTTACTTGGTCACCCGCTTTTATAGTCAAATTTAAAGAAAATTGTAAGGATACAGGCTAATAAAACCTTGAAAAAGGAGATAAACGCATGGAAACTAGACACTGTATGACAAATATGTTAATGATTGTTACCATTTAATTTTTCAGACAGTGGAAATACTGTTTCAACAGCGGTTGATGTCCTGATTGATTCCGGAGTTGAAGAAGAAAATATAATCATTCTTACATTATTTGCCACATTCAATGGTATTGTGTACTATTTTATTTATTGATCTCTTTAATTCAGAGTCCGGAAAGCATCATGGTTCCACCGTTAGCAGCCGTGAACCGTGGAAGGCTTATTAAAAACCGTGGTGATTGCAAGGCCACATTCAACCGTGGAGCAAGGCCACAACCAACCGGGCAGCCGTAAACCGTGGAAGGCTTATTAAAACCGTGGTGATTGCAAGGCCACACCCATATCACGCCCCGTTTCTTTTGTTTATTGAGGAAGGGTGATGAATTTTGAGCCATTAGGCTGAAGGAAGGATCAGCACTTTTCTGAGCTTCGATCTTTATCTGCTTAGTAATCCCTGCTTTCATTCATTCATTCTTTCAACAATTCATTTATTCATTCCTTAATTCATGCAATGATTCACGCATTCATTCATTCATACATTTATTCATATGTTAACTCACCCATTCATTCATTGATGTACCCATCATATCTTCTTTCTTGAATTTCTTTTCTTCGTTTGGTTTTTATAACGTACTTTTTTCATTTGTTCATTCATTTATTTATCTTTTCATTCAATTTCCGTTGATTCTGTCAGTGATTGATGAATTGATTTTTTATTCGATTAATGCTAACTTATTTATTCGCAATATTCTGCCATTAAAAGTCTGTCAATCTAAAGGAGCTCTCCATCTTTTTTCAAGGCCTTGCAAATGTTTTGGGGAAATTCAAAAAGCTGAAACTTTTGACAACTGAGGCACATGATGAAGTACCGACACAATTCGGACGAAAATACTTCGGCACCGATTAATCTTAATTGACACAGAAATTGGGCAATAATTCAGAAGAGATTTAGTAAAGGTATCTAATATTTATTTTTTCAGAATATAGTAGCTGTGTTTGGAAACTTCTTTTCACGTTTACCGACTTTTTGCTTTTACATATTTGTTAGACTTTGCCAGAAAAAATATTTGTCAATTGCTGAACACACTCATAACGGCCTATTGGTAAATTGATCAGCCTATAAGAACTATTGGTAAATTGGTCACATGATAATCTAGCTGTGGTCACATGAAAGACTGGCATTGGTCACATGATAGTCTAGCATTGGTCACATGAATATCTCACTGAAGATGTTTGCTAGATTAAGTTAAGCTTTGGTTACCAATCTATAAACACATTTGTGTAAACAACGATGATAAAGATGATTTTTCTTGTACAAATTCATTCTTCTATGCCTGTGGCGAGCAAACATCTCTTGCCAATACATCCAGTTGCTTTAGCTAGAATAAGTTTACGAGACGTAAAATTTATTGTTTGAGAGAGGTTTATTGGCCAAGAGGCTTCATATATTGTTAGAATTGTTGATTTACTGTGATCCATAGATACTATTATATGATTTGAAATTAACGCTATTCTCTTTTAAACATTTTATAGTTTTTTGGTTATCTTATCATGTCAGACTAGTTATAACTTTATCAAATCAAACTTTAGTTAAAAGCATTCATTTTGTTGCGTTTGAAACAATATAAGTAAAAGCTTAGTATAAGCTGTAAAAGTTTTGTACTTTTTGTAAAGGTCATTAAAACCCATAGAACTTAAAACTGTTGATTAATATGCATAAAATCAAATCTAATATAACAAGGCGTAGAATTTTTTTACTGCGTATTATAGTTATAGTTGTTCACATCGGCCTATGCTATGTGTTGTGGTTGTTGTTGAGATTTGTGCTGATGCAAGAGGGGATATCTAGTTGATCAACAATTGCCAATTTTCATTTAATTACCCACGCGTTGCCCTTTTGCCAAAGTCTCTCCCAGTTGATATTTCCAAATAATCCTCATCTTTCTTTGCTGCGTTACGCCCAGATTTATATTCCATATAGTGCATAGGCTGTGTATCCGAAACCGTTCTCTGTTAGACTTTTAATCTACTCTTCTTCATCAAACTAGAAAAACCTTATTTTCGTGGTTTCATACAATAAAAACATCGCCTTGTTTATTTATCTTTCTATTACAAGACATCAATTTCTGAAAAACCGCATAACTGTCCTTATTTTTGCGCGAACATTTACGCCAAGGCGTACGATAACTTTCGCTTTATGATTTTTTGGGTTATTGTAAAAATCGCAATGTTCATCGTAACAATCGTAATAATCGTAATAATCAGAAGTCGTAAATCGTAATAATTATAGTAAAGTAGCAGTAAAGTTGATGTTCTTGAATAGAAGAGAATTCATTGATCTTATTGGCAATTTTTTTGGTTAGATCTGCGGCAAAATATACCATCTATTCCAACTGCATATTTATCTATTTATTCATGTATTTATTATTTATTAATCTATTTATTTACTCACTTATTTCTTTATTTCTTTATTAATTTATATATATATATTTATTTATTGATCTATTTATCCATTTATTTATTTATTCATTCAGTCATTTATTTATTTGTGTCTTCTTTTATTTATACATTTATTTCACATCATTATGTCATCGTTCAAATGATTCATTCATGTTTTATTTGATTAATTGATAAATTCTTTTATACATTTATCTGTAATTTGAACATCTTGCATCTTTTGAAGTAAATATCTATTGCAAATGATCTGACCTATAAAGTAAAATGACACTTACCATTTACATCTACAATACTTTTCTAAAACTAATATTTTTACAAGTTATAGAACTTGAGAACATTTACATAACTTTTAATCAAATTTAATTTCTGATTTGTTTCTGTTAACCAGGCATACAATATTCCCAAGAGAATACTCCCCTTGCCTGTGGATTGCCTCTCCATCAGTGAGTCGATCAAGCTACTCTTGTCAACATAAAAACCTCCAGGAGACTTCACTTTTAGGTGAACAGGTCAATTTTATTTCCGAATTTCATTCTCCTACCACCAATCTGTTTTTTGCAATATTTTTCATCAGCTTTGCATTAAATTAGCAGCAATTTAAACAACACAGTTATGTCAGAAACTGAAATTCCAGAGAAGATAACGCTGTATTTTTCTACTGTTCCTAGCAGCCACGAGGTAATCATGTTTATTCAAGAGCATTTTATATATTTTAATAAATGTTAAGTAATTCATTAATTCTTTGTTTTCGAATCACAACGAAGCTGACCTAGAATTACAAATCGAACATGATCCAAATAATCTCTAATGTTGCAAGCTTTGTTTTAATCAGGCAATCTTGAAAGCATTCTTAGTAAAACTATATAGTTAGCTCTTCCTTCCATCAATGATGAACAGTATTTTCATTCAAAATTTTACAGCACATCGTTTCCTGCTAATTTGAGTTTTGTGGCATGGCGGAAAACACCACGCTCTTCGGCTGGCAGCCGTGAAGTGGGGCTACTGAATTCCAGAGAGATTGCAAAGCCACATCCAGATCACGCCCCATTTATTTTTTATTGTGGGCGGGTAATGGATTGAAGCCATTAGGGCGGAGGAAGGCTCGGCACTTTTCTGAGCTCTGTGACTTCCCATGCATGCTGTTAAATCTCTAATCAGAATGTCTAACGAAGCAACTTCTGAATGGTGTGCTATTGTTGTTGTTGTAGGTGAGAAAGGCCCAACAAGAAATTGAATCAGCACTTCAAGCATATAAAATAGATTATGAAATAAAAGATGTTGCAGCCTCACAATTCGACAAAATCAAAATGAGGTCATATGCAAATGACCAGAAGGCATTGCCCCCTCAAATTGTTAATAAGCATTATTATTGTGGGGTGAGTCAATATTTCAATCGTTATTTAGAAATCGTCATGACCTGGGCAACAGAGGAAATACTGAAATCGCCTTAGAACATGTATTTGTTATGTAATGTGTTGTAACGTAAGGTAATGTGCCCTGATGTATTGTAATGCAATGGAATGTAATTTGATGTAATGTATTGTAATGCAATGTATTGTAATGTAATGCAATGTAATGTAATGTAATGTAATGTAATGTAATGTAATGTAATGTAAAGGATTGTAATGTAATGCAATGTATTGTAATGTAATGTAATGGTTTGTAATGCAATGCAATGTAATGTAATGTAACGGAATGTTATGTATTTAGATCTAATGTATTGTAATGGAACGAAATGTAATGTAATTTAATGTAATATAATGAAATGTGATGTGTTGTAATGAAATCTAATGTAATGTGATGTGATTCAATGTTATGTAATACAATGTAATGAAATATATTGTAATGTAATGTTATTTGAGTGTTGCAGCAATTTTTTTAGAATGTTGCTGAATTGATGTTAACTTCATCACAACGTTGATGAACACATTGAATGCTTTGCATTGTTACTATATCAAAAATGTTATGGCTCATACTAGCCTCAGTTTCACTATTCTTTGACGTAACATCTCCTCCGCAGGACTACAAAGGATTTCAAGCAGCGATGGAAACAAAAATGCTTGGAGAGTTCTTGAAGTTGAAAAGAAAACTGGATTTATCAATTTGATTAAAGCTCCTTTGCAACTGGTTGGCTTCTAAGGCCTATTTTGATCAATAACTGATAGCATTTTATTGATAAAGTATTTAACAAGAAAAATGCTGTCAAATCTAGCAAATTTTCCATAAAAAATAATTACCTAACAATGTTTTATTTTCATAAACTATTCTAATGAAAAAATCTTTTCTTCGTTTTGTCGCTTGCATCAGCTCCCTTCCCTCTTTCTAATATTATTTTAGTTAGTTGTATGCCTTCCTCAAAATGATGTTCTTCATTGTTTCTTGGTTACCATTACATCCTGATAGATAAAAGGATAAATTTCATATCTGTTGTATAGTTTTTCCATCCACCTGAATTTGGCTCAATAAAGAATCCTAATTTCTTAATTCTTTTGATGAGCAAAGCAAATTTGATACGAAGACCATGAAACCAATTTGTCTGAGATCAAAGAAAAACCTATTTCAGCCATAGATTACAGGATCTGCAGTTTCGTATACACACCCTGAAAATCTCATCACAAAAAATCTTGATTGCAAATCCAAAAAATTTAATTAATGTTTGAGACAATAACAACTAACTAGAGCAGTCATAATCATCAATGCTTTCACTCAAATCAGTTTACAGCAAGTAGACATTTCCTAATGATGTTTCCAATATAATTTCTGTCTTAACGGAGGGAAAACAAACTCCATATTTTTGCTTGAATCATTCCCTAATTTACATTTGAAAAACGGGATGGCTTGACCGAAATGCAGTCAAATGTGGGTCAGTGTTGCCCCTTAACAGAGATACAGCAGAGATAGAAGATGAGGGGATCTTTCCCCCCGTATTCAGCAAATGGCTCAACAACATTTGCCCGCCTTCCAATGACAAACTTACCGTGTCCATTCACTATCATGGCTGAAAAATGTAGGTCGCTAAGCATTGCCGACAGGGGGTCATTGAATTCTAACAAAAACTCAGTTTGATTGAAATGTTCCTAGGTTCTATTCAAGCAATGACGTATCGCGTGACGATATGAATCAATGTTATCCCGAAGGGCTTTCCTATATGTAAACCCTTGACTGCCCAGCACATTCCATCCGTTCATACATTCATTCAATTGAATTTCGTTTTACCTGCGACAATCAGGGTTCGGCTTCCAACATCATTTCAAGTGTTGCTTCTTCATTTCTTTGTCTTTTAATTAAGTGCATATCAGCTTGATATTTCCATTGTTGACATCCAAAGAAGGAAATTTGGCTTGCCAAGGAATAAAAGCGATTGCCTTGGTATTTTCTAAGCTTTCCGTTGAATTTGGGCCGAACCACAGATCCTTGCACTTTTTGACTTTTTCCATCAAAAAAAGAAGTGTAAATGCAAAATCACAAAATCATTGAGTATCGATCGCAGAAAGGAGCATTTCTTGAAATGATAATAATTATAATGATGATGAATAATGATGGTTAGTTATAAAGACCAAAAAATTGAATTGAAATATCATCTGGATTGCAGCGATCTTTATGTCTGTTCTCATTCCTCTTGTATCTTGTCGATTCTTATTTCATTGTTTGCTATAACTTGATTCAAACTGAATCGGAGTATTACACTGATTTTTCTCGTTTTAACTGTTTGGAAAATAGCATTCGGTCTCGTAAAATCGAAAGCATTAGTTTCATCTAGTTATTTTCTAGAGAAGTTAGTCCACTCATATAAGGCTGCTTTTTCACTTCTGTTTTTTTTTTGAAAGATTTTTATTGCAATTCAAACTCCATTTTCAAGCCAGCTCATTAGATTCCCACGCTTAAAGCAATGCATTTTGCCGTAAGAAGTAAATCTTAGCGATTTTAAACATAATCTGACAGTTGAATCGAAATGATCTACAGTTTTTGGAAAAGAAATACAAAGACCACACCAAACTATTTGACTTGTGTTAAATCATAAATGCATGATCTTGTTAATATTGCATAACAACGCGCTGTGCCAATCCCGCCTGATAACACTTCGGCTCTTGTAGGCCACTTTCTCCAAGTTGATATGAATCAAGTTTGCGATAAGAAGAGGAAGGCCTTCTTAAACAAAAATCCACGATTTACAAAGTTCTGAGAATGATCTGACGGATTCCGATGCTTAATTTATGCCACCTACATTGCACAGAGAAACGCATTTTGCACCGGGAATTTTTTGCCTTTCAGAGATTTCAATTTCCAAGATGAAAGTTTTCCGGTGTTATGCAATTTTATGGTTCTTATCATTGTTATTTTTAAATGCAAATGTTTGATGGCCATGTAGTCAGAGACAAAAGGCTGCAAGAAAAATTGTCATTTCTACATGTTCAAAGGCTTTAACGGAATCTGGTGTCAGAAATGTTCCTCCCCTATCCCTAATTCTAATTACAATTGTCTGCTTTCAATACATACTGGCTCTTGCATGGTAGTTTGTCTTGCAATAGGGGTAACCTGGAAAGTTTTGGGATTACAAAGATGTAATTCATCATACAACGCTTTTTCAAAAGAAATGCCATTCCCAAAGAAGATGTCTTTCCTTCTATGCTTCATATAACGACAGCTCTATTCCATAATCTACCAATTGGCTATTTGTAAGAAAATTGATAAGTTCCCACCCCTGTATCATTTCTCTTCTCTGCTTGATATGATATCAAGCCTTATGTCTTATGGTTAAGCAGCAAGAAGGATGATATTGAAGCTTCAAATACACAATAAAGAGTTTCGTGTTCGAAAACTAGAAATGATTGTTATAGCGCAAGCGATGACTTGCCCAGGAGGTCCTTGAAATAGCCCAAGACCGGATGGCTAAACAGCCCTTTACCCCAGTGACAATTACGTGAAGTTTTATGATGGTGTTTGCGTGTACATTAATATTCATTTGAACAGTTCCAAATAGGAACCGCTGCATGTCTAAAATTCCCGGTTTCCTTGGGATGAAGCTGACATCACAAATAAGAAATACTTCCTTCGCTGTTCTTACTCCTATTTCGTTTCCTCTGTTTTATGCGGAATACGATACATCATGACACAAACTTCGCCTTCGCACTCTGTCCATTACAATAGCATTTATGGAGTCCCAAGATGGTAACCCAAGTCCAGGTCTTGATGTCATCTATCCAGCGACGTTTTGGTCTTCCTCGGTTCCTTTTACCATTGGCGCGGCCTTCTAGAATCAGTTTAGATGGTCCAACCGATGATCTTTTTATATGGCCAAAAAAATTTAACTTTCTCTCTTTGATAACGGCTGATAGAGCTTTTCTTACAATCAGGTGTATTTAAAACAATTCTACAAGACATATCAAGTAGCTGACCTCGGAAATTTCTTAATGTAACAAAGACACTTCTTGGCTTTAATATCATCCCTTCTGTTTTTTGTTCTTTCGACCGGACACCAAAACACATAGCAAAGTACATAGATATTGAACTCATTGCTCCGTTTTTACGGCTGCATTGATTATTCATTCACTTGTTTGATAGTTCATTTGTCAATTCATTCACTGATTTCAAATTTCAACTTTTTCACCTGAACTCTAATTCGAGCTCCTTTAATTCCACATTTCACTAAATTGAACAAAATTCTGTTAATTCGAACGAATTTGCACTTTTCGAACTTTCATAATTCGAAGTATTCCTAATTCGAACATTTTCTCTATTCCTAAGATTGGTTTTAGCTTTGTTTCATTTTCTTTCTAAAACAGTTGACTACATTTTCGTTCATTTTTATTTAATCTTCTCTTCATATTTTCACCCAAGAAAAAACTGCAGCTGTTAAAGTAAAGGAAATTGATATGTGCTTTGATTCTCAAAAGCGAGCAAAAATAACACTTAATTGTTTGCTTAGGCAAGTAGGACTCCTTCAGTTGCTTCAGCTTGCGACCAACTTCATATTTGAGGGAAATTATATCTTAAATTGCAGGCATACCAACATATTAAAAGGTACATGACCATACAAAAACACAATTTTCTAAGTATCATGATATATATCGCAGATTTCAGTTTGATATTGCTGACTTAATCACCATAGCAGAGGATTTCCATCCATGATTTTAATCACCATAGCAGTGGTATTAATAAGGTGCCAAAATCAGTCTTTGCCTCACAACAGCAAAGATGATCGACCCCCTTCCAGAAGAAAATCGCCCTAAGGAGCCAGCAATGCTCTGCATGGAGACGTGAGATTGATAGCCGGGGGGGGGAGGATAAATTGTGCCCCCTCAAATGATAACCTTACTTTTATGAGACCATATTGCGTTCTCAAAGTATAATGCGAGCAAAAAGCAGGCGTTTAAGCTAGTTTAGGCCTGCAAGAAAACGTTGCCATTACAAATTGACTGTTTCCCTCCATTCTCCCCCTTAACCCTAACCCTAAACCCAACCCAGCCCTGGTAGTCGAGAAAAGAATTCAAAGAATTCTGTATAAGCAAGCCCCTTGGGATTCATCAAGAAAACAATTCAATTCAACTGCCTGCAATTCAATGGCTTCTTGGCGCGAAAGAAAGAAAAATCATTTCAAGGCAAAACATGTGGGCTTATTTTCTGATAAAATGGAATATTCAGAGCCTGTAAGTATTTTGCAATATTACATAAACCAGAAGGTTTTAATTTCAAAAAGGGATGCTGCTTATAGGTATTCTTGGAGACTCCAAAAAGTGCTTCAGTGCTTAGGCCATATTTCTGGCTAACAGGCCGCTTGCATGCAAGGCCTAACTAGTGTTTAAGAAAATGCAAAATTGATTCATGAATAACGCATCAAATAAATACATTGGGCGGTGAATGTGCTTGTGAGTTTGCATTGATCTGGAATATTGCCTGGCAAGCTTATGAACTTAGACTAGCACCCTCTCTCTTGGGTATTGGATGTCCCTCGTTCAGCTCGAAAACCCCCAGGAAAAATGAAAACAATTGTTTTTCATAGCTCATTTTTTTAACAATTTGAGAATTTGAGAACATAAATCTGCATTAAAAGGAACCAGCATAAATTTCTTCCCCAACAAGGGGGCTAAGGTTTCCTGACAGGAGAGCTCTGCCCTCCCTTTGGTGCCACCCCTGATAAGTAAGAGAAATGAGAAAAATATGAATAGTCTTGTTGATGTTTCATTGAATCATGACAAATCACATAAGATGGTGCTCTGCTACAGTGTCTTATAGTAATCCGTATATATTTACATTTTTATTACTTTAGTTAATACATAAATAAGACAAAGAACGATGCAAACACGTCCTTATTATAAAAATTTTAAAAATAAATAGAGCTATGGAAATAGTCTGATAATTTATAGTACATTTTTGTCCTTTAAATTCATAGGTAAAAAGAAAGGGGAACTGAACATGTACTCCTGATTCTTTGCGATAAAGCTCTGACCAAGAGTATGTATGCTATGTTAATGGAAAGCTGGCTGTTTTGATGGGGAATTTGGTGATTTTAAATTCTTATGAAAAGGTAAGGGGAATTGTTAATTTCCAAACAAAATGTCAAATCTTTTGCTTCTATTTCAGGTAGTTTTGAATGAAGGAAAGTCATTGAAAATGTCAGCAGCTCTTGATACTAAAACTAGTCGAGGAAGGGGGGGGGGGTGATCATGTTCCGTTCTAAAAATGCCTAGTGGTTGTCTTGTGGTGATGTGAGAGTGCAAAGTTATCCAACAATGTTTGTGCCGGTTTAGTTTGCCAACTTATGGACCATTTACATTGTTTGTACCCTTTGGACCACTGAATGTTTGATGCAGAATTATCCTAAACCTTTTTGAATAACTAAGTTGTTAATTAGTCATCCACAATAATTGCATTACTGTTTCGAAATGGTGGACCAGAATTAAAAAGGTGTTATCATGGTTTCTTTTAGGTCACTGTCTCTCCTTAATAAAACTAATGTACATTACAGAAAATAGAAATATATCAATACATTTGAATAAATTAGAATATATATGATGAGCAGAAGTTCTGTACATAAAATTTGCATATTTATGTAAAATATATTCATCTTTTGGTGAAAATGCAGGGTCTACCTAAATGCAAGTCACAGTTGATTCTCACAAAGTGACTTTTTCTCTTTGCTGTTACTGCTGATAAATAGGAAGGGAAAAGAGTGAAGTAGGGATTGAAAAGGGGTCGACTGGAAGGGTAAGGGGGAGACAGGAATTAAAACTTGAGAGCCCAGACATGAAGAAGTTTGCGGTTGAGGGAAATAGAAAACCCTTGGAAGTTATGCTTTGGGGATATTTATAGCGTTGTAAACTCCGTAATTTTAAATTTGTAATGTTTAGTTTTGTTTGCCCAACAAATGGGACATTAAAATGGATATTGTTTGAGTCGATGTTAACGCTAAAGTGGGCTTGATTGATGAATTGGTTGACCATGCATTTTCAATTCTCATATTGTAAACGAATAAAAAAAGGCAAAGCTAAGAATAATTAAAACAACTTCACATATTTTCACTGCACTGTTTGACAAATGTCATATAAATAAAGACAGACAAAATACATTGTTATCGGCAAATCATCTCAAATGCGCTCGTTATCAAGCCCCCAGATATCAGATAAATATTTAAATGATATGTGAATGTCATGCGTTGGTTTACAGTGTTAAACAGATGGGGAAATCAGAGACCAAAACATCCTTATGGTCATAGCTACTCAAAGCACCCTGAGCATGTTTAGTTATAGCGGTCTTTTTGACCATGAAAGGGTAAAATAACTGCCCATTAGGGCAATAAAAAGAAAGCAAATTAGAGCAGCATCGAATGAAAGAAGGATTCTAATAGGTACGGATGTAATGAGGAAATAACATGAATGGCTCAGAAGGGGTGGGAATTAAGTAAAGTACTTGTAATTTATTATTAGAATATCCTAATGGAATTTGCTGCTAGCAAATCCTTTCCTAGCCGATCATAACTCATTGGTCTTAACAAGGGCCAGATCACAATTTCTAATTGCCCGCATGCACTCTTCGGTTGTAAAATTGATTATTTGTTTGTGAAATTCCCATTAACACCACTAATCAAATAACTGATGTCCCAGCTGTCCTAACGATTAGACTTTAATTAAAATCCCATTAGCATCAAGATGACAATTCTTTGAAGATTTTGGGGTAAATCTTCCTTGTTTACGTTATATCCTTGTCATTCTGTGTCACACAGGGGGGAGATTTCTTCTCAAATCTAAAGTCAATCCAATAGAAATTCATAAACAACATTTTTTGGCTTAATCTTTTAAACGTAGACGCTCTGATTTCCTTATTTGTTGCTTATTTCCTTGCACCCTGCCACTTGTTGTCAATTAGAACGTAAAGCCAGTGGAAAAACAGCGTTTATGCTGATTTGCAGTTATTATTTAACCAAATCTTTTTAGCGTTAATATCATCAAGGGAGAACAAAAATTACGCCTCATGTTAATTAGATGACAATCAGTGACGGAATGGTCGACTGTTGGGGCATAGAAACTGTCTAAGAAGGATGCTGTAATATGGAAATTGACGGAATAACTCGATTATAGCGTCTCCCGTCAACAAATCGCCTTGCATAGAGTCCTGTTTATCAGTTCATCTCACAATCCCAGCGCAGTTTGTGAGGGAAGTAAGTGGATATTGATAAGAAACAGTCATCAAAACACCTTAAAATTTCCAATTTATTCACAATTTACAGAGAAGGTGGAGCTAGTTGTTTCATTCATTGGAGAAAATCCTTATCTGGAATTCGCTTATTTGTTACATTTATTATAACATAAACCTAGAACTTTACTGTAACTTTGTTACATTTTCCATACCGGATTACTAGGGGAATGAAAACGAGCGCAATTTTGGCGAAACAAAACATCCATCGTAATTTTAATTCGAAACAAGCTTACAAAGCTTAAATGCTTTCATACCGTCAAAGGTCTGTCCGCTGGTCCCACACGACCAGTTTTATGTCGGATGATATTGTCAGATGATAATGTCGGTTGATCTGTTTATATCAGGTCGTGTTGATCTGCAAGTTTGAGCATTTCAAATTGCCATTGGAATCAAAGAGGTCTCCGCCATGCTGCTCTGGTTGCTTTTGGATTTGTCTTTCATGATTGCGATTGATTTCATAAAATTGCATATTCTCTTCTTTCAATTACATTTATTGCCCCCGACTCCCTTGCGAAGGAGTAACTCTTGGCAGCGATGTAACCTTACATGGCGCTGGAATTAACACGTGACATACACGTCATCTAGCAGTAGTTTAGTACCTGCATGTTTTTATATCACAGTATTCCCATCTGTGATTTGTTTTGGTTGTGAAGCACCATGGCCTAAGTCGCCTGCCACCAGGATTGCGACAATAGTTATGTTCGCCTAACCCGCGCTTTTTCACATTTTTTGAATGTCTATGAGGGTAACTGGAATTCCAGTATTGGCATGTGATACCCGATTCTGTGTAGTCAAGCGTCCCTCTGTACTCTCTTCCGTCACCGTGCTTGCTTTTGAAACAGCCTATGAAAAATCAGAGGGTGTTAAAAGTGGGTATAGGAAATGCAAAGCTAGGCTGCAAAATCATAGCTATGTTGTTCAACTTAAAATCTTAAACAGCGTATTTGTATTGATAAATGAACTACAGACGCAAGTAAGGAATGCCATTTCATGCTTGCAGGGTTAAAGGGTAATTGGAAAAGACACTAGTTAACTGACAGATACTTGAGAAAGTACCGCTTTAGCCCCCTCCTTCAATGGGCAGTTCTGTACTACAAGAAGGCGACGATTTTAACGTTGAGAGGGTGAACCCCCACTTAAACTGACTCCCGTGTCGTGAGCCATATGTAGTTTTTGTAGTTATTGATCTAGCAATTAGAAGAAAAGTATCTACAAAGGAGTTGATTTGCAATGATCACCTACCTTTCTTTGCTTCAAATGATGGTATTGGGTTGCAATGGTACATTTCTCTGATTTGAGCAACATCTAAATGAGACAACACCCTCTTGCCAATAACAGCACCAACTCTTCGTCCAATCTTTCTTATTTTGATGGTTTTATTTTTGTTAGCACTGTATGCCATTGGCCCATAATGCATCACAGACCAATAATCATAAGCGAACCCCATCGAATCAACATCTTTGTGGCTTAGACGCCCTTTGGAAACAAAATAAACAGTTACAGTCTTGTTACAAGTTATTTCTTTCGTCAAAATATAGGTTGAAACATAATTAGAACAAAAAGATTTACTTTACCAGAAGTTCTATTTACTGACTTGCTCAAAAATCAACAAAAATTGCTTTCTTGTTATAAAAAACATATTGATATTGAACTTTTAAAGTTAGCAGGTTTTGAGCAAGAGGAAAGTTTTTATTTCTTTGCTATACATTAGTGTCGTTTATCAATATATTGTTTTTAGTTGTCTCAAGTTAAGCAACACGATTAACGTTTAATTTCTTAGATAAGCTAAAAAAATCAAGGGCATGAAAAGGCGCGGCATCTTACTTCTATCATCTACCTTTCTAAAGCTCATAAAACCGTAAGATTTCTCTTCATCTTCTATGGTCTCAACAAAATCTGTAAAATTGGTAATTTTTGAGAAGATAAAACTTACTGAATTGACCACGATCCTTTGATTTGATATTTCGTGTAAGCACTGAAATGTATTTATCTCGATCCCGACGTGCCTGTTCATGGTAAAATCCAACAGCATGTCCAATTTCGTGAATTATAACTCCAATTATAGCACAATGCTTTGCTATGGAGATGTTCTGTTGGTTGCCAGTTCGGCCAACGTAGGACCAGCACCTAAAAGGAAGAGAGACAATCAATATATTTGACTGTTATTAATTTTAAAAAGGGAAGAACGTCGCTAAAAGCAAAAGAAATAAAAGTTAGAAGTTGCATGAAAGTAAGGAACATTTGATAAGATGGTTAAAAAGCATCTGTACTCTCTCTAATTTCCCTATTTTTTATTCCCTCTCTCCCCTCGTGTTTGAGAGAATGCACTGTTCCTAAAGATAAGATGGTTAAAAAGCGTCTGTAGTCTCTCTAATTTCCCCATTTTTTATTCCCTCTCTCCCCTCGTGTTTGAGAGAATGCACTGTTCCTAAAGATAAGATGGTTAAAAAGCGTCTGTACTCTCTCTAATTTCCCCATTTTTTATTCCCTCTCCCCCCTCGTGTTTGAGAGAATGCACTGTTCCTAAAGATAAGATGGTTAAAAAGCGTCTGTATTCTCTCTTATTCCCTCATATTTTATTCTCTCCTCCTCCCCCCTCGAGGTTGAATCAATTCCCTTTTCCTGCAGATAACAACAAAGTACAGCTAGTCTTGGTGGACGAAGAGGGAAATGTTTTTGTTGAAATCAAATTGCATTGAAGGGCATTAGCGGGGATGAGCATAATGATTGATAAAACAGTGGATAACAACAATATTTTTAATATGCGGCAAGCGATTTCTTCCTCGAATACATTAACTTGTGCATGATAACCCTAAGAGTTGTTTTTGATCATGCGGAAGACAGGATATCGCCCTTTCCGCCATTTTCAATATTACCAAACGATTTAATAATAGTGAAAAAAAATGGTCAGAATTTGAATTACAATCTTTTAATCTTGTTTCTCTATGTTTTCAATACTTCTCCTCAACATTTACCAATTTGTGGAAAATTTTAATCGCGAACACAACGTCCAACGTGTTTTTCCATCTCTTCTAAGTTGTGCCTTGGAAATAGCTGTCCAGGGAGGCTACCGAAGGGGTTCTGGAGGGGTTTTGGAGGGGTTTTGGAGGGACTATTCGAGGGGCTATTCGAGGGGCTGGCCTATTTGTCAAAATTCAGGATGATTCTAGGGCACAACTTCCTTACAGAGAGATAGTTATCATTGGGTAAAATTTTCTAAAACTGAGATTAAACAAAGCACATTATGTTCTTCCCTTAATTAACACGACACGTTTAGTGTTGAAGTGTTACTTTTAAGTTTTTTAGTTCTTCCAAATGTTAGATCGATTGCTGTTTTTTAGAACATGTATTCTTTCGTTCTTTCTTTCTTTCTTAAGTTTTCTAATTAGTTAGCACTTCAATTGATCGATACAGCATTGTACCTTACAGTTCTGTATTTTGGCTTAATAATCATGTAAAATAACTATTTTCTTATTCAATTGTGCGCTGCAGGAAGAGGTGCATGCCAGGCTGCCCGTTAGCTTCGACCAGAAATAAACCAAAAGCAAACAAAGGAAGAAAGAAAAGTCTAGAAACATGTTCGTAAAGGCATTGTTAGTTAGAAAAATGAACCAGTTAGTTATTGTCATAGAGTAATAGTTCATACATTTATTTTGTCCGTTATCAGGATATACAAAGCGGAAAACGAAACAGGGGATGATTATACAAGCCACAAAGACACATTGGGGACTGTTGATGATTCTCAACGTCTTTGAATGGCCTAAGGGAACCATTTTGTAAAGCAGCCATTTTGTACGGCATCCTATCATGCTGGGCTGGAGGCTGTCCTGTTTGTTGAGGCAGTTTGGCACAATGAAGCAAATTGCGTCATCCCGAATGAAGGATGATTGCCCACAAAAGAGGGGATGTTCTCTAGGGAAATGAACCTCACTGAGGACTTCCCGTTATGACTTTCTTGTTTTTTTCAAAAAATGCAGTGACATCAGTTAGGAAAATCAAGTTGAAAACGCGATTGATAATTCTGAAGGTCTGGACGGGTGGCAAAGAACTTTTTTGGGTTTGAATATTAATGGTATAAGTTAAGTGGCTTTCTTTCTGAAGAAATGGTGCTTGATTGATCAAATGCTTGATTAATTCAGCCCGTAAATTGCTCAATGCTTAAGTGACTCAAACCCTAGTTGCTTTTTAATAGCTGTCTATCACAAGCTTGCTTATTGCTTATGGCTGCTTGATAGAGTGCTCAGTTTGCTCAATTAGGCCCGTGCTTAAAATGTATAGCTATGCGATACAAGCCTCATCAGATCTTATACAGATGCAACATTCAAAAAAGTGTGATAGTTAATTAATGCCCCATTAAATTGACGCCATTTTCAGATTGCAGACGGTAGGAAAATTGCCAGTTTATTGCAGGCTAGTCAGAAGTATCTTCCCACCCTTTTCTTGAATCAAGGGCCAATATCGATCAACAAACCCCTGTAATGAGAGCATTGGAGTCTCAGAGAAAACAAAAGCACCTATTTGTGATAGGAATGCAAATAACTTCAGTTTATACTATGATTTGTCAAGATGCTGCCAGGAAATTCCAGCGAACCGGATGCAAATAGAATTGATTAAGAGGCATTGACTGAAATAGCAGCAGATAAAATCAACGATTTAGGATAAGTCTCCGTCGTAATCGACTTTCATGTCTGTTAATCTGTGCTCTGGTATTTTAAGGATTAAAGAACAGTTATTGGTAATAGATTCTAGAAAGGGATTTGGAATGCAACGGAGTGCTATTTTGAGCATGGCTTATTAAGCCAAAATACTCCAGATTATTAGGGCAATAGATAACCTATTCTGATTTCTTGGCTTAGGGTTTAGGCCACTGCTTTAGCAGACCACTCAAGCAAATAGATAAACAAGCAAGAAGGTAAACAAGTAAGCAAACAAATAAGCAATTAGGCAAGGAAATAAGCAAACAGGCAAGTAAGGAAGTAAGCAATCAGACAAGCAAGGAAGTAAGCAAGTAAGCAAGCAAGCAAGCATTTTTAGGGCACCTGTGCAGCAAGGAGTGATATTTGAAAAACAGAGCAGTACCCAAAAGTAAACGTTTGGCTTCTTGGTTGAACAATATCTAGTCGAGAAAATGCCTGTTCAAGAGAGGAACATTTAACTGGTTTTTGGAATTTGCATAAGAGGCACGCGTCATGCCGGATCTATTCCAGGTAATTGGTGAAAAATGCGGGAAGTAATCAGTGGTCTTGGCGGGAAATTGTTACATGTTATTATTAACAACAGTTCGGAAAGGCTAGGAAGTTTCTGAATGAATGAGTGTTCAATATTATGATCATCGAAGAGTATTTATCCAGAAATTGCATCAAATTGATTTCTGGTTTTAATTGGTTATATTTCATCTCTTATCTGCGAAATCGAGGAGGCTGGACAGGAGCTATAGGTCCAAGTAAAGTATGACACAGGGGGCTGGGTTTTTTCAATTCAATTCATTCTTTAGGTAGTATCATGCAACAGAGAAAATGCTCAGACCATTTCCGGCTGGACTTGAGGAATCTCCCCCCTTGATTTCCCCTTCTGGTGGGCCAAACAGCCCGAGAAAGAGGTTTATTTTACTAAAATCAGGACGAAATCTCTCACAGTAAGAGTACGCGTGTACAAACTATCGTGCCTTGACCGTTAATCTGAGCCCGTTTTCTAAAGATGGAATTGAGGAAACTCGAATAAAAGGTCCTAGTTTATTATCCTAGTGCCCGGAAACCAAATAGTAAAATTGGAAGGAATAAGGGAATTAAAGGCAAGCAGAGAAATACAATCCATGTTGTTGAAGCTTTTCATTTGCAATGAGGTGAGCAATTGAGGTCAAAGTGGTTATTGTCTGAAAACAGCGGGCATATTTAGGAATGTAAAGTAAATTGAAGCAATTTGAGTACCTCAGAATGTGAATGATGGGCCTATAACAAAATGATGTTCATCACGGAAGTTCTAGGGGGTACCATGTCCTGTTTTAAATCGTTAAGTAACAAAGGACATAAAATATGTTTCAGTTGTGTAAATATGATCTTGAAAACCATCATCACCTTTTCCCCGCCTATTTCGCAAAATAGAAACAATTTACTTCCTTCAGTAAAAGTTTCATTAAAGAAGGATTCAATAATCCTTCTGGTGAAAAGAAATATTTTCCCTAGATTATAAAAGATCTGCGTGGAACATCGATCGATCAAACGGAAATTTTGCCTGATTGCTATTTGCATGCTCATCACTGTCCGCTACATTGAAAATATATACGTCATAGCTGCGATAAGCGGGTAGTTTTTGACGATGGGCGCATAGTTGTTAGCATCGCATGCATAGCCGTGACCATTCCATGTTTAGCTGTTGACGGTGGCACGCAGTTAAGCGTTGCATACATAGCCGTAAGCAGTGCACGCAAAATTGTTAGCGGCGGACGCATAGTTGCAAACGCCGCATGCATAACCGTAAGCGGTGAGCGCATAGCTGTTAGCCTTACACGCTTTAGTAGTTAGCGGCTGACGCAAAGTTGTTAGTCTATCATGCATAGCTGTAAGCGGTTGATGCGTTGCCGTTAGCGGTGGGCGCATAGTTCTCAGCGGTTCGTTCCCTACTCCACCTAGTGGTCACCATTAGAAGTTTACCGCATTATAGCTGAAAATATCCAGGATGCCAGACCGTGTGAAATTTCGGGAATTTTTCCTCAGGGAGGAATAAAGGTGTAAAGAACTCGTGCGAGGTGATGTAATGGTACCTAATTTTACACTTGTACTAACGAATAATTAACACTTATTTGTGTATATTTTAGGAAACTACCAAACATTAACGGGTTGTTATTTCGACATAAAAGAGATAAGTAGGTTGCAATGATTTTAATAAAACTGTAGAGATGAAATTAAGATGCTAATAATCTATATCCTATCCCACTAAATTGCGTCTCTTGTAAACATTCCCCGACTTAACTGGTTTTAAGGACTTGGGATGATCAAAGAATTTGTGGTTAATTTTATTGCAAAACCGTCATCCTCTGCGTTGCTGGGTTCCTGCATTTCGGCCCCCATAGAAAATTGCCTCCCCCCTCTATAAATTCAGCAGATAAACAGCAGTGCAATGGTAACTAGAGCTTCACCTTTACCCTGGTAATAGTTTAAACAGAAGAAGCAAAGCTAAGAGCGCATTAGTTTTCCATTGCTATGAAGAAGGAAATAATCCCCTCATTCCTTAAACTGACACCCTTTATGTACGAAATAGTAAATATTTATAGTTTGCATAACCTAATCGTGGGTCAAGTACACCCCTTTAAGGTCGAGAACCTTGATTGGCGGTTGCAATCCATTGATTCTGAAATCCTTTCACAAACTGTTAGTCAAGGTAGGTTGTCCTTGCTTCATGGGTTTAGCACCGCTTGCTTCACGCAAACAAACTCAAATAATATGAAAGGAACAGGAGATGAGACCATGTGAAAACTAAACAAGAGGAACCAGAGTGAAATGGGTTGTTTGATGCTCAAATGGACAATACAGAGTACATGAAATAATCCTATATACAATTGCTTTCAAGCATATGTACTCTTCAGCTTCGCAGTTCAAATACGGAAAGGCAAATGCATAGCCTTGTAAGGATAAATAGGCCTTTGATGGCTTTGATGCATTGAAGTATTACCGAAATCTTCTTGCCTGATGTAAACAACCAAAGTGGTCGATACATTCGCAACAATTACGAATTGGTCGCAATCTTCATCGCAACGCATTAACTCAAAATGCGTGTTTATATAATCGCAATCGAATCACTCGAAATGATGCCACGTTACTTTCCTTGAAAATATTACTTTCATTTCGCGCTGATTTGTTTGTTGTGTTCAGGGGTTAAGCTTTTGCCATCTGCTTTCCCAAAACCTACTTTTTACCCGGCCATAACTGGAAAACGGGACAGACGTTACCCCTGTAGGTAGAAACCATTGAACCTGTATATTTCAGTTTCGTCTTGCAAGGGGACACTTTTGCAGTAGCTTTAGGAGGGATGATCCCTCAGGACCTATAACTCTTTATAACATTTTGTGTTGCGACGTTACCTTACGCAATTCTGTCGAAACGAGAGACACGGTTACGTCATTGTGTCGCACTCTATACAATCAATCAGGGCGTTTACACATAATGCCATTCGAGGAATCGTAAGAAATCGTAGGACATCGTAAGAAACCACAAGAAATCGCAATGAAATCGTAACACTTACGCATCACCATCATCGTAAAAATGAATAAAATCTTGATCTGTTGGGAGTTTTCGTCGAAAAGTTAAACATTTGTTCGTTTTCGATTTCCAATGTCGAATTGCAACTCGAATTTTGAGTCTGGTTGATGAGGCTAAAAATGGGAAAAGGCAAAAATTATTGAAATCATTTGAACTATCTTCACGATTTGGTAGCAGCGATTAAAAAACTTTCTTAAATAGCACGAAAAAGACAAAACACAATTTATTCCACTAAATCGATGTTTAATGCACTGTGCAGTGTCAGGCGAAAAGTAGCTACATCGATGCGACAACAATGCATGAGTGTAGGCTGCGGTGGCGCGAAACTCGTGATTCTGAGTCCAAGTCGGGACTGAGTGACTACTTATTAGTATATTTAGAGCAGGAAGCTGATCTGAAAACACAACAAATACTTCTAGTATAAACAGGAGAGCCGGTTATCAGATTAGAATAATTCGAAGGAAAGTAAACCTAGATTTATTTTATCAAAATGTACACGATAAATGAATGAATGAATGGTTGGCATTTTTGCATACGCAAAACACCGTATCACGCAGACCGCTATGTTCTTTCATCGAGCAATGAACACAATAGAAGGCCCTGATCGCGGGTTTTTTGCAGTCAGAAAATCGAATTACAAGTGAAAAGAGCCATAAGTAATTGCACAATCTGTTTAGATTTTCTAGAGGATGTTTATATAGATGTTTCCAAAAAGAAGAGAGCAGAGTAGAAACAGTTAAATAAATTCCTTCCTAGCTGCTTTCCATGCTCTCCTTTGCTTTGCAATAAAAAGATTCATTCCTTAGATTTGTGAGATGATTGACAAAGGAAAAAACCGACAAAAAGTTGAGTCATTCAAATGTTCGAGGGAGGGAAAGAGACAGGGAGAGAGAGAGAGGACGTGGGGGGTAAGCATACAAAATTCAGTTCATGTTCTATGCACGGTTATTACGTAAGAGAGCTTGAAACTCTGGTGGGAGTGTAGCAAGTTAGAATGTTTATTCTCACAAATAAATGTAGCAAAGCAAACATTGAAAAGTATTTTAGAAACAAATAAAAACTGACGTTGGAAACATGGTTATTTGGGAACCAAAAAAAGATAAACAATGAACTAAATATTTTTCAAGTGATATTTAGATTTAATATTTGCAAAAATGGCATGGAAACTTCCTAGATTAAAACAATAAAAATTCTTTTTTATTCAAAAAGGCATAATAGACTCGTTGGGTGGTTTGCATTAAGAAGATGGTGTTAAATGTTTGCCAGAAACAAGTGTCTTTTAGAAAAAATGCATGTTTAATAACATTTGACTTGAGAATTCAGCATTTGTTTTAACTTTTTCAGTTAAAACTAATGAAAAGAAATTTATATTCGTTGCTGCCAATCGTCGCTCCATCACCAAGCTTCGGCCCAAAGGTTCCTTAGGCCTATTTTTGGCCTATGTGCTTAGGCCTATCCTTCTACATAGGCCTCAAGGTCAAGGCCTACAATCCATTAGCCTGCTTCCCAAGACTACGACTCCCTATACCACGAATTCAACCTTCCAGTTCCACGCATCGTATGGTGACCTTAATTTCAATCGCCCTTAGGCAGCCAATTCCATGCTATCCATTTTTTATATGTATACATTCATGATATTAGCAATGGCAAAATATGTTACAATTTTTCAACTTTATATCTATGCTATTAGGCTTTCTGAATTGTTTTGATGTGTAGAAAATCTGTTTTAAAACAAAATAAAATCGGTTAAAAGAAGTAGATAATTGTGGTTACTGTCCTCAGCTGCTGTGTATAAAATTCTGATTATAAAAATGATCCATCTATACCTTAAAACACGCCTCATATGTCAGTGTTTGTCATTTTGTATTAGGCCTAAGAACAACAAACTCTAAATATGCGTAATCAGTATAAATATGATTTAAAGTTTCTTCTCGTTTACCTCTGCTCAAAGGATTACTCTCTGATCTTTCTGTTGTTATGAAATCTCAAAGCCGAGATTTTAGCAATGAAAAACATTTCTTATCTTTGGTTTAAAATGGTTAAAACGAATTACTTTTTATAATTGATAGCATGGAATTTTTATTAAATGATCGACGAGATTTAGGGTGCAAAGCAAAATGAGAATGTATTAGTATTGTATTAGTATAGAAGTAGTCCATAGAAAATCTGCAAGTTGATGTAATACCTACATAAGGGGGAGGGGGTGCATTTCCAACCAAGGGTCTGAAATTAAATGCAATCTCGTAGCTGGCTCTGTCAGGGAAGCTCTGTTAGGAAATGGCATTGAAATACCGCGTCCAAGTCTCACCGTGTGTTTATTTTGTTTATTGAGAAATGCTAGTTAAGTTTGATCTTTTTGACTGCGTGTTAGACAGCTAGGGATTGCCCTGTTCATGCAGAAAGGAACTGCTTACAATAATTCGATGAAAATAAGAAACCAGTTTGAGAAATAACCAAGGTAACGTGGAATACAGCATTAATGTGATCAGTTTGACGAAATGATGTGATTAATTTGTGGTAGCAACATAGGAAGAGTTTTTCCCGATCCCATTTTCATTGACTGATTCTTCAGTAATTATTTCCATGTTGTTTTTGTTTCTTGCTTGCATTCAAGGTAGATTTTAGGCGTATTAAGAGACTGTATTTCTCAAAATAGCGCTATTGTCTTCCTCTTCTATCAATTATCCAAAACTTAATAGCTTTCAGGTACAGCTAAACTGAGCCCTGGACTGTTCCAGTGGAAGCAAGGAAGGGACAGATTTGTGAACCCCATGCAATTTGCTGGCAAAGAGCAAATCTTAGCCTTATTGGCATATTTTTCAGTTAGATTGTCCCCCCCCCCCGTCATGGCAAATAACATCCCTAAGCAGTGCCTTTTGAAGGGGAGATAGCTGGAGCTAATTTGATGCGTGAAATCTTCCAAAACCTATTCCACTACCTTTCGAAATAAACGTGTTAAGAGGCGCAAATCATTGGATGCAAAGAGAAGGTTTGTTGCAACTTATCATTAACCTATTTGGTTATTGAGATGAGATGAGATGAAGAGCGAAATATTTAAAAAATTTATTTGCTATTTATTTTTGAAGAATTCTAAAATCCTGTTAAGATGTTTAGCATTCCATTTCCTTCTCTAACTAGTTACAAACCCGAACACAATGAATTGAAATGTTGCTCAAAATCCTTGTTTACAAATCTCTCGTGAGGGAAAACATCTCAGAGAAGTTTGTTTGTAAAACGAAGCTCGACTGAACAACGAATTTCCCCGGCACAAATTGATGTTTGTGAAGATAACCAGCTTTAAAAGGCCTGTGATCAAGCGAAACTCTATGTAGAAATAGCGACTGGATTAATCAAACATGGAAGGCTTCAGAGAGGGGCATTGGACTTTTTCAGCCAATTCTTTCACAATGCCCACTCACGAAACCCGCAACTGTGATCTTTTCACGAAGTCCCACAACTGGGCGCCAGTTTATGAAAAGTGAAGGGGTTTTGCCATCTGTAGATTGCGCCTACATATTAAGTGATATTGATAAATAATGACAATATTTTAACAGACAGGTCTAAATTTAAATGTAGTTATAGTTATGATGCCTTTATGGACGTCCAAGACTTGGAGCACGTGCCCCCAGAACGTGCTACCCTTTTTCCAAATAAAATTCGCCTGGGGACCCACCTGAGATGGCAAAGAAGGCAAAAACGACGTGACTTTGCTACGAATGCCTTGTATTTTTCATGGACCTTTCTATCGCAGTGGCCAAGCTGTGATGGTTTTTGAGCAGCTGTTTGAAATTATTCTGGGCTCTTGTGCCCATATGAGCTCTCCTGCCCGTTCTGACGTGCCCAGATGAATTCTAGCAAATCTGACGTCATGAACTTATGATTGTCGAATTGTCGGGTTTTTGCTACCGCTATTTTCATTTCCTGTCGTTTTTCAACCCCAATTCCAAATTGTTGTAAAACCCTTTTGTCTGTTTTCCACAAATGCTGTTTCATCGTCTCCTCGATCCCTCATTAAAATTCCAAATAATTAATGGTTGTTTTCAATTGATGGCATTAACATGGTGGCTAATTAGAGGGGCTAAAGGATTTCCGTAGCAGAATGTATAATTGGCACGAAATCCCACAAAATGCACGATGCCGACTACATGACAAACATAGTGTCCTCTTCCATTGCATCATCTTGATCATAAAGATTTTTCACAGGCTCGAAACTGTGATCTTTTGACTATTAATTGATGTCTCCTTTCATGGTATCCACTTCACGCTTAACATTAGGATGTCGACGATTTCTTTCTTCATATTATTCAATGACTCGTTAACCTTAAGATACAATCTGCTATTTTTGTCTCTTAAGGGGGTTATTTACCCTTGTACTTATCCCTGACGTTCCAAGCCAGATCCCAACTACATTATCTATCGCTAGCATTAATCTTTCCCGCACATCTGCCGCTGACGTTTCTCTTAGCTGCGGCATCAACCGCTTACGGTAGCCTTTATCTGATGAAAATGATAAATTTCTTGCGCAATATAGAATGGTTACGGGTTTTTTAAAGACACACATTGCGTTCAGATTTATTGATACCTGGCTGTCGAGTGATTCTGCAATGACTCATGTGATTTGAAGCGAGATAGACAGAGAACCTAACTGCTCGCAAATACATTAATGGCTATCATGCTGTCATATCTTGGCTATCTCCTTCACAATTTATTCACTTTTCGTGACTATAACTGGCAACCGGCCGCGGGCGGAAGGTTTACACTCATTTTTTAATCATTTGTAGATACGCATAAATCGTACTATTTAACAATAGTATGAATGGTTAAGAACAGATATCGTCTTATCTTGTTTACAGTCCTGTTTAGGACACAGCTGCAAGTGAAGGATGCAAATATGATAACATGTATTATCATGTAAAGTGGAGCTAGCAGAAGCCAAATTTAAGAGTGGGAGTGACTCTTCAGAAACGAACTGAAGGGCTTTGGGGCAACAACCCCCTCAAATAACTTTTGAAGGGCGCGGCCATTCGATCTTAAAACGCATCGCATGAAATGTCGCAGTGAGAAAAACATTTAGATTTATCTAATTAAATTCTTATTTTAGTTTCATAATTTGATAAACTTACGGAGTTTCTTGTCAATGGAGAATGGTATGACACCACCCCTCCATCTTTTCGTTCTGTCTCTTGCAACTGCACGCTTTCTTCGTGGTGGAAGATTCCTGTCGACTTCCATGTACAGCCTGGTCAATGGGTCAAGTTTGATGTCACCTTCATAAAGTGCATCGTTTTCAGACTGGTAAAACTCTTGATCTGCAACAAAAATATTTTGCAAATAACGGCCTAAACATGAAACTTTGAAAAGAAACATACAATGTAACGGCGACCTAACGCACGAAGAAGGTTTTTCGAATTTGTCAACAGAAACTTTAGCAACTGCAAATAAAAAGATTTCGATGATAAAATTTGGCCCAAAATTTCAAGTAGGCCAAATATTGCCATCATTTTTTCGTGCAAAAAAACATGAAATTGATCGCATTTTAATATTTTGAATTGTGCAAAATTGCGCTTGGCAACTTGTTCGCAAGTCGCCCATTTTATACCCATCCATGATATCTCAGCCCCCCCCCCCCCTAAGCGATCAATGTGTAGCAGCCCAGTAGAATAAAACTGAGCGCTTTAGGCTGAATATGTGATCGATCTCCCTCTTCCTCCTTCGGTTTTTGGATCACAAACATGAAAAATAGTTTACAGAATTTGAGAACAGCTGTTTAATTGTTAGTGCTCGAGTGATATCATAAACTGCGCAACTGGTGCCCGATACGATTCTGAAAGCCTGTAAAAACCAAGCCATATTACATGGTATATTCTAACCAATGCCTCTTGCAAGCTCTATATGCTGCGCTTTCAACGTATTGGCAGCTCATGTTTCGATACCAACGGCTTTCTGATCAGCTCGTTTTATGCACAGTGCATAACAGTGTTCCAAGAGCTAGCCGTTGTTGCCTGCCAGGACCAACCGCTGTTGTCTGATAGGACCATTATTTGGAACAGTGGCGAATTCATGCGAAATTTAGGGGCAGGGAGATAGACCCGACCCTCGGGAGGTACCAATTATATTAGACCTTAACTTGGATCTTCCTCTCAAAAAGCAGGGGGCTCGTACCCTGTTCTACTCGTGCTCCGTTCTCCTCATACCCTGTTCTCCTCGTACCCTTCTCTCTTCCACTGAATAAGTGATTCTAATAGAGGTGTGCATCTGTCTTCTATGAGGGGTTCGATTATGACAACTTAATCGGTAACGATTTAGTATTTTTAAATGAGATTCACTCGTCGCTAGAGGCAGACAAATTTATTAGGAGGTGGAGAAGAAGGCGTGCCCAAAGCATTATGGTTTCACATGTTATTTCTATTACAAATTTACCACGAGCAAACGAGGCCGAATGAGCCATGATTTTATGCAGATGTTATCTGTTTGAAAGTATGACGCAATGTATTATATATTAATATGAGGCATTTATTTATCAAAATAGAAGCAATTACAAACATTTTAATTTGCAGTAGAGCAAGATTGTCTGTCCCGTGTTATTAAGGATAAAAGTAGATCTTAGCATTGCAAACTATTTTCAGGAAAACGGTAGCCTTAAGTTGGAGAAACATCTCGCTGTTTTCTTACGAGCAAGATTAGTATATTACTAAGAGAGAAATAGGTAGAAGGGACTTAAGGTAAATATCAGAAATAATGCGTTCTTGTAGCCGATTTTGTTTCTTGAGAAATGTTTTGAGTTTAAAATGATGCATGGACATCGATTTGATGTTATATTTGTGCATAAAAGCAGAAATGATAATTCTGCCATGGCAAATACTAATTTAGATCATCTGAGGCGAGCAAGTGGATGTCTTTACCCGATGTGAATTGCCAATTTCATGCAATTTGGCGCCATTTCACGGAAAGATGCACAATGCCATTTTGTCATGATGCTTATTTGCAATCCTGCCTGCCCCGCAATCAGAAATATGGGAAGCTATTAAAGTCGAACTTTTGCATCCTTGTTCCTTTATTAGCATGAGAATTCAGGAAAAGGGAGATTTGCTATATTTACTAAAAAACATTCAGGGGAACATTTTGTCTGCGATTTGATTGTAAAATCGAACTTGATAGAAGTGCTGAAGGTGTTTAGCAACAGAACTCTGCTTTCGTGTCGTAATGTCGCACTTTCCCACGTTCACTTGGAGTATTTTAGTCGGTTTGATATAAGAAACAGTGGCAAAAACACCACACACAGAAATGTGAAAATGCAACATTTTGCATCGAGGGAATAAAGAGTTTTTCAGACAACTCAAGCCGACAATCGTTCGCTGTTGCAAAAATACAATGCTGAGCAGAAAACTTCGAATTTTTCTTTTGGGGTTGCAAGAAAGAAGGGGGGAAGGCTGATCAGAAAATGCTGACAACAGGGGGTCGCCTTGCAGGTCATGTGCGTATTTAGTTTGTATTTGTATCTGTAAAAAACGTTTTAAGATGAGGGCTTTAAGTTCCCATAGAATCTCTGACGTATCTTGGCGGTTTATGAAAGTGTGCAGCGTAGTAATAATCTTTGAGCGGAGGACTGTTTTTAAACAACGTTATGCTACAAGTTTTGTTCGTAAATACTGTATCTTTAATAAGATCACGAGAAACCAAAACACGACTCTTAGATTATGAAGTGTGTTATGTGTTTTTTATGGTGAGACCTTTCAATGTCATTGTCCTCTACTATTTGCGGAAAAAAGAGTTTTTCCGACTTAGCACATCGGCTTTGCGAATGTGTAAAGATATATTAATTGTGTGAAATTCCATTAATTTCTGTTTCGGCGTGGAAAATTTTTGTTAGGTTTACACGCAGTCAATAAAATAACTCAAGGGTTGTTTAAATTGCGAAGAAAAAGCCTCTCCTATCAGCAAAATTTCTTCTAAACAACACGTTATTATCATGTGCAGGAAATAGTGCGTTTTGCGACAAAAATTTCCATCAGTTATTTATCCGAAACATTTCAGGAAAACGTAGCTCTGAGAAAGAAAATTGTGTTTATCTTGGTTTCATAATAAGTATCGCACGACCCGCATCGTGTAAGAATAGATCTGGACATGGTAAATGCGTAGTTTCAGTTTTCGCACTCTATTTTCGATTTGGAAGTACAACACCTGTTTTTATTTCGGATTAGATATCATACATGGATTCTCAAATCCGAATAAGAGTAATATGGTTTTTTTAATTACTATTAGATTTCCATCAGTTTAGCTGAAAACCAAAATTTCAGGATTTGATGCACAGACAAAGCTTTGGAACATGGAATGCGGTTCTTTAATTTTTTTGGGATTCCACAAATTTTTTTAAATTCATCTTGGGGTATGCACTTCAAAAGAATCTGAAATCTCGGCAGGGAATGGGGTTGTTTTAAATCCTAATCGCCAGTAATATCTTAGCTGTATACCTAAAAGGTTAGGGCTTATGAATAAGAAAGGCTTTGGAATGTTATCCAAGTGTTATTAAAATGTTTAGCGCATAAATCTTCCTGCTAATCACGATCTAGTGAAAATAACCGTTTTAAAACCTTGTCTTAACGAGAAAACTTTGGTGAAAAGAGCATCAAGTAAAATCCTATTATTAGGATCAATTGATGTTACTTCGCTCTTTCACTGCCTTTTTCGCATGTTTGGGTATAATGACATTCAAGCCAAGTTCATTCATTGTTTCATATTTTCTTTGCGTGTCCTCAATCAATGTATGACGTGAATGACATACAAAACGCGCATTTTACAAAAAGTAACATACCTTCGAATTCTTCCTTATGTTGTCTCATGTATTCAATGTCCATTGAACCATCCTCTGGTAAATCTTCGTATGTTAATAACCCTGTCGTGTTTTTTGTCTCATCTAGATTTACATTCATTGCTACGTTAAAACTCGAATTTTGCTCTGTCGTCCTGTGTAATTGTGTAGAATTTTTCGCGTCCTCTACAAATGGTCGACACACAAATTGTTCAACAGAAATCAATAATATAGCCAATAAGGTACACAATAAACTCAACGATTCCATCTCTTATTTAAAGCACACTTTTTTTAAATTAATTGTTGTACAGCTCTGAGCAACCTCTTCTTTTCAAATATATCTTCGACTTAACTTTGCATGTACGAAAAGCGAGAATCCATGTAAATTATTCCAGCTCTTAGTTATCTAGTATGTCTTGTTTCACAGTCATGTTCATTTTCATCTGCTCGTCAACCGTGCGCGTTCATCTTATGTGTAGGAGGATCCCTGATGTCCTATGAGGTCTATCCCGTCCCTGCGCTGGAGTGCGCCTGCCATTACTGGGTGATTGTCATGTCAGACGGGGGTCATGTAAACCTAGGAACCACTCTGTACTTAAAAGAGCGGCTTCATTCATATCTGAGCGAGGGCTCAACGCCCGAAAAGCATCATTTTCCTTAGGATGCGAGCAATAGAATCAGGCGAGATTTCGTAAAGAAATGCCGGACACAGTAAGAAAAGAATAATTAATCGATCAACACCGTTTTGACAAATAACTATAAAAGTTTTCCCTAAATGCTTGTTCACGCTTTAGAATAATGCATATTGTTCCTTTTGTTTGGTTTTTGTTCTGCAAAACAATAAAAAGAACAATAAAGATCAACAGAACAGTTTGGCAGCGGAGGTCGTATCATTTGAAAGAGCAAAGAAAAGGCCTTTTTTCATATTGTTTAAATGGTTTTTTTCGTATGAATTATGAATTTAGAAAACCATGGATTTATCCTTCGTTTGTTTGGAACACTTAGCGTTTGTTTGCTTAAAGTAAAGATGTACAAAAACCCTGAAGATATAACTGATGTTTCGTGAATAATATTTTAGTTTTCTTATCGTCCTTTTGTCAAACACCTGTACAATCAGACCGCTAAGTAACAAAGCCCCCTTACCCCTATGTTCATTCTACCCTACCCATTATCAACCCTTTGCAAAAATTGATTCTTACTGGATAGGTTGGGTATTATTTGTTCAACGGTGCCTGCGGCCAGGGGGCAAGGGGCAAAGGGCATCTCAAGTCTTTCCAATGTAACCCCCACAAGCATGTTTGGCGACCAGAGCCCCCCAGCATCTTTATCTATTGTAAATGCGAATAAATTGAAAGCATATTAGTTCCACCAGCAGTAAAAGATATTAGTTCATTATGCAAAAGAATTAAATTCCTATTTCTGAAGGAACTGTGTGAATTTCCGCAATTTATGATAACACGAACTATTTTATCTTGCGTTACTTTTGTTGATTTTCCATGCCCTGGAAAATGGTTCCCGCTTTATCCTCCGTTTTATACAGGAACAGAAATCACACGGGGTTTTGGAGGGTCTTTTTCTAAATAGGAGGGATCGACCCCCCACAGAAAGACCCCTGATCCTAGGCATCTGATCTAGACAGCATAGATGAAAAACTAAAGGGTTGTCGGGGGCTCAATTCTTTCAAAAGACAAGGCTGGAATTTCAGTTGGGTTTCCAACTTGGCATGGGATTGAGGGGTTGTGCTTGGGGCTTGTTGGCTTCCTATGGATGGTTATAGTAAATATAGTATCACCCTTTGACCATTTGAAAGGCAGAAGATGCCCAATCAGCCCCATACTCCCTTTCCTATCAAGCCCTTTCCAACTTATAGCCTTTAAAAGTTTTCCACTCAGGCATGGAATTTCTTCTTACTCTAGTTTCTTATAAAATGCAACAAAATTCTCATTCTGTTGGCAGTGATCATTTGGTCGAAATGTTCTTCACGTGTCTCTGAACAACAAAATCAAAAATTATTGACATCAGTGATATATTTAGTCAACAAAAAATTCATTAAAACCAGCATAAAAGACCTCAGGAAAACCTGTTATAAAAGATTTTTGAGTATAGTTTCCGCACATTCTTTCCCTATTTCCCTAAAAATTTTTGTTCTCTTTGGTTGAAATACGAGGAAAAGCATTGAATTCGTAACCACACGAGGAAAAAATTAAACACAGCTAACACCAAACAACATATCTGAGCAAAACGCAACATTCTGAGTTGCTATCTTTTGATGAATAAGCAATGCTTGCAGGATGGACGGGGGTCTTAGACCCATTTCGTATTCAACGCATTACAATTTATACCGCTACCAGCAATCACCCTTTTGGTTAAAACTGTGACTGTTTCTTGCAGGACTGCTGCTGCAGGTAGGGGGCAGGGGGCATTTGATGCCCTTTTTCTGAAAGTTAAGCGAAAGCGAAAGCTTTTTTTACTACTATTTTACCCTTATTTTTCGGGGTTATACCCCCGTTCAGCAGTTTCTTGTTTCTGACCGGCTGCATTGCCTCATGTTGCCACGCAGCGTATTGAGGAGATGATACCGCATTTATCTTGCAAAATATTCTACCTTTTGCCGTTGCAGCGCTGTTGCTACTGGAAAATTATATTTCATAGCCCCCTGCCTCTGTACCATTAGAGCCTCTATTTGAAGCATCAAACGGTGGCCCCAACTTTTAAAAATCCATAAAAACTTTTTTTTAGCAAAAGAAAAATGCAATGAGTAGGTAAAATATCTAATTTTTATCGTTTTAGCAACGCTACCAAAAGTTTTAAGCCATTGATCGTCCGCGAAATCCACAAGAATTCCTCACCCCCTGCACAATGTTGTGGAAAGCTGGATAAGAAAGGTTAGAAATTCTTTTGACGTTTTACATCTTGCACTCATCTATACACCACGGCGTTTTAATACGTCATAACTGTACGTAACATATTTTTAATGCGCAGAGTCATCAAAGAAAACCATTCGAAACAGCCATGTAATCGTTGTGGAATTTTCGCGTGGTAATCACCACTATCCTAAACCTTGTAGTCAGAGAATTTTAAAGAATTAGTGGAGACTTATGTAGATTAGCATTTCAACTTTAGAGAAAGAAACGTTCAAGACTGTATTGATGGCTCAGACCTCGCCTGAGCCCTGCAGGGTATACCCCCGTGGCGCACCCCTATTTGGCTTGGTGTCGATGTTATGTTTTACTTATAGTTGGGGGGTTGTCGGTTTTTAGCAAGGGCGGGGAAGATGTTAATGTTGGGGTTAGTTTGGAGTTATGGTTATGGATTCTTAGGGGTACGACTAGAGTTTGAGCATGATTAATGTTAGGATTAGGATTAGGGTTAGGGTTTGGTTCAATGATGAATTAGGGATTTTACTTGGAGAATCGTTAATCGGGAAACCAATCGCAAGGTCATTTCATAGACCGATTTTCCCGAAAGCATCATCCGTCAACCGAATTTCGGAGGCAATTAAATCGAGAAGATAAGCATTCTTGTCATTTTTTCTCATAAAATTGATGAATAGAATAATGATGTAATGATATGATAAGTTAATCTAGACACTTTCCTTTTGTTAAATGGCATAGAAAATTATACGCTTCACAAATAAGGTGTGGGGCAAAAATCTATCGGGAATTTTACATATTCTCATGGGAATGTGAAGACAATCAAGGTTGGTTATGGACTATTGAGAGAGTCATTTGAAACAAACAACTTCGTCAACTCTTTGGAACTCAGAATAATGAGAAAATTGCACTTTTAGCACGGAATGAGACAGTTATATAGTGTATTAACTGTGCTAACTTGGTAGATAATGGCTGTTCAAAAGGGTGTAATTAGAGTAATTAGGAACCCAAGGCACCTTTAGAACCGCCCATATTAGCTGCTTTGCTACTGAAGAATCTCATTCTCTTCAAGGGTATCTATCGCCCTCTGCCCATTTCCTCATTCACATGCAAGTTTAAAGGAATTTCTGCTTGCAATATCGGCGTATACTATAACGTAAAGAAAAGATAAAGCACTGGATTTGTGATTGTTATGTAATTTAAACTTTTCAGGGGATGGGGAAAACTACGAAAAAACATCAAAATTTCACGACTACAGCCTCATATATCTGTCAATTGTTCATTTCGAAATTGCCTTTTACTGTCTAGAGAAAAGAGAAAGGAATAGTCCCCCGAGCCCCATAGTTTTCGCCTCTGATTATTAAAAAATTCTAAAACTTTGAATTTTCCTTCAAATTAGCCTAAGTTTCAAATGACTCCTGATGTAATTCTCTAGCAATTGCACCGGGGCATCAAGGCCTCTTCATCATGTCGAGGCTGACGTAGTACTCTAAAGACAATGAAAGGAATCTTAGGGATCAATAGACTAACTGCATTGATATGGCCACAAGAACGTTGAGTATCATAAATATAAGTTGTAGGAATAACTGAAATCCTTGTGTTATCTTAGTTCCTTTATTGCTTTATTGTCGATGTAGTTGCTCCTCCTTCTCCGTTTGTTGTCGTAAAGAAAACACACTGGCAATACAATAATTTGCAAGTGAGGCAAATTTTGATCCTTCCTGTTTATATTAAGCTGTTGTCTGTGAACAAGCCTTAGTATAATAAAACAGCAATTGAAGAAAGCATCTTGCATTGTTTAATTTCCTAATAGAACAGTTCATAACTCGTACAGTTGTGAGCTAATAACGAAAATTTCATTGCGAGTTACAACGCCATTGACTGCACGCTACCCACGTACATGCAGAACATAACTACAATATTATTACTCGCAGTAACTCCGGAGCTCGGGGGCGTATGGCAACGAATGTCCCTCCTACCATCAGCAAGCAGGGGTAAACGGGGAAGGGCAGAGTCGGGGTGCACTTGGTGGGAACATTTCACCTATAGTTGATTATTATGTCACAAAGGAATTAGAGATTCGTTTTGTGTGTTTTTTCTACAAGATTGGGCATCGATATTGTTGAAAACCTTTGTACGAATCGTCCAGATGGTGCACATAGCATACGATGAGAGGACTTCCTCAACGGGGCACCTAGGTGTAAAGAATAAACGGGAAAAATTGTCCACTTTAGCAACCATTAACAATTTTACCCCCTTTCCCTACCTCGTTAATGATAACTTTTGTCTCTTTGCACCCATCCCTCCGTCCTCACTCTTCCATTTTTCCAATTACCCATTCATTTACCCACTTACTCATTCATTCTTTCATTCATTCATTCACACGTTAATTCCTTCATTCATTTGTTCATCACATGTTATGATAATATGGCATTCTGCAGTTTGCCTGTCCAATTTCCTCATTAATATTTTAGGTTTAATAAAATTTAATCCCAATTGCAGTTACTAAAACAAACATTTTTCGATATTATATGCTGCAATTTGCTAAGCCCTTTAATAAAAACACTTCATTTTTATTAAACCGATTACAGTTTCCTAAAATGAGTGGCATTACCTCTAGATACGTCACTTATGTTGACTTTCGCCAGGGTTCTTTCAACCAGGGGGTAGCAGCTATGTCTCTGTCAACCAGGGGGTAGAAACATTGTTGTATGCACCACCCATTTTGCTGCGAGTCTTATTTCATTGAGTTGTTGATGCGGAGGAGGGTGTGATTGCCATTGCAGACCACGCAGTTCCTTCGGAGGAGCTAACATTTTTTGATAGGCGATAATGGCGTTATTGTCACATGATTCACTGGGTAGAGAGCTAAATCTGCCTCGAATTTCTCACACTGAGCGCAACTGCGTGCAGGTTTTGCTAGGCTGCGGGGCATATGAAATTAACCAATCAAAGTGGGGCTTATTGAATTAACCAATCAAGTTCAGTAACAGTACTATGAACATTGGGAATAATGTAACGTCATCAAAAACCTAGGTGCACCATTAAAATGTAACTTGGATAATGTTTGTAATAACTTGAAGGTGACGCACCACCGACATTGTATCCAAAATGTAAAGGAAATATCAACAAAATATAATAAAAATTTTTTACATGTTAAAATACGAATTTTTTGGTGACTTAAAGACATAACTTTATACTTGAACGAGATATTTTACGTTCCATTTGTATTCATTCACATTTTTATCATATCCTGATACGCTAAAGCAGAGTTTAGAGAAAATTACGGTCATATGGTCACTTGCTGGAAGATGAAACTCGAAAATCATTATAAACTGCTATGACACACCCAAACCATGCCTATTTTCTATCGACTTTTGAGGGTGGATTGCCTTTCGGGATGTTTTTGTCCGGTGGCAAGTTAACAAGTTTTCTGAACATTGCGTGAAGTTGAATCAATATGCGAAATATTTTGCCACAAAATTACAAATTTAGAGACCACAGTTGTCTGCTGTTGCTAAGCATTGGCCAGAGATATCTGGATTAGAAAAGTGTGAGAGAACTGACGTCTTTTTTACGAGCATCAAGCTGGTAATATAGATCGACAAAATTTGTGAAAAGCACATTAATCATGTTTTAATGTTGTCTTAACATCATGTCTGACAGCGTTAATATTCCAATAAAATTCTGTAACATTTGCAAAACGCAATTAGGTTAATTTAATAATTGTAACAATTCAGAAAATTTGAAATATATGTTCCTATTTCGATTTATTTTGGACCATGGTGTTTGAGGAATATCTTGAAAATAACATGAACGCTTGGGTCTTAAATTCCTGATGGATTAGTCGTATTTTTACCAGTAGTAAAATTTGTTTTTGGGAATAAACAACTCCGTGGTCAGTAAATATAGTGCAAACAGTTGAAACAGAGAGCAAAGAAGGCATCATAAATGGCACCAATTGACTTGATGATGCCCTCTGTTTCAACTGTAGTAGAGTATAAAGGCATTTCCAACGGGCATTTTCACTTAAGCACACCTTGATGGTGATGGTCTGGAACACAGGCTATGGAAGTTATATTTGGCCATTTTGCCATTACATCCCTCCTCTTTCTTGTGTGATAGGACAAATATGAATGATGATAAAACGCCACCTATATTAGAGCATCAAGATAAGTGAATACTCATTGAAACAGCTTCAAGAAATTAAGCAACTGGTTAAGCAATAGCTAAGACTAGAGTCTATTTAAGCACCTTAGAAAATGAAGGATCTTTCTGGAAATAAGCAACAGAGTAATAAGCAATTTTGGCTTGATTCACTTAAACATTAAGCACCTCGCGGGCTCATCGAAGCAGTTTTAAGCAACTAAGCTACTTGTTAAGGACAGGCATTTAAGCACTGGAATTTATATTGATTAGCAACATTTGAATGCAGAACTACTTTTTTATACTTGAGGTAGTTATATTCACTAATGTACTCAATTCTCTATAAGTCAAAGGTAAATGTAAACTCCTCATTCTGCATGCAAAGAAGTAAGCAAAAATTAAGCACCTATTAGAATTGATTCGCGTTGCTTATGAAAAGCTGTGCTTAATCTCGCAAAGTATTGCTTAGTACATCTATTACTTGAGCTCGGTGAAATGTGTAATTTTTGCATGTTGCTATGTCAAAGGAAAGAGAAGATAACGTGACGAACTCGCTTTAACCTCGCTTCAACTTTGTCTTTATTTTCTATTAAAAGATTCAAATTTAAAGGCTTCTGTCTCGAGATGACAGAAATATGTTATAAATGCATTTTGCAGTAATTATTTTCATTATGAGATTCACATACAGAAAAGTTAATTAACAACTGGAAGATTTTATTACGATTTCACGTTGTTTTGTACCAAATGTATTGCTAAATTCTACTGCAGTCAAAACTAATTTCCTCCCAACTGATGATAAGATATTAACTTGACATTTTGATGTAGCAATCAGACATTAAAATGAATCGAATTAGATTAAGAATTTTGCACAAATGTTGTTAGGGGAATGTGCCTAATAGAATCAGTCAATAACTTCATGTGTAGAGGCAAATAGAAAGTATCTGCATGCCATTGTAAGTAACAAAATGAAACATTAATCGATAGGAAATATGATTGATAGGAAATATGATTGTGATTCAAATTATGATACATTTTAATTTGATAAGGATTATTCAGCTGTCAGAAAAAAATTGATAACAGACATTGTTTCGATTTGCAGGAAATATTAAGAGTATCTTTTCAATGGCCAGAGTGGCCTATAACTAATTAAGGTCAACATCAATTTGGTATATTACTTTAAATATCATTGACATATTAATCGATGTCTGTGGACCTGTATTCTAATTAAAGTATTTAACTGTCAGTCGTAAAATTTAATTTAGATTGCAGCCAGTGACCAAATCTGTCGTGAAAGGAGGGGCTGATACTCTCTAATTGATTGATGCTCCCACTTTAGACGTGATTCTCTCTAATTCAAATAACGAACCCCTTGCAGACGTGACACTCTCTAACTGATTGCACACCCCTTCCACCATCGGCACTCTCTAATTAATCAATGCAATCTTTCTTCCAGTACCTGGATCGTTAATTTTTAGATTCCTCGCAGCAGCTACGTGGTTCCACTATGACAGCAACTTTGTTCATAACTTTATATAATCATACGGCATTGATATTGGAGGGGAGGGAGTCGATTTTCTTTCGTTTCTTGAAAGATGTTTGTTGAAGACCAGCTCCAGGCCCCTCTCGGCTAAGTCAGATTTTGTGGTTTGTGTTTAGAAGTTCCTCTGCATTGCTTTCATTCCAAACAAGATTTTTCATTTTATTTTTAAACCTAGATCCAATTAGTTTAGAATCAAGAATATATAATGATCAACATTTTTGCATGAAAATTCTTTTTTTAGAACATGACTGGTTAAAGTTATATCATTTATATCAAAAGTGGCATTCTTCTACTACAGAAATTATCAGATTAATGGATTATCAGAATCAATGATTGAGAAAAACATGTTTTTAAATTGCTTTTTTCACGAAAAAGTTATTAAAACAAAATGCTAACCAATAGACAAAAAGCATGAACGTGACGTCATATAATTAAGCATGGTTCATAAGCTGAAATCAAAACAACCTTGCTCAATAAGAAAAAAATCAATTAGCATGCGCAGATTTCATTGAAATGTTCCATCTTCTTTCTGCTTTACTTAATTAATTGAAGAAAAATTAGTTTGGCCCTAATTTCCTCACTCATTACTGCCAACCGATAGACCGTCCATTATCTGGCCAGAGTTATGGATTTTGTTGTAGACTATTCATCCACGTAGACCTTCCTCAATATTAAAAACAAGCAGGTCATTCCTAGCTGTGGCATTGTGATTTTCATTCGTTTCTTTTGCTTATCTAGGCATGATATTGAATACTTAGTTGTTTTCAGCAACTTTCTTCAACCCCTCCATCCGCAGAATCACTGGGTCTTATATTTTTTGTTCCTCTTTTCCTAACGACGTTTATTGATAAACGAATGACACAGGGTATGATTTGGGCGTAGCAGTTTTGTTCCTCTTTTCCTCAGAGTTTAATAAAGTGTTACACCTCCCTCAAGCTTACAAGATCAGTTTTAACAAAGTTTATTGATAAAAAAAACGAATGACACAGGGTGTGATTTGGGCGTAGCAGTTTTGTTCCTATTTCTTTCGTCGACTTTCATTTCGGTGACATTCAGAGGTCCTTGTTTCAAACTCTGGTCTTGGAAAGAAGGTTTTCGGATCAGAATTGTTCGTGTCAGGTAATGAATGAGGGAATGAATGAGCTTAGAAGGTGAATCCTAAAATAATCCAATGGTAATTAGCTCGATCAATTCTTCAATTGTTTCTTGGTACTAAGCTGTACTTTCACACGGAAACCATATTGGTGTATTTGCATTTCTTTTAGTCAGGCATCAAGCGCTGCCCATTGACAATGTTTTACTCAATGTTTATCTTGTTAATCTCCCTCTGTTTACCCTTTTTCTTATCTGATTTTGCCATGTAAATCCTAAGCTGCCTTAGCCAAATTGTCAAATAATGCTGTGCAATTAGGTTTTAATTTTTAGCTTACACCGTCCCCACGATAAATCAATAAATGGCTTATGAGGTATAAATATTCTAGATTTTAGAAATCTTTCTGTAAATTCAAAATTTACTTTGCAACAATATAAGAATGGGATGCCACAAGGGGATGTACATAACTAATTCTGGTAATTTGTAAGAAAATGCAAAGGGTGGTCTAAATGCAATCTATGCATCGTACTGCATCCTTTAATGGGCTGACCCTTCGATAAATTTATCTCTAATAATTTGCTTCACTTTTTTAATTGCTTTTGTTTCTTCATTTAATACCACTTTATGCTATGCTATGTTATATGTTATGCTATGTTATGCTATGCTATCCTATGCTATCCTATGCTATGCTATGCTATGTTATACTATGCTATGCTATGCTCTGCTATACTATGCTATACTATGCTATGCTATGCTATGCTATGCTATACTATGCTCTGCTATACTATGCTATACTATACTATGCTATGCTATGCTATGCTATACTATACTATGCTATGCTATGCTATGCTATGCTATGCTATGCTATGCTATGCTATGCTCTGCTATACTATGCTATACTATACTATGCTATGCTATGCTATGCTATGCTATGCTATGCTATGCTATGCTATATGCCATGCTATATGCTATGGTATGTTATACTCTGCTATACCATGCTATGTTATATGCTATGTTTTGTTTTTCTATGCCGTTCTACGCTATGGTGTTTGAGTTATGCTATGCTTTACTGTACACGGCCTTTATTTCCTTTACAGGCAAATCAAAGTGACAAAGTCCATCTTTTTGCCTTGGAGACTCACTGTTAACGGCCAGGTTAAGGTGGTGCCAATAAAGATGGTGCCAATAAAGATGGTAGACGTTTTCATAATTCAGACTCCTAGAAGGTATCCGTTTTTTCATTGCAACTGTATTAACTACACTCTACATTCTTTTAACTATAACTTTTAACTACATCTTTATAATTATATTTCACGCATTGTAAACCAAAACCCTCATGACCTGTCAAAGCTTGAGTACAAAAAACATCATCATAACTTGCAAGAGAAGGCCTTAATCTTCAGCTATGCTCTTCGGTAAAAACACTAATCAATTCATAACATCTGTTCGAGTTTAGGAGACAATTGGCGCATTTACATGTCAAAGAAATAAATTTTGTATCGAAATGAACCCATAATCTGTAGACAAACATAGCTTAATTTGTTACAATATTGAATTTGAAAGTTAAGTAAATGCTAATATCCAAGATCAGATATTTGATACACTTTGGATTAAGCTTTCGACATGGTAACCCGAAATCAGAAAGCAAACTTAGAAAATCTGAGATTATGAGTTTAATGAACAGTTGTGTATTGTTGAATGAAGTGATCCAACTTGATTGACAATATGAAAGTGACTGACATGTCATCAAAATGACGTGTCATATGTGACAAAGCGCTGTTTGTCATTGCTGGTTGAAAAATGTGACACATCCATGAGCTGATGTCTCCCGTTATATAACCTGATCCACTCATTGTACGAAAGTGCTGCTTTGCAATCAAACAGTCAACCAATCAATCATTTTTACAAATCAGTGACGTTGATTTCTTGATTACTTTCTCTGTGCCGTTAGCATAAGTTTGTTGTCGTGGTTTCGCACGTGACATATATGACGTTTATTTTTGAGCAGTTGGTTGAAAATCTTGTCAGTTTGCTCCAAAGTCCTAAACATGCTCTAAGGAAACTCGGCTCGGGATTTTAGGGGCTCTGGTGGTGACTCCTCACGGTGGCACCCAGCACTCCCTGCTCTGCGGTGTCTAAAGATAGAAGAACTAGCCTCACTTTCTGAGGGTTCGATGGCCAATTGCCTGGTGGCACGTCCCGCGCCGCTTTCTGAAATAAAACTTGGTAAAAAATGTAGTGTTGCTCAGCTACCTCATAGCGTGTTTTTAGAAGGGATAGTCAATCGGATATTTTTCAAGCTAGAATTCAAGTTGGACCTTCTCAAAAATGGCGTCAACCCTCACTCTCCTCCGCCTCTGGCAATGTTGTTCCCCCATTTTATGATTTGTACCGTGAGCTTACACAATGAAAACTGTGCTTTGCTCCAATCAAAATTTAGAAGGGGGAGGGGGGTTGAAAACTCTGTTTTTTGCCGTGGGGGTCTAACGATTTTGCCATTGATTGTAGCCTTGTTCTCTGTTCCGAAAGACGATATTTTTTATCAAATTTATAAACTGTCTCTTGCTTCGCGTGAGCAAAATGCAGGCGTCTGAATCAGCGTTTCCTAATCAAGACCCATTAAATATGTAGTTGTAAAAACGAAATGAGTTACATCTGTGTCTCAAAAGGCAATTAATCTCGAAAACTAGATGTAAAAATATTCACAGACATATTCCTGGCTAGAGAACTGATTAAATTGAAGTAATCAATCAATAAAGCCATAAAGATGTGTGTAAATCAGGAAGTAAATAAAGCAATTTATTTCTAACTTAATTAAAAAGAATGATTGCATGCTTCTAATAAGATACTGCTTTGGGAAAACATGGAGTTGATTATGTACCGTTGACATAGAGCGCAAATTTCCCTCGAATTTGAAGAGCCCTCAAAGCTGAATAGCTGCTTTGTGATTATATCCCAGAGGTACATGCTATTTTCCAGATGTTTTGATTGACAATTAGACAGGGACCGCGCAGCGGTTTTAAAGTGGAGGGCTGGTCGAGCCGCAGTGGTGGTCCGGGGGAACCCTCGGAAAATTTATTTAGACCACGCCTCTTAGAAGGCCAGAAAACGCCCCTTTCAAAAAAGACTTTGCTTCTTTACGTCCGTGTTTATATACAACAGTTCGGTGCAGAAAATATTTCAGTCGAAAACCATATTTGTAATAGCTTTGAGGACTATCTTTGAAAAACGTGGAGGGGCTATAGCCCCTGCTAGCCCAATTGCTGCGCGGTGCCTGCCATTAGATCTTTGCCAAAACGTTTGCCTCTTATGTAGAGTTTTTATATCATTTCTAAGTACCATGCAAAGTTTTCATATCATATCTCGAACAACTTAAACTAGCAATGGTAAGAAATCCTGGGATTCTCATCTCCAAAAATCGTCCTATCTTGTTGAGGATACAAATAAGTCTAACGAATAGGACCCCCCGCCCCCCCCCCCCTAGTTGTACCGCATTGGAGCATGCGTAGAAGGACTTTCGAGGGAGCTCCTCATTTCATTTTGAAGTCCAGGCAACACATCAAAGTCAACTCAACTAAAAATTGCATTTGATAGGACACATTCCACAATAAATATGCTGTTTATTCTTTATCAACAACAACAACAACAACAACAACAACAACAACAACGAAAATTGCATAAAATTAGCATGTTCTGCGCATGCTCTAATGCGGTATAGCCAATCAGACTTGGGGTGAATTCTTTTGATATTAACAATAAGGGGAGATCGCAATGTTCCCAGTAATATCTTGAAAATGCTCGAAATTTGAGTTAGAATTTCCCGATGGATTGTGTGAGAGTCTGCAAAACACTTTTTGCACATTTATGAATAGTATTGTTATGATTATTTGAACGTGCTATTCTTTTAGCTGATGGGTGGGGCAGTCTTGCCCAAATGGCAGCTGCCTATTGCTACAGGTGCAACCCAAGCATTGCGAAATGGTGACTGACGAACATTTATTGCACTTTTAAGAATAGTATTGTGATGGCTGATTCTTATGTGTTTTTCCCTTACGTGATAAATCTTATCCAACACCCTTGCCTGATAATTACCTGTTACGATCGCGTAAGCCAACGTAAGCTGTCGAAACTAATTACTGAATGTCAAAAATAAATGCTTTGATTGTTTAACATCGAAATGTTTTCGTTAATTTCGGTATCTTTATTATCTAATGGGTGAAACTGATCGAAAGTCAATTTCTGATGATTGCTTGCTTATCAGAGAAATGTGGAGAGTGTGAGTGGAAAAATGCTTCAAGAAATTGTTCGTAATTAGCAGTTGATGATTAATTCGAAGATGGTAGTGAGTGTAAGTAAATGAGATGAATTCCAACATGAAATACCATTTTTGAGAGAAAAGTACCCAAACGGTATTGCTTGATGCCATCAAATGTGACATTGTTTGATTTGTTCCATATCAAATTAATTTAAAAAAACGATACTGGAGGAAGATTTAAGTTATTAATTTTGGCGTCTTCGTACATCAATAATCGATAATGTGATTTAAAAAATGGTTTGCTTGGATTACTCACATAAATACATGTGAATATCGATTAATATTCTGCAGCAGGTGAAATGAAAGTGTGCAAAAGTCGCAAAAGAAATTCTTATTAATCAATATATGCGAGATAAAACACGCAAATATCGGTCAGTAGTTGTCATACAATTCATCGCAAATTTCCCATGTTATTTGCAATGGATTTTTACTAGAATCGTCTTTTAATTGATTTGATGTTTTGCTATATAAAAGACCATTGCATTATTTTTTGAACATTTCGCTTGGTGAAGTGGTGGCAGAGTGTTGTGGACAAGAGCAGAATCCTAGAAAATCGTTGACCTCAACCGAATTCTCTGTTTAATCAGTGATTTGCAAGCAGTTGAAAGCATTTAGGGAATCTTGGATAAGATTAAGCTAATCTTGGCCAAGATTGAATGAATCCTGGAGAACGGTAACTCTGGTGCCACGAATATTTAAAATCTATTGTGCATCTTTACCTCAAGCACAAGAAGATCTTACAAGAGGAGTTTTGGAAATCAAACCGAACAAAGCAAAGATTATTTAACGAAGAAGATATTTCGAACTAGCGAGTGTGCAGCTCAAATTTAATAGAACACTCTTGAGATGAAAATTACTTTCATTGAGAGTTGCTTTTTGAAAGCTTTAAAAGATGCGAATAAAGAGAGTGCTGAGATTCTCTCCGCTCTAATAGTAGCTATAGCCATGACAGCGATGACAATTATTGGAAACAGTTTCATGTTTATAGTTTTCATCAAATCAAGATCATTGCAAACACCTGCGAATATTTTATTGGCATTTCTGTGTTTTTTCGACTTGTTAGTTGGTTTGACTGTGTACCCAGTGTTAGTAGCAATCTTAGCTAGGGATGATTTGGCCACTTCGAAAGAACTTGTCAGCATTTTTTTGTACCTAGTCTCTCTTTGTGATGGATTTTCTATCATAACAGTGACTTTTATCTCCTTGGATCGTTACATTGCCGTTTGCTTTCCCTTCGCATATGAACGCTTGGCATCCGTTCGTAACAGCATCATCTTGTTATCATCTACAAACACCGTCTGGTTGATGTTGAGTTTTCTTTTCTTTGTTTACGAGATAACTCTTCTATACATTTGCACAGTGCTTGAATTTGTCATATTCCTCACGGTGCTATTCTGCTACGTGTGTATATACTACATTATCCGTAAACAAAAACGAAGCGTCGTCACCTTGGGAACCATCAACGGGAGTCAAAGCTGTGCTGTTATACTCAGAAGAAATCAAGAAGGAAAGAAATCCAAAACAATAGCCATTGTTCTTTTGTTTTTTTACATTTGTTTTCTTCCGTCCTATATTTATCTTATATTTTTACTTATACAAAGAAAATGTGACAATAAGCTACATTCAAGCCTCTGGATATTGTTTCCAACTTTAGCAAATAGTGCAGCCAATCCTTTTATTTACTACCTCAGCAGAGTGGATATCAGGGAAGAAGCGAAAAGAATGCTCAAAAGAAATCCTGCAAGTTCCTCATCAAGTTTTGGAGGACGACCTCGAGAGGGAGATGCATGAAATGTGTATATACATGATGCTTACTGTTGCGCGTTGATAGGAACAGTATATAACTACAGAACGAGGCAAATTCAATATGGTATTTGATAGAGGTGATTTGATAGAAGTAGAGGGGCATTTTATCAAATAACTCCAAGGATGCATATTTATTTGTTACAGCAAAAAATTGTGTTTTATTGCAGAACAGTGTCATAAGTGCTAAGCTGATGAACATGTAAAAATGTTGCTGATTAAAATAAAATCAACATTCTGATAAAGTTAGAGTTCAGAATAAAATGAATCTTGGACATTCTTTATAATTAGCAACCTTAGTTTCGTTGTTATGTTATCAGGAACAATAATTGTATTCACTTTTAATTGTTCGTGACTTAATGATCTAACTAACTTCATTATCTGCGATTCTCTTCATGCTTTTGATTTCCACTCTGTTTTAGTGGTCTTAAAATTTATCTCAAGTTAAAATTACGAATGAAATGCAATAGAAATTGAGACTAATATTTTCAATAATCATGTCCATGAAAACTGCAATAAAATAGGTTGCTTTCGGTTAGTGTAAAAACCTAACTTCTATTTGTCAATTCTTTTTATCTCTCAATATAAATGCCCTCATTAAAAACGTTTCTTGAGCTAAATGAGACTTTAATTACGAATTGAAAATTTAGTTAATAATTTTTCCCCATTTTTTTTTCTGTAAAACTAATCCCTGATTCCAATATTTACACTTTCCAATAAAACATCTCAGGTTTTTTATTGAATATCGAGCAAAAGCTTAATTCGTTGTTTGTAAGTTATAACTGTTCTTTGATTTTGTTCTTATTAAAATGAGGTGCTTTGATTTTGAACGCCGGAATGAAGCATTTAAGTTTGGAAAGTTCTCAAGGAAGAAGATGTTTTAGGAGGATGTGACTTTCGGTTTACAGTTTCGATTTATTAATTAATGTGGCGATTTATTTTTTATCTGAACAAACGAATAACTATCTACTTGCTTGGTTCAATTGACTGATTAATTGAATTGTTGATTGATTTGTTGACTTATTGGCTGTTTGGATAAACTGCTTGCTTGATAGTCTTATCGATCGATTCATTGCTTTAAGTGATTGATTGTTTGATTAAATGATTGACTGCATGATCGCGTGATTGCTTGATTGATTGATTGATTGACTGACTGATGAAACGACCAAATCGTGTTCGATCGCATCATTCTAAGTGATTCTTGATGGAGTACCCATATATCGCCATCCTGTTTTATATCATAGATTTATCAAATATAATATTAAACAGTATTATTGTTTATTCTTTGAGAAAACTAAAGAAGACTAATATTATATCATATTGGCTGTTATATTGCTTGAGCATTTCGGATATTTTTGTTGGAATATCGAGTCTCATTCCTCATACATTGTATGTTACACTTGACCCAAGCTCTATAGACGAAAAAACTTTGATTTTGCCAGTTCTCCCGTTGTACTTTTTTATTCATAATTCTGGCATTTTAATTTTTGTTGTCGCCATAGATCGAAGTATTCGCCTACGATATTTGCATAAGTATAATACCATCATGACTTGGCGCATAGCATACATCCTTGTTTCATCGTGTTGCATTTCAGCTGCTTTGCTTGCTGTTGCCATAACTGTTCAATTGATGAATTCAGGTTCTCTAGCTTACATCCTTTCAGTTACAAGGCCATCGTTCTTTATACTTTTTATTATAATTATTAGCATCTCTTACATATTAATATATGTGTCGATTAGAAAGAGAGTATGGAATCAAGATTCAAAGAAGACAAATGCTCAAATGAAAAGGAGATGCAAAGTGAAATCAAATCAAATCGCCTGCGATGACGAAGAACAGGATAAAGATAAAAAACATGGAAGATTGGATAGATCAGACAGTGGAAAGAATGAGATGAATGAATCATGTCATAAGGATGAGCAATCTTTTAAGGGATTTGATGCGACTGAGAAAAAATCAGAGAATGTTATTGCTTACACCGATAGTTGTGGTCAAATTTCAAATTTCACTGATTTGCCAGCGAGTAAGAATACTTCAGGTGAAGGGTATGGTGATAAAATACTTCGTTTATTGAATGTGACGCAAGAAAATCAACGGTTACAAACTTTCAACTTCAAGTCAGGAAATCAAAAATCTAATTTGAATGGAATTGAGTGTAATGTTATTGCCAAAGTGCACCATTGGGATGGTGAAAGTGGCATGGAAGAGAGTCACAAAACGAGTGGCACAAACAAGGCACTTCATAATATACTTACACCAGGAAGGGTGCAACAGAGCGCTGGATACACCTCAATTGTGGCCACGAAATCAGTGTCAAAATGTAAGTTGGTAAATTCCAACAGAGATGCTGAAGGACTAACCATGCAAAGGATTATTGCGGTGAGGCCATTAGAGAAGAGCATGCAAGAGCAAGCTTTGGGGTTGTCAAAAAAGGATGAAAATAGAAAGAATCAAACGGTAGCAGATTTCCAGAGTTGCTCAAATCTTGCAGAACAAAACCAAGACAGTCAGAAGACACCAAAAGGAGAGGATTTCGGGAAAAATGGTTTGAAAACAAGAGGAATGTTTACAAAGTTAGAGAAAAGTCTGTGGAAATCAACGTTATTTATACTGTTCTCACTCCTTATCAGTTATTTACCTGTCCTCATATTTTCAATTACTAAAGGTATTTCTGGAACTAAAGATCGAAAGACCAGCCTTATTTTGCTATCACTAACTTTAGCAAACTCCTCGCTCAATGCTATCATTTTGCTGATTTTAAGCCGAGAGTTGAACAAGTATGTCAGAAATCTCATTTATCGCATATTTAACCGATTTTGCTATCAATAAGACTGCCTGTCGATGGTTCGATCGTTCTATTATTTGAATTGTTCGAGCAGCAATTCGAAGAAATGAAATCTGTTTGTGTGTCCAACCTTTAAAACTTTGGAATAATCCAGGTTTTGCAGACAACCGAGAGAAAGGCAAATCGGGATGTGTTGAGATATTTCAGGGATATTGAATAGGGTATAATGGGAAAACTCTGCAAACATGTGGAGAGTCTCTAGAGTTTAGCTGCGACGTTATATCAAGTTATCCTGGAAACTTTTTTAATGGACTTGTTGATTCTGAATCGAAGTTGATTGGTTAAAACTGTTTGAGTAGGCTCTTCTTGAAGAGTATGATTAGATTGTTGACTTGAAACTCTTTTAGATCCTGTTCAGAACTTATTAGGCATGATTAAATAAGTATTTTGAATTTAATAGAAGTATCATTATTTTACAGAAGCATTTCTGTTTCAACTGAAGTGTTATTTTATGGTTCAGCACACACCAAGTGCATTTCTTTCAGACAAGCTTATCCCAGGGTAGGCTAGTCCACTGAGGCTAATTTCAAAGTGCTTTTGTGCACTCTAGAGTGAATTTAAAAGCATATTATTATAAGTCTTGAAAGTTAATTTATATAAATGTAACATCTCAAGCTGTAAATGTAGTTATATTTTTATTTCTTTCACTTGTGATAACATTGTAGATTCCTTCTCCGAAAGCGAGGCAGCGGTGGCCGAAGTTTCACCTTCGGCGCTTCCATATCATTGGTTCCCACATAAACGGGTTATAAAAATCGAATATGACAATGACTACGGCGAATATAGGAAGGAAAACGTGGTAAAAACCTACATATCGGCGAAATATACTCATTAAAACCTGATTGTGAGGTGTTGACAACGTTTACAAGAGAATCTGGTGATTAATTGATCAATTGCATTCTTTTTAAATGAATGTTTTAAAGAAAAATTAAGAGAAAAAACTTCAATGAACAAAAAGACGTAAAAATTATCGAGCTTCGGTAATTTCCTAAATTTTACGGATTTTCATAATTGGAACTTTGTTTGTATTTTCCACCAGAAGTAAATTTGCCTTCCATCGATTTTGTTTACTTTTAATATAACAATAAGTCTATTGCAACCTCTACGGTAAAACTCAGTTCATTAAGATTAGGAATACGTCATTGCTTCTTTATGATTTCAATCTTTTTGCTTTTTCTAACATTGTTGTTTACAATCAACCATTCTATACCATTTTGATGCCTGAATGTTACACGGTTGAGTCCGGTTTCCATATGATTGCTAAGGATTGCTTGGGACTGAATGGATATCATGCATTTGTCATCAGTGAAAACGCTGGAATTCCAATTTGCTATTTTGGCTAGCGATTGTTAATCAAAATGGAACGTACGCTGCTATCAATCTTTTGCGTTCTTTATTTCATTGTTGATATTTCAAATATCTTTATCAACATATTTATCATTTACGCCTTGCGGAAACTTAAAAAGCTTAGCAACATTTCATACTGGTTCCTATGTTTCCTGAGTATCTCTGATTGTTTTGCTGGCGTAACTGGAATCATTTTTGACATCTCCTATGTTGGATTTTTACAAGGACATAGCCACATTTTCATGTTTTATAGCAAACACATAATGCGTTTCTTTTTAGCATTCTCTGGTCGCCTAACCACAATAATCGCCATTGATCGATCCATTCGGATGAAATACCTTAACAGATACAATAATATAATGACGAGATCAATAGCAAACATTTTACTGGCTGCAAACGCACTGTTAGGTCTGGTTTATTTTGTTGCAGAAATAAAAGTTATATCCACTATTCAAACTGCTGTTCGTGTTTTTCATTTCATATGCACCATCTCTAGCTGTATTCTGTATATGATCACCTATTTGGGTGTCAAAAAGCAGGTTCAAGTTGTGCATTCAAATATGCAACGTATTGATGCTACCACAATCCATTCTAATGCAGAAAGAAGTTCTACAAAAATAGACAAGATAGGGGATGCTTCTTTTAATGCTGCCAGTGGCATGAGTCATGGCACTGCAAGATGCCATCATAGAGGCATTGATGGCATTGGGTCTCAACCGATTGCAGCATGGCAATCACAGAAAAGAAATTCTGACAAATTCAATTTGAATGTTTGTTGTCAATGCTCTGAAGAGGTAAAAGGTTATGTTAAAGATAAGCAAAAAGTGCTAAGACATGATTTCGGTCGAGGATGTATCGAAGATTGCGATCCGAAAGCGACAGAGCGAAAGAATTGCGCTGATCAGACTGTTGAAAGTGCAGTATCTATCAAAAATGGAACAGTCACACGTGAGAATGTAAGATGGGCTGGAAATGGTGATTCGGAAGAAGTAGCAGGGACGAATTCAGCTCATTTTACGACTGGAGCGAAAGCGATTGGTCCGAATACGATGAATGCATGTGAAAATGTACGGTCTTTAGCATGTATAGCCACTGAGGTAGAGGAGAGGAGGAATTCAGTTCATCTCACAGTGAAAACTTCGACTATTGGCAGAGGTAAAGTTAGCCATGGAAAACGAAATGAGCGTGAGATTGGTAAAGCAATGTTGTTTATAACTATGGTGATTTTTATTTGTTACATGCCAACTTTTGTGCTATTTTTCCTCCAAATAGCTGACGTTAAAGTTGGATCTGTTTTTGGCATGATATCAATGTTGCTGTTAAAAACAAACGCTTCTCTAAATGCGATTATTTTAACAATATTTAGTAGAGAAATAAGAAATCTGGCAAAATCATTAGTCCTAAGATGACACTATAGATTACAGTTGCAGCAAGAAAATTCACTTAATCATTTTGGGGAATAATTCTGCTTCTATGTGCAAACCTTTGATGATAACTATACACGGACGAAAGCGAGCGCTGAAGTGTCATGAAAACAGGATAAAATTAACCAAGACACGTGCTATCAAGCTATTGATTGAGACTACACTGATCACATGAATATTACCTCGTATTGGCTTTGCGTAACTACTTGCAAAGATTAAGGAACCTCTCTTCCAGGCCAATGACTCATTGATCACATGAAGGTTGTGTGATGATCCCAAGACAAGGCAAGAGAGGACAACAAGAAGTCATTTTATTCCGATTGGAATCAATTAATGTCTTATTTACATCTAGATTATTCTGCTAACGTAGAAAAACTGAAAATCATCAATAACGGGTTTACAATGGATGCGACAAAGAAGGAAATTAATTTCTGGGAAATAAAGTTGATCAATGCTTAACTGCACTCAATAAAATTGATTGCAAAAGCGGTAACTAAAACTGTGAATTTTCTAATGAAGCCACGAAAAATTTTTAATGAGTTATGATGAGATTTGATTTTCGCTGAATTTTTCAAACACTAATTAAAAAGTTTGGAAAATGATCAATAAATAGCAGTGAAAGGATGAAAAGTTTCAATAAATTTCGCTGTTTTCTGTGTGTTTTTAATCTGAAAACTTCGTTTGTCACTCTCCGAAAATTTGTTTCTTTGTAATCTTATTGGAATGTTACTTACAACACGAAATTGAATAATATACTATTGATTTAAAAATATTTGCGACAATTTATTTTGCTCATTTTATTGCTGATGTTGAAAGATATTATCACCAGAAAAACAGTCCATTTTTCCATCGAATACTCAACCAGACTTTGAAGATTAAATTGAACACGTCATCAGAAATCGAAGACTTTATCGAACACTCCAAAGGACGTTAAAAACGTGGTCGAAAACTATCACCCAACGGTAGTTACCACTGCAATATCATACTGGCAACCAAAATGAATCGTTATGTTCTGGACATCCTTAGTTATGCTGCATATATACTCGTTGACATAACAAACATTGGCATCAACATTTACATCATTTATGCTTTAAGAAAATTGAAGAAACTCAGAAACATTTCTTATTGGTTTATATTTTTCCTGAGTGTTTCTGATTGTCTTGTTGGCATAACTGGCTTTACTCTCGATCTATCTCGTCTTATTTGCCACTTAAGATTCATCTGCACCTCGTTGCGTTTTCTCAATTACACAATATTCTTTTTAATATCTTATTCTGGTCGCCTAACTATGATAATTGCCATCGATCGATCATTGCGAATGAAATACCTCAATAAATACAAGAGTATGATGACGAAAAGAAAAGCGAATGTTTTGCTGTGTGCTAACGGTGCCTTGGGACTCATAGGCCTTGTTACGAATGAGGTTGTTGATGTTGCCTGTCACTTATTTCATTTGATTTGCATAATTTTAAGCTGTACCTTGTATTTACTCACTTATTATAAGGTCAAAAAGAAAGTTGCGCAGTTGCACTCGAACATGCAAAGTAATGGTACTTCAAACAGGGACATTACTATAGTTAACCAGAGCAAAGAAAACCGTTCTGTAAAAGCTGAAAGGCGAGAGTCTACCGACTTAAATGATCCTATTTCCAAGAACAGAGCTTGCCAAAGTGCAGTTTGTTGCAGATATGAAGACGGCACTAGATATATTGGCATTAATGGCATTTTGCAGCAATCTGCCTGTTCCCATGAGAGAGCGACCGATTTAAATGTTACTTATAAACTTTCCATAGAAGATAACGAACGCATGAACGAGAAACAGATCAGATGTGTTGATGGTTCGAACGCAAATGATGCTGCGCAGTTGCAAGTTGCAAGTGAAAGTGCTGCAGGTAGCCATCTACGAGTGGTAGCACGTGGCAATCTTGCCCATTTTACAAACGACATGTTAACAGTGAACTCAAATGGATCAATCACACGTGACGGCGGAGTGAACAATCCGCAAGCGGTAGCACGGAACGATTCCGCGCGAACTGAAGCGACAAAAGCGGACATGAATAATTCAAGGCAAGGAAAAGGAAGTGAAAATGAAATTGGAAAAGCAATGTTGTTTATAACAATTATGATTGTTGTGTGCTTTATGCCATTTCTAGTTCTATTTTTCCTCAAATTTGCCAAAGTTGAGATTCCTTATAGCGTAAATTCAATATCGTGGTTGCTACTGAGAAGTAATGGTTCTATTAATGCGATTATTTTGGTGATTTTCAGCAGAGAAATTCGAGGTCTCGCAAAGACACTTTGTCGTAGATGACAAGGCAGATTAAAGTGACACGTTGTAACGCTGTCATCACCGATTTTTGACAGTTTTGCACTCTCAAATAGAGCAGAGAGAACTTTACAGAATTCAACATGTGAATTATGGCTATCGAGGGAAATTAAGCATCTGAAAGCGGAAGTCAAAGCGGAAGTCAAAGCGGAAGTCAAAGCGGAAGTCAAAGCGGAAGTCAAAGCGGAAGTGAAAACGGAGGAACACAGACAACTCTAACTGATCTAACTGATCTAGCTACAGTGGCAATAGCTAATTGTAATCAGATATTGCTAGATAACATCCCTCTGGTGGCTCAACATTCCTAAATCGTCTTAATCAGCAATCATCAATCATCAATCACTAATTGTCATCATTACTTTCAGCAATACCATAATCTTTCTCTATATATTTTTGCCTTCCTATAATGAAAAATAGTGATGAAAATGAAGATGAAGTTTACCTTCGAAACGAGCTAGCAAAAGCAGATACGATAAATTTGTCTTTATTTAGTGATATCATTAACTTGAAAATGCATGGGAACAAATGAAAATTAAATAGGAAATTCGGACATTAATCATAAATCCGAATTTAAATAAAAAACTTTTTAATTTTCGATAATCCATGAAAAAGTTTATTGAAGTTAATTTATTTGTGAAATTTTCAGCTGCATTTAATGGATATTGACGATCAATAATCATGTACAGCATAAAATTTTATATGTTTGGATTAATTATTATTAAAAATCACGAAAGAAAGATAACTCAAAATCTAACTTTAAATATTAACTGTTATTTCCATGGTTATACAATAAATATTCTTTTGGTATATTAAGGAATAAACAATTCTCTCAATGTATATATTAACTCCGTCATTGGTCCCTTGAAAAAGACATTCAAGAAGGAGAGTTTCTAAAGGAGCTGATTGCAAGAGCTATGTAGATGATCTCTCTATTTGCAAAGATAAAAGACAACTGGTTTCTCCGTTGTTGCAAGCACTGGATTACAGTTTAGGACAAAATAGTAGCTATCAATTTAAAACATTTTGCTGCAGACTTTCTGGTTTATGAAAACATTGGCATGAAATTTTTAAATCTACAGGGACAAGAAAAGAAACATTTTCAGTTGATTGTACGCGCTGAAGATTCATCCTTGTAAATTGGCCCACGTCATTGCTTCTAAAATTGTCTGTTTAATATAAATGAAAGTGGAGCTTTTAGCTCGTTTCAAAGTAAGTATTTTCCTAATCATACATTTTAATTTATGTTTGTATCATTATTATTATATTTTTTATCAACTAGAAGTGCATTTAACTTTGTGTGGTCAATCATCATCTTCAAGCCACTGTCAGTATGAAATTTCATTGCAAAAACTGAAGTAAATTGCAGCTAATGCAATGGGAGACAATCACAAAATGGCTAATGCAATTATGAATTTGAAAATCAATAAAAAAATGTCAAAATTGAATAAGGAATTGACGATTGGCATGTCGCTGGAAGATGAAATATTTCGAGTGCCCACAGATTGTTTTTTTTTACTTTACCTATATGTGATGCAGGATACAACAAGATGATGGTCGAAGTAAAATATGCCGTAGCAGGATGATCCGTTTACCGTCTTATTTTATAAACTTTCTAGCTCTTAGAATAAGGTCACAGTCTCGTCTTCTCAATTTTTAATTCAAAGCACTTTGTGAAATAACAGAGTCAAATTTGATAAGCAAAGCTCATGGGATCCAGGCCAGTCTTGGTGTATCTAATTTCTAATATCTATTCATCCTTTTACACTTGAAAAATTGATATATATTTATTCAAAACAATTCTCTTTACAGACCGATTGAAGACATTTTCATCTTCTAAACTTTAACATGCTGCAAATATCGATAATTTGTGTTTCGTTTCTTCGAATATTCATCGACATTTCAAATATGATATTGAATGGCATTATTGTGTATGCTTTGAGAAAACTAAAAAAGACACATATTATATCGCAATGGTTTATCCTGTGCCTAAGTACTTCTGATACTTTTATTGGAGTTATTGGTTTCATTAGTCACATTTTCCGCTTGATTTTCTGCTTTTTGGATTCTTGCAGCACCATGAATTATTTTCAAAAGATTCTGCTTTTGCTGATTGTCCTTTTGGAACAGTTCTCTGCCATTCTAATTTTCATAATATCATTCGATCGTTGCCTCAGAATAAAATATCCTCGTAAATACAATACTTGGATGACAAAAAACAAAGCGTATGTTTTTGTCAGTATTAACTTTCTCATATCCGTTCAAATCAACGTGTTTCGAGCATATTATGCACTGAATTCTCCGAAGAAATACATAACAGTTATCATCGTCAATCACATCATCAATTTAACATGCTTGATCCTCACTTATACGCTTTACATCTCATTTTATCTGAGTGTAAAATCAGAAGTGAACACAAACACGAAACTGTCAATAACCGCAAGAAATCTGGGAAGATGGCTCCCTAGAAATACTGCAAAAGTCAAAGACGTTGAATCCGGAAGCGACAGGTTAAAAGACAAGTATTCTTCACCCGAATCGGTTCGCAGTGACGTAGTCTTGCAAAGCCAAGCTGGGCATGCGCGAATAGAGGTCTACCCAGATGTAAAACAGGCAGATGTAATTGAGCAAAAGAGCACTGTGAAGGAGCAGGATGTTGACGAAGGGAATGATGGTAACATTAGAGAACTGGGAACGACTGTGATGCAACTCAAAGACAAGCGGGAAGAAAATTTGAGAAAGGCGATATTTTGTATCCTATTTGCATTGACATTGTGTTACACGCCAAGTGTTTTGACTGACCTTATTACACGAATGAAAGGCAATACAAGTGAAAACTTACAAATATATCTTGGAATAACTATAACTCTAAATTCTTCATTAAACGCAATAATATTAATAGCTTATAGTAAAGACTTACGCAAATTTGTAAAATCCCTTGTTTTGAAGAATCAAATTTAAATTTATCACGAAGTTGAAAATCGTTTAAAAAATCTTTTAACCTTCCTCCAAGCGATATTTTATTGGCATTTTAATAAACACCCCCATTAGATAGCCTATTCCTGCATTTTAACATTTCCCCAATCAACGGACTCCAGATGTCCATAGAGGCATGATATCCTCTATCCATCTGCAAAAGTGTCTTAATTTAACCCTATAGCAACTAATTACCCAGATTACACCTTTTGAATAAAAAATCGAGTCTATTTAAAAATTTGGGATTTAAATTGCAAAAGTTTCCAAAAGGTGGAAACTTTCAATAAGCGGACACCTTGCTCTTCCCCGATGGTGTCCGCTAATTGGAGACAAAACTGTATCTAATGATCCCCTTTATAGAAGTTACACTATTACTATCTTTAATTGCTCATAACCTCCACTTTCATTAATCAAATCATTTTTGTTATAATTATTTACACAGATTTATTGCAATATTTTTGATAAATTTTTTCAAGTCACTGCTGAAAATCATCAAAAATATAGCATTTAGTGAAGGGTTCATAAGCAATATTGCAAAAAAAATACTCAATACTGTATGCATATTTTCCCCTGAAATATTTTGATAGATGTTGCATATATTTGTAGGCAACCAAGTTACACTAAGCAGGAAGATGATTACAAAACAATATTTGAAAAGTTCTCTCTCTGCGTTCAATCTCTTTACTTGTTTAATTTCTTTCTTTTTCCTCAATCCTTTTCCGTTGTTATCGTTTTTACTATTTGGTTGCAGAATAGGCTGGGGATCGTCGAGGCAAGTTGCAGCAGAGCTTGCCTGCAAATTTCCCTTTTTCGTTATATTTTCATCTTTTTTCAGCAATATTCCATTATTTGCATTCTCAGAAGCCATTGCCTGCTCAACATGCGAATGAGTCATCGACATAAAAGCTTCCAAACAGGTTTGAGCGGAACTTTGCATGGGAAATTCTACTGCAACCACAATTTTAACGGAATCATGTGGCGTAATTTTGTCTTGAAAAGCCGTATTTGCTGCATTTTCTTTGGTTTCATTGTTTGAGGCAGACTGAGTGCATTCTGTTTTCGCCTTCAATCTTAATGGATTCGATATCTGACTTGTTTCAACTTTTCGCCTGACTCTGAAGTACATCAAAACGTACATTAGAGCAATAAAAAAGTACCCTGCTAGATAGAGTATATATAAAATTAACTCAATGACCTTCTCAAAATCCTCGCGTCCTTGGTGACTTTTGAATACAAAGATATATGCTGTGCCCAAATTAAAAATGCTGGGTATAACAATGAGAATGTACGCCTTGCGCCATGTCATGATGTTATTGTACCGATTAAGATATCTCATCCGAATGAATCGGTCGATTGCAATTACCGTTGTTATACCACCTGAAACTTGAACAAAGTAGATAAAAAGGTAGTTTATCCCGTTGATGAATGTCACCACCCTTTCGTTATATTCTTCAGGGTGTGTTTGTAGATATATGAAAGTTGCATGGAATGTCATACCAAAAATGCCGACAAGTGCATCACTGATGCTCATGCAGAAAATTAGCCAGTATGATATGATGCTGGTCTTCTTAAGTTTCTTCAATGAACATACCATCAAACTGTTTAATATTATATTTGTTGTGTCAATGACAAGTAATCCATTGTAATTACCCTCCATTGGTTATTGGATGCAGTTCAAATTGATAGATCAGGCCTAACGAAATTCAGAATGAAGGAAAAAGATTAATTTATAGCTGATGACAAAATTAATTTGGAAATAATCTTTCAATGGTTCAACTCTCAGTTAAACTGTTTCTTCTTTGAAAATGATTTATGTAAAAAGTTTGCACAATTCATAACCGATAAAATAAATGAAAAAAACAAGTCATCATAAACATTTGAAAGATTTGAAATTCATATACCGTGATATGTTATGACAGAACAAAGAACATTCGTATATTTCTTTCACTTTGGTGTGTTCCTTGCCGTAAGAACATTCAACTACTTCTGAGAACACTACAGCGTTTTTATGTTAACTTATTCCATTTATATGTTTGTTTTTAAACTCGAATATTTCTCATGTTTTAAATGATAAAGGCAAATATTTGATTGGAAAAAAGTAAAAAGTCACCGGACAAAAAGGAAAAACAATTTAGCTCTGCTTCTAATTAGCTTGAAATTCAACATTCTAGCTGTTTGGCAGCTGGTCATGATTAATTTCTCTTTCAATTTTAATTGATATTTAGTAAAAACACATCTGCATTTATATTAGGATTTTAATCACAGATTCGCGATTTTGTAATTATGAAATTACCGAAATTGTGTACTTATGAAAACTATGAACTTGATTTTAAAATTAAGGCCGGAAAAGACCTTGATTTCTAAATATAAAATCATCAAAAATTGATTTTTTACCATAACAGTCACTACATCAGATGCATATTTAAGTCTTTTATAACTAGGTTTACTTAATTCCCAACTACAAATCGTTTACCAGAAATCGACCTCCTCTAAAAAAAATCCCTTTTTTAATGAACAAACTCAAAGCATTGATTTTAATTTATCTCCACAATTCAGTCGCACTGAGAATGACCAATTTTACCGATAAACCCAAAGGGCTAACCTTACTTTTTGGCCAAAAATTGGCACCCTTTGAAAATGGCAAAGTTTTGGAAAAAACCCAAGGCTTTTTGACCAACAATTGACACCCTCTGAAAATTGCAATATTTGGCAAAAAATCCAATGAGTTAACCTTACTTTTTGGCCAAAAATTGAAATCCTCTGAAAATAGCCAATTTTGGCAAAAAACCCAAGGGGTTAGCCTTACTTTTTGGCCAAAAATTGACATCTTCTGAAAATGGCCAATTTTGGCAAATAACCCAAGGGATTAACCTTACTTTTTGGCTGAAAATTAACATCCTCTGAAAATGGCCAATTCTGGCCAAATACCTAAGGGGGTAACCTTACTTTTTGGCCAAAAACTGACATCCTCTGAAAATGGCCAACTTTGGCAAAAACCCAAGGGGTTAACCTTACTTTTTGGCTGAAAATTGACCTCCTCTGAAAGTGGCCAATTTTGGAGAAAAACCCAAAAAGTTAACATCACTTTTTGGGCAAGAATTGGCACCCTCTGAAAATGGCCAAATTCATCAAAAAACCCAAGGTGTTAACCTTACATTTTGGCCAAAAATTGGCACCCTCTGAAAATGGCCAATTTTGGCAAAAAACCCAAGGGGTTAACCTTACATTTTGGCTGAAAATTAACATCCTCTGAAAATGGCCAATTTTTGCAAAAAACCCAAGGGGTTAACCTTACTTTTTGGCTGAAAATTAACATCCTCTGAGAATGGCCAATTTTGGAGAAAAACCCAAGCGGTTAACCTTACTTTTTGGCTGAAAATTAACATCTTCTGAAATTGGCAAATTTTGGAGAAAAACCCAAGCGGTTAACCTTACTTTTTGGCTGAAAATTAACATCCTATGAAAATGGCCAATTTTTGCAAAAAACCCAAGGGGTTAACCTTACATTTTGGCCAAAAATTGGCACCCTCTGAAAATGGCCAAATTCATCAAAAAACCCAAGGGGTTAACCCTACTTTTTGGCTGAAAATTAACATCCTCTGAGAATGGCCAATTTTGGCAAAAAACCCAAGGGGTTAACCTTACTTTTTCGCTGAAAATTAACATCCTCTGAAATTGGCAAATTTTGGCAAAAAACCCAAGGGGTTAACCTTACTTTTTGGCTGAAAATTAACATCCTCTGAGAATGGCCAATTTTGGCAAAAAACCCAAGGGGTTAACCCTACTTTTTCGCTGAAAATTAACATCCTCTGAAATTGGCAAATTTTGGCAAAAAACCCAAGGGGTTTACCTTACTTTTTGGCTGAAAATTAACATCCTCTGAGAATGGCCAATTTTGGCAAAAAACCCAAGGGGTTAACCCTACTTTTTCGCTGAAAATTAACATCCTCTGAAAATGGCCAATTTTGGCAAAAAACCCAAGGGGTTTACCTTACTTTTTGGCTGAAAATTAACATCCTCTGAAATTGGCAAATTTTGGAGAAAACCCCAAGCGGTTAACCTTACTTTTTGGCTGAAAATTAACATCTTCTGAAATTGGCAAATTTTGGAGAAAAACCCAAGCGGTTAACCTTACATTTTGGCTGAAAATTAACATCCTATGAAAATGGCCAATTTTTGCAAAAAACCCAAGGGGTTAACCTTACTTTTTGGCTGAAAATTAACATCCTCTGAAAATGGCCAATTTTCGCAAAAAACCCAAGGGGTTAACCTTACTTTTTGGCTGAAAATTAACATCCCCTGAGAATGGCCAATTTTGGCAAAAAACCCAAGGGGTTAACCTTACTTTTTGGCTGAAAATTAACATCCTCTGAAAATGGCGAATTTTCGCAAAAAACCCAAGGGGTTAACCTTACTTTTTGGCTGAAAATTGGCACCCTCTGAAAATGGCACATTCTTGCAAAAAACCCAAGGGGTTAACCTTACTTTTTGGCTGAAAATTGACATCCTCTGAAAATGGCCAATTTTGGCAAAAAACCCAAGGGGTTAACATCACTTTTTGGGCAAAAATTGGCACCCTCTGAAAATGGCCAAATTCATCAAAAAACCCAAGGGGTTAACCTTACATTTTGGCCAAAAATTGGCACCCTCTGAAAATGGCAAATTCTTGCAAAAAACCCAAGCGGTTAACCTTACTTTTTGACCAAAAATTAACATCCTCTGAGAATGGCCAATTTTCGCAAAAAACCCAAGGGGTTAACCTTACATTTTGGCCAAAAATTGGCACCCTCTGAAAATGGCAAATTCTTGCAAAAAATCCAAGGGGTTAACCTTACTTTTTGACCAAAAATTAACATCCTCTGAAAATGGCCAATTTTCGCAAAAAACCCAAGGGGTTAACCATACTTTTTGGCTGAAAATTGACAACCTCTGGAAATGGCCAATTTTGGCAAAAAACCCAAGGGGTTAACCTTACTTTTTGGCTGAAAATTAACATCCTCTGAAAATGGCCAATTTTGGCAAAAAACCCAAGGGGTTAACATCACTTTTTGGGCAAAAATTGGCACCCTCTGAAAATGGCCAAATTCATCAAAAAACCCAAGGGGTTAACCTTACATTTTGGCAAAAAATTGGCACCCTCTGAAAATGGCAAATTCTTGCAAAAAACCCAAGCGGTTAACCTTACTTTTTGGCCAAAAATTGACATCCTCTGAAACTTGCCAATTTTGGCAAAAAACCCAAGGGGTTAACCTTCCTTTTTGGCTGAAAATTAACATCTTCTGAAAATGGCCAAATTTGGCAAAAAACCCAAGGGGTTAACCTTACTTTTTGGCTGCAAATTAACATCCTCTAAAAATGGCCAATTTTGGCAAAAAACCCAAGGAGTTAACCTTACTTTTTGGCCAAAAATTGACATCCTCTGAAAATGGCCAAATTTGGCAAAAAACCCAAGGGGTTAACCTTAATTTTTGGCTGAAAATTTACATCCTCTGAAAATGGCCAATTTCATCAAAAAACCCAAAGGGTTAACCTTACTTTTTGGCTGAAAATTAACATCCTCTGAAAATGGCCAATTTTGGCAAAAAACCCAAGGGGTTAACCTTACTTTTTGGCTGAAAATTAACATCCTCTGAGAATGGCAAATTCTTGCAAAAAACCCAAGGGGTTAACCTTACTTTTTGGCTGAAAATTAACATCTTCTGAAAATGGCAAATTTTAGAGAAAAACCCAAAGGGTTAACCCTACTTTTTCGCTGAAAATTAACATCCTCTGAAATTGGCAAATTTTTACAAAAAACCCAAGGGGTTAACCTTACTTTTTGGCTGAAAATTGACATCCTCTGAAAATGGCCAATTTCATCAAAAAAACCCAAGGGGTTAACCTTACATTTTGGCTGAAAATTAACATCCTCTGAAAATGGCCAATTTTGGCAAAAAACCCAAGGGGTTAATCTTACTTTTTGGCTGAAAATTAACATCCTCTGAGAATGGCCAATTTTGGCAAAAAACCCAAGGGGTTAACCTTACTTTTTGGCTGAAAATTAACATCTTCTGAAAATGGCAAATTTTGGAGAAAAACCCAAAGGGTTAACCCTACTTTTTCGCTGAAAATTAACATCCTCTGAAATTGGCAAATTTTTACAAAAAACCCAAGGGGTTAACCTTACTTTTTGGCTGCAAATTAACATCCTCTGGAAATGGCAAATTTTGGCAACAAACCCAAGGGGTTAACCTTACTTTTTGGCTGAAAATTAACATCCTCTGAGAATGGCCAATTTTGGCAAAAAACCCAAGGGGTTAACCTTACTTTTTGGCTGAAAATTAACATCCTCTGAGAATGGCCAATTTTGGAGAAAAACCCAAGGGGTTAACCTTACTTTTTGGCTGAAAATTAACATCCTCTGAGAATGGCCAATTTTGGCAAAAAACCCAAGGGGTTAACCTTACTTTTTGGCTGAAAATTAACATCTTCTGAAAATGGCAAATTTTGGAGAAAAACCCAAAGGGTTAACCCTACTTTTTCGCTGAAATTTAACATCCTCTGAAATTGGCAAATTTTTACAAAAAACCCAAGGGGTTAACCTTACTTTTTGGCTGCAAATTAACATCCTCTTGAAATGGAAAATTTTGGCAACAAACCCAAGGGGTTAACCTCACTTTTTGGCCAAAGATTAACATCCTCTGGAAATGGCAAATTTTGGCAACAAACCCAAGGGGTTAACCTTACTTTTTGGCCAAAAATTGACATCCTCTGAAAATGGCCAATTTTGGCAAAAAACCCAAGGGTCTAACCTTACAGTTTAGCCAAAAATTGAAATCCTCTGAAAATCGCCAATTTTGGCCAAAAACCCAAGGGGTTAACTTTACTTTTTGGCCATAAATTGAAATCCTCTGAAAATGATCAATTTTGGTAGAAAAAGCCAAGGAGTTAACTTTACATTTTGGTCAAAAATTAGCACTCTCTGAAAATGGCCTTATTTGGCAGAAAAACCCAAGGGGTTGCCTTTACTTTTTGGTCAAAAAATTAGCACCCTCTGAAAATGGCCATATTTGGCAAAAAACTCAAGAGGTTAACCTTACTATTTGAACAAAATTTGACCCAATCTGAAAATGGTCAATATTGACAAAAAAACCCATGGGGTTTGTCTTCCTTGTGAAGAGAAATTGACACCCTCTGAAAATGACCAACTTTTGCAAAGATAATTTTTTTGATGAAAATAGAATATGTCTTTAAAAATATTCTTGACTGCCTGGGAAACCTGAGTTATCTATTATTTTGCTTGAAAATTAAATTTTCAAAATGGATAGGAATATTTAGCAAGAGAGAAAGAGTCGGTGTTTAAAATTGTTTAAAATAGGCATAAATTTTCGATAAGGTAATTTGGTAATATTTCTTGATATCTTCTTTATTTATCATTATAATATTAAAGTATTAAAATAAATTTAAAATTATGTACAACTCAGCATTTAAGGGAGATGAAAAGTAATTTTAGCTACATTAAAATAAACCTTCAGTGTTTAGATAAATGGAATTCCAATTTTTTTATTTGGTGCATGCTTCTTGTTTTGGGGAAATGAAATACCCCTGTACTTATACATCAATTTGTGTTTGTTTTTGCGATTTCAAAATGAATGTTGATATTTAAGGCGGACATCTCATTTCAGCCATTTTAAACTGACTTAGGCCACATTTTTATGTCGAGTTTGTTGAATTTTGAAAATTCAAAAAATGGAAGGGATGAGATTAGATCATCAATGGTGCTATCCTTTCAAAATTTTCTCTCTTTAAGGTGGGAGCGATCATTTTCTCTCGCCAAAATGAGTTTTTAATTTTAGTATTATACAATGTTCATTATCAATATACAATCTACATGTTCAGACAATGCCGTAAATGGCTCCGCAGCGTCTAACCACGTTGCATACAAGCTGCCTCACTCTCGGGTCATGAACAGTCGTGATTAGTGACGTCACAGATGGGAAAACAGCGGGCAGTACAGATTTGAATTGTAATGTCGGCAAAGCTAAGAGCAATTCCAATATGTTCATTACCAACTGCGCCCACGCATTCAAATGCACAAGTTCATCTTCACGCCTGCGCATTAACTGTTGCTGTTGTTGTCGACTCAATAGAACAGTTTCTCTGCTGTCCTGCTCGTGAAATTTCCCATCATCCTCTTTGCGTAACCTAGGAAACCTGAACGGCGAGAACTCCTTCACAGCGGTATCGATTTGTTTGTTGATGCGCAAGGTCTCGAGACTTTCTTGTGATGAAGTTACCTGCGGTCGAGTAGGACCTTTAAATGGAGACGAGACTGGCGTTGAAAACGAGGTTGAGAAAGAATCAAACCCAGAATCCTGTTCGACAATCTCTGATGCATGCAGTTTGATATAAGTTCCGCTGAGATGATTACAAGCCTCGTATAGGCGATGAACGATCCAATCAATATTGCGGCCTCCTTTTAGAAGATCCTTGTGTTTGTCAAGGGGTTGATTCACTCCTTCCTCCTTCGCATTTTTTCGTCCATCAGCCTGTGGTTCAACAATTGTTTTCTCCCCAGTCAAAATTCGTTTGATGTGTGATATTGAAAAGTTCTCGCCATCGTGTCGTGATATTTGGAACAACGTGTTAAGATAGTAGGCGTATGACGTAATAGACTGGCGTAATAAATTCGCCGGCGCAGGAAGCCTGCCGAGTTTTTGAATGAGAGCTTTCAGTCCTGGTCTGGAATTGAAATCATGAGCTATCCGGTTTGTTTCTAGTAAACAGTCGAAAAGTATTGACAAATTAGCAGGAGATAAATAGCATAGGAGACCAGGCAATGGACTATCGCTTGAATCATCCGTATTTCGTTTAACCAGACCGGAGTCGGTAATGGAAGCAAGAACTGTATTTGTAAACAAGCTATTCGCGTCCGAGTTCTCTAACAAAATTGAACCGAGTGTGTGGACGAGTATCTGATTTGCCAATAAACCAACCATGATTGATTTGAACGGTATCCTGAAAAAAGAATAGTTTTGATGTTCAAACTTGTTTCATTAGTATTATTTAGCTGTTTAGTATAGTAATCTTAGAAGGTAGTGCAGCTTGCAAACTCATATTGTAATCCTTTAGGGGATATAAAGAAATTAGTCAAATATACTTGGAAGAATGACATTAAGACGGTCAAAAGATAATTATAACAATTATATATTTATGGAACTTTAAACACTATCTCTGGATACAAAAGTCAATTAGAGACATATCGATAATCTTGATTAAGGAAGTTGTTTTGAACAAAAATGTGCAAGGTCAAATTGAAGGTTGCAAAGGATGTTATGTTTTCTTTGACAGATAAAAAGTAAAGGGCACTGGTCAAATGATTATTGTTCCTATTTTCGGCACTTTGAACCCCTTTATTTATTACTGATTAATTTAGTTAGAATTTTACCTTGTTTTAGCTGCCTCTGGTTTATCTGCCGCTTCATTTAAACTGAGAACAAAAATAAATGATTTGTAATCATCATCATCGGTTGAATTTTCTGATAGTTTCTTCGGCATGCTGACGCCAATTTGCGGCTCCAACAAGAAAACCTGGAAGAGGAAAATATAAGTACAGTTAAAAAATAATTAAGTTCCTTTCCTTATTCAACAACAAATAAAAAAATACAAAGCGGCAGCAAATTAAAAAATAAAAAACGATACAATCAATAAACTTTCGCTCAGGCCTGCGGGGAATTTTCAGAGTCGTATGAAGGAGCAGAGAGCAATTTCGTATAGGACCTTTTCAGTAAAGCAAAGTTTTTTTACCTGTTCGGCTATTTGCAGGAACCGTGCAGTCTCTTGTGGCGTTGAATCTTTTCGTGCGACTATTTTGACGTTGACGCCATTATCGCCAGTGACGCTTGTACTTCCATTTTGAAAACAAACAACCAACTCTTTTAAGTTTGACAACGTGGCATCGAATATCTGCTCAATACCTTTGCAGACATTGTGCCAAAGTTGCTCAGAAAACTGTGGACCAGCTGACAAAAGTAAATGCCTGCAAAAGAGAGATGATCCATTAGAAATTTGCACAGTTCATCAGAATCTCGTAAAATGAACATAAATCTTAAGCAGGGTCATCTGAAGATGTTCAGTGACCAAATGTGCCTTGGATATGAAAAATCACTACTTAAAAGCACCTTCACGCTGATGTAAGGACAGCACACATCAAGTGATCCTTCTGTTTTACTCTCTCATTCACCCTCATCCACATCCCTCCCCTTGAGTTTCCTGATTTCACTGACCTCATCGGAACATGGTCATAGCCATTTCTTTATCGCCGAATGCGGTGCATGTTTCATTACAATAGAATCCAGTTAACTCTGACCCTGGGGAACCCAGACATTCGCTAAGTCGGGCGAATTTATTGCCCCCTGGGGGTCCGAGTGAACGTTATTCTATTGTGATTACAAATTACATTAGAAAAGCATCAAAAACAAAAGCACAGCCTTACCTTAGGCATGAGCAGCCCAATCTCGCAATAGCCTCGAATGGCTGCGAGACGCACTCGATAAAGAGGTCCAAAAGAAGCTTGATCATGGTAGGCACGCATTCACTTGCACCTAGAAATGACGTCACATATTAATACACAATAAACCATGCTGGCGAAAAAATGTGCTTTTTGCAGATAATTGGAAGACAGTCTTGGACTCAACTCTTGGGACAGTTTAGGTTACGCCACAACAATTCTACAGTCTTTCCTGTGTCTGAATTATAACATCATATAAGACGGGCCTACCTTCGACGCTCAAGAAATGGCGCATTTCTTCAACAACAAGTTGTGTGGCCTGTCCACATGCGTGTTTGAAATTGTTAAACGTGCTCTCAAAATGGTTCCGGTGTTTTGCACACTTTTGCACCCAAGACTGCAGCATTGGTAGCAGCAAATGTGTTATTGCAAACATGGAAAAATGCGGACCAGGAACAGTGGATATGGATCGTAGGATTTCAAAAAGTAGATCTATAGTCTGGGCTTGGAATCTCCTTGGACATGTACCTATGGCACTGGTTAGTCCCTCTAGAAGTAGAAACCAAACACGAAGTATTCCGGTATCATCTATGGCTGTTATCGATTTGGCAGTCGAAGAGAAAAGCTTCAGCTCAGAGTCTGATCCTGTAATAAAAATTGCAGAATTTTGATCAATAAGTCTTGAAAATAACACAATGCACTTCAGACATAATTATCAGCATTGGCCAGCCAATAACATATTTTTTCCACTTCTGTAATCTTAGCCACAATAAGCTTCTGCTAAAGACCCGTTGAACTGTGTCCTGGCATAGAGAGCGCTGCTCGCCAACCGTCCTTAGCCTGTGCTACACAAGACAGTGAGTGCTGCAGTAGCTAGACCGTTGGTAGCATCGCATTGTTAGCTGCCAAACCTATCTCGATTTAGTACTGGGTGGGAAAGCAGATTTTGTTATGAAATATGGAATTAGTGTAACAAACATTATGCAATTGAAATGGGCCTGTTTAAATAATTTGATGGGATGAAAATCGCATCTTTGTTTGTCACATATCGTATTTAGGGTATGTGCAAATAAAATGGTAATTGTTTTCCATTTGTAGCATCGTTTATGTGTAAGGGCCCCCTCAAAAGCCTTTCTCAGGAACTGACGAAGCTACCTTGCATAAACAAAAATCAAATCACTTTAACAAATAGATGAAATTATTCTCAAAAATCATAAAAAAGATAAATGCTTGATGAATTGGAGGAGGGAGCAGTTTGAGAAGTGAGAATTCTGACCTGAACTACCTGATGTGTTTGACCAGTTGTCATCCCAAACTTTGTCATGTGCTTGACTCAGATCAACCAATACAATCGAATATGAACCATGAAAAATAGCACTGGATGGCTGTAAGTAGACACTTGCCAATCGCTTTGATATGCTCGACAAAGCATTGAGTGCTGGCAAACAGAGGTCATGCGGAGGAGCATCACTTATCACACTTTCAATGTCACTTTTGCTGTCATCATGAGCCTCGATATGGGGATTCTCGTGGCCTCGAAGGAACTTTAGTAAACAGAGAATACAATCTATGGCCGCAGATGAGAAAACAGAATTGCTTTTTATATTGATGAAATTGTCAACAATGTTGAAGAGTAAAGACTGCCTCTGATTGACGTCATCAAAGCCTTCAATGAACCTCCTGCTGTGGATTTGTGTATTACGTAATGCGCCAAATAAGGAACACCACCCTGATTTGATTGCTGAGCTGAAACCCTCGACGAGTTCATAGATTGTGTACAGAACCTGTGGAGGAGCAACAACATGGGTTTAAATTGGCACAGTGCACTTTGAATCGAGTGATAAATCAGTAAAATAATTGATCAATTGATTAATCCTTAATAATACACACACCAATCAAACAATCAAATTCCACCAATCAATATACAAGGAAAATAAATAAATCATTAATCAATCAAGATATCAGTTGATCAATCAATTAATCAGTTGATCAATCAATTAATCATTTAATCATTGTTCAGCTATTCAATCGATTAATCAATCAACTAAAATCAAACAAGTTTAGAACAGCAGAAAGATGAGAGAACACTTTAAACTTGTTCTACCTGGTCTTGAATATCTTCATCGTAAATTTCGAATGAAAGTAAACTTTCAAATGGTTTAAAAAGTTGATCATGAAACCAAAAATGCGTTGATTCATTTCTCCTTTTTAAGACTTCGCTAAGAATGTCATGGGTTGATGTGAGTGCAACTTTTGATATGTGTCGACCTCTATGAAAAGCAGCCTAACAAAAAAGACAGAAACATTTGCTGTAAGCATTTTATAAAGTAGTTTCAATCCTAAAGGAAGAAAATAAAAAATCCCAGCTTTTTTGTCATCATGCAAAAAATTAAAACAAAAAATAGATCGACTTCTTCTGTGTCATCCAAAGTACTCGACAGCTTCAAGACATTCGACAGATTTACAAAAGCGTGCCCAGATAGCTTAGTCCTAAGTTTCGAGTTCCCCATCTTTCATTCCTCCTGTCAATAATAGAAGTGTCACATCTTAAATACGCCCTGTTCGGTTTGACAAGGGTTGGTAAATTCTAAACTTTTCGTTGAGAAATCTGATAAACTTTCCTCCAAATCTTTTCTGGGGAGTGTCATGATTTTTATACTCTGCAGAGCACTAGGCAAAAGTTTAAAGTTAGGTTAATGAAGTTTCAATTTAGCCATGCCAAATGTTTCATCCAGTTCTTTCGTAAAAACATGAAAATGTATTGACATACCTCGACCATGTGTGGTGAAACAAGATTCCAAGCTTTCATGATATGTAACAATGTCCGATTTTGATTTCTTGAGCATCTTAACATGACGTCACAAATGTGATACAAATGTAAGGTATTCATTGGAATGTAACTCTGATAAGATTCATATCCGCCATTTTGGAGTTCCGTACCAATTTTCACTTTCGATTTCTCAAAAAGCTGTTTTTGAGATGCGGTAATAAGCGATTTGAGAAACTCAAGCAAAGCATTTAGACTTAGGGTGTTCGAAGCTGTTTCGAACAAATTATCGACAGCAGATGACAGCGCATAAACGGCCCTGGATGCATCTTCAGGTGATAAAACCCCGTTGTACGGTGTTCCTCCTTTGGAAACATCGTTCGGATCAAACCCATCTGTTGAAACATTGTCTTCAGAAATATTAGAAGATTCTGACACGGGAGAGAGGTCGTTGTTGCCATGGTTAAGTGGCAGTGAAAGAGAGGCAACTGATGATGTTTCACTTGAGTTGAAATGAGCGTGCTCCAAATGTGAAATATAAAGGCAACACCTGTAAATAAATAAAATAGAATGAAATAGAAAATGTATATTATTGTTCAACAAAGTTTGAAAATAGAAATGTCATCAAGAACAGCAGGGTTAAGCAAATGTTGGCAATAATGAAAACAATGAATTGAAAGGTAGACGCTTCCCAAAACATCAAAAGAAAGAAAAGATTGAACAAATAAATTGCATTAATTTCATAAATCAAAATACACAAACATTTTATTAGGGAAAACTGAGCGTCATTTTATTGCTAAATAAAGTGGTTTTTATAAAACCTTCTCTGACGCAAAAAGATAAGAAAGAAGGGGAAAAGGGAAATAAATCAAGATCTTCAAATGTAACAGAGATAAGACACAAAGATGGAAGGAAGGAAGGAAGGAAGGAAGGAAGGAAGGAAGGAAGGAAGGAAGGAAGGAAGGAAGGAAGGAAGGAAGGAAGGAAGGAAGGAAGGAAGGAAGGAAGGAAGGAAGGAAGGAAGGAAGGAAGGAAGGAAGGAAGGAAGGAAGGAAGGAAGGAAGGCAGGAAGGAAGGAAGGAAGGAAGGAAGGAAGGAAGGAAGGAAGGAAGGAAGGAAGGAAGGAAGGAAGGCAGGAAGGAAGGAAGGAAGGAAGGAAGGAAGGAAGGAAGGAAGGAAGGAAGGAAGGAAGGATGGAAGGAAGGAAGGAGGGAAGGAAGGAAGGAAGGAAGGAAGGAAGGAAGGAAGGAAGGAAGGAAGGAAGGAAGGAAGGAAGGAAGGAAGGAAGGAAGGAAGGAAGGAAGGAAGGAAGGAAGGAAGGAAGGAAGGAAGGAAGGAAGGAAGGAAGGAAGGAAGGAAGGAAGGAAGGAAGGAAGGAAGGAAGGAAGGAAGGAAGGAAGGAACAGATTATGAGTGAGGGCTATTAACTCTGGTTATATTTCTAGCTTTAATCGCAAATTTAGAAGAGGAAGGCTTGAAATAACTTTCAATGATGATTCTAGTTTACGTAGAAACTGAATTCTGTTTGAAGCAAATGTTTTTTTAGCTATGCAAATATTGGGAAATTTATGACCAAGCCGAAAGTAAAATGCTGTCATGTGTAATCCATGCATTCAGAATTCCCAGATTCAAATTAGCCAATGGAAATGCTTACCTGAACACATGTGACCAGCATTTAGGAGCATGCGCACCAAGCTCGAGACCTGTTGCAAGAAGAGCATCCATACTTAACACATGTGCAGCGTGAAGGCGAAGCGATGCTGGCTGATTTGCGTTTTTGAATTTGCGTTCGTTGAAATAATCACCGCAAGAGGCCTCAGCAAGTCGAGCTAGAACTGTTTCACATCTTGCTTGAATTCCTGCATATGAAAGAAAAAATTGTCAAGGTAAACATGTTATACTCTTATTTGAGTGTTAAAATTGTTGAAAAAATAAACTTAGACCTCAATGTAACCGAATACACTTTGTTCCATAACTTCAGAAATTAGGCAGGATGAAAATGCAATCTTTTACATTTTGTATTCTATGGATATTCTAAAAATCAAATTTTGAGATGATTTTATTGACTTCTGTCGCATATCACCGCATCACAATTGTAGAACAGTTCTTTATATTGTCATGGTATGTATAGAAAGAAAGGAAAGACAGAAAGAAAGAAAGAAGGAAGGAAGGAAGGAAGGAAGGAAGGAAGGAAGGAAGGAAGGAAGGAAGGAAGGAAGGAAGGAAGGAAGGAAGGAAGGAAGGAAGGAAGGAAGGAAGGAAGGAAGGAAGGAAGGAAGGAAGGAAGGAAGGAAGGAAGGAAGGAAGGAAGGAAGGAAGGGACTATAACGTAGACTAAATTCATTTTAGTATGATTTTAATTGTAGTCATCCCATCAATATTGGTTGAACTGAAGAGCCTAACATTTTATGTCATAAATATGTTATCAATAATAAACGAGCATTTAAGGAACTTTAAAACTTTAAGGAATTTTCAAACAAAGTATATGAATTAGTTTGCAATAGAGTTCCAGTTCCATTGACATTTTTTGTCGGCTGATTAAAAGGCGCATAAATTGACCAGCTGCGTCTTGAAAAACAACCATGCCAAAAAAACGTTTTGTATGTTGAATCAAGATGAGAAAAAATATTCATTCGGATTAATACAAAATTTGCACAGTAATAATCTCGACATAGAAATGGATGGATAAAGAGAACCCGCTTTCAAAATGGCTCGCTCTGAACTACTCAAGTTTTGCTGAAAATTTTGAATAACATTCAATTTTAGCAAAGGTCAAGCTGAAGAGTAGAGTAGTAGAGTATAAGTGAAAGCCTTTCGATTCAAAGAGCCAAGGTTGAAAATTGTTCATTGAAAGGATCAGACCTGCTCCAAACAAATACAGCTGCATTTCTATTTCAACTCTTTTTTATTCAATTATTTCTACTACTGTTTTTTGAGATGGAAAGAAATTCAAAGCTATGTGTATGTATAAATAGACATGTGCTGCCCAATTCTAGAGTTGCTAGCCTGTGGCTGTCATAATTTGTACACTCCCTCGGATACACTGCGCCGTACAGGCATAAATGCATCCAGTTTAGGAGTTCCGAATATGGTGGTACACGGTTAGAGCCACGGTTGATGTTAAAGTGTTAAAATAAAAAGATGTTAAAATAAATAGATGGTATATATATACATATAGTTGTGCCAACTTCCAAGTCTTGCTCTTCTAGTAATATCTATATATTTGGATAGCACCTTTATAGATGATATACGTGTATATACATAGTTGTGCCAAGTTTCAAGTCATGTTCCTCTACTAATATCTATTTATAATTCCTGTTCGATCAGGCGTCCTTATATTTGCACGTGTTGCGCCAGTTTTCAGACTGGCAGAATTTTTCAGACCCGTTGTGTAGGATAAGAGGAAAATATCTTGAAGTTAGAACAAAAAACCGCAAAGTTAACTACAAAAATATTTTGGCACGAGCCAATTAGTTGGAGCCAAAAATAGCGATGACGAATGAAAATGGTCCTTGATGCCAATTAAAAACCAAATGAAGAAATCACGGTAAACAAAGCTTTATATTCGTTTATTGTAATGATGAGAATCAGAAGCAGTTGTTAAAACCAAGGCGGTGGCATTATAAAAAGCGGCAGCTGCGGCCATAATCAATGTTTAAAGACTCTTTTCATTATCCTAATAGGTTGCTAAGTTATGACACATATTGCCTTCTAACAAAGCAGCTTATAGTCAAATTGGAATAGCGCCATTTATTAAAATCTAATGTTATTCATAGAGTGGTGACACTTAAGAGTGGCTGGGTGACATAAAAACAGCATCTTCAGCCACTGATGCAGCAGAAACAAGAACGCAGTTCATTTCCTTATCAAAGAACATGCCATTTTAGGACGCTCTTTATTAAAAGAGAGGAGGTCAGGTGAGTAAAATGGTTCGCTAATGACATCTTAACAAAATGAAACGTATATTGCTTCGTGGATCGACACAAAGTTGTTAAGAAGTCAAATGTGCATTATAAAGGGTGGATTTTTAAGTTCAAAGGTTAGGGATAATTGAACACTGAGAACAGATAGCCTAATCTTTACAATTTATCGGTCAGATAATCGAGGATAGTTAATCGATGGTTAATCCAGGAATGGTTGATCGATTGATTGTTGATCGATTGATGGTTGATCGATTGATGGTTGATCGATTGATGATTGATCGATTGATGGTTGATCGATTGATGATTGGTCGAGGGAAGGGTAATCGTACGATGCACTTTCCAAGTATGAAATGACGCCAAAACCGTATTTAGCAAGTACCAGCTCTATTGAACAACATAAATTATCGTAAATTCAAGTTTGCATGTTGCTCTATTTATTTGATTAACTGTACACATTCAATTCATCGTTTCACCGTGGAACTCAAACCGCAACCTAAATACAAACTCATTTATAATTCAACACTATTCGCAGCCCGGTTTACAATATTATACATTGCTTTAAGATGGTTGAAGAGTAGTGAAGCTAAAAACCTCAAAGAATGTTTAAAACAGCCTACATCTTGCTGCATTCGTCTTGTTTGGTGCCATAAATTTGGCGAAGTTTTATGAAATTTTGCAAGCACAAAAGCATTTGGAATGATCAAATGAGTTAAGAAAGGATAGGATGAGAAAGCATTATACTTGACAACAAATAAAATTAACTTATAACAAGATATGTTCCACAAGAATTGCAGATGCAGCAGGTAAAAGTAAAAGAACGAAAAACAGTGTGAAATTAAAAACAAAGGTGAGGTTATGAGTACAGGGAGGAGGGGGAGGGGGAGGGGGAGGGGGGGAGGGGGGGAGGGAGTCTTTGGTGTGACCCACCCCGGTCTAGTTTTATCAAGCAAACTAGTTAAGTCAAGTGTAAATAGAGCAAGAAGTTAACATGCTTAGCAGTAAATGTTAAATGAAGTTAAGATGGCAGCTAAACATACGGTGTTAACAGTGAACTAGAAATTGTAACATCATGATGATATCCTGCTTAGCATTTAGCATGATTTGCAGATGCTAAAAGCGGGCTAGCTATTGTAACATTTTACTGCTCTCCTTCTAAGCATTAAAAGCAGGTAAAAAATGGACCCTACTAATCCATCTATTTCTACAGAAAGCATTAATCTTTTGGATTTTATATTTTCAGAGTTTGATAAGGGAAACAGGCGTTAAAGTTCATCTTTATTTTTTAGGAAAGCGAGTGGAAACTTGTGAAAGGTACGCATAAGCAGATCTCAAGGCTATTTTCATAAACTGCAAGAAATTAGATTGAGATTGTTCAACCAATAAGAGGAGAGATTTGTTGGGATATCATGGCAGGCAATACCAGCAATCCCTGTGATTGGGAGGTGTTAAAAATAACAAGAAATATAAAAATCAGTTCTGCAGTTCTTGTTACAGTTGACATTATCCCAGCAATACTAACAATATTACTAAACATTGTTTTTATGGTGACTTTGATCAAAACAAAATCTCTTCAAACACCGTCGAACGTTTTTCTCGGAGCATTATGCGCAACCGACTTTTTAGTCGGGGTTACTGTCCAGCCGATTTTTATCTCGTACCAGATTGCTGTATTGACAAACAGTGAAACGCATTCACACAGGGTTTCGGTTCGATACTCAGTCGTTGGCGTAAGTGGACTTTCGTTTATTTTCGCTTCATTCGTAACAATCGATAGGTATTTTGCGATATGTCACCCATTTCAGTATCGACAAAAAGCGACGTGCAAGAGATATATCGTAATCTCTGTTATCGCTGGTTTGTGCTACACGACGATTGCTGCGCTTATGCTGTTGCAGCGAAACTACCATTTCGAGGGAATCGTAGTGAGTTATACTTGGCTTACATTTATCGGAATTATCGTTTGTTACGCGAGAATCTACAGAGTTGCGGCAAAAAAGAGGAGTGCGGTGATAAATATGGGAACAATTAATGATGAAGAAACACGGCAGGCAAGGGGCTATGAAAAGAAAGAGAGAGATAAGACGAACATAATCGCAATTATATTGGGGTTTATTCTCCTGTGTTACACTCCATTCGGAATGATGTCTATAGCCGCAGTTATTTGGCGTAACGAAGTTTGCAGCTCGAGAGAAGTTGCGACAATCACTGCGCTTTGGGTCGGGCTTTTCGTTTTGATTAACAGTTGCATCAATCCTTTTATTTACTTTGTTCTAAGCGGAGAGTTTGTTGCAGCAGCCAAGAGAATCTTTAAAGGTCGTAAGGAAGACAGTGAGGCCAACAATAATAATACAAGATCGAACACTGAAAAAACAGTTGATAGATAAAATATCTGAAGAACATCCTTGCAGGGATAATCGTGTTGCTTAAAGTTTCAAGTAGTTAAAAGGAAAAAGAATGACTGGATAGCAGAGTAGATAAACAACAAAGAATTCTTTTTAGCTAGAATTTAAAGCATTTGCTGTCCGTGTCTTTTAATTGCCACGTGAAAGCAGTCGATGAAGTTTATGGCAAACGAAGAAAAGGGTTATTAAATAAAGTGACAACATCAGAAAGATGGATGGTAAATGGAAAACTGATTAGAACGGTACAGAAAGGAAAAAATGAAGTTGTTCAAAATGACTTTATTTTGAATGATGATTAATGTTGATCATCATTAAAAGAACGAAACATAATCTTTAACTAATGTAGATGTTACTCTTAGAGTAAATTTGAATCGGCGCGACAATTTGAATCATTAACTTGTTTTTTTAGGAAAGGATGGTGGAACTTATTGTGTAACAGTTATGTTTTTAGTATTATATGTTAAGTTTATAATTATTATATCATTATATTTCGAAAAAATTAAACAAACAGTGCAAAACTGTGGCTTATTGATCTGAATTTACGCACTCTCAAATTAAATGTCAACCTTTCCAACAATAGCAGATGCATTTCACGCATATGTGCAAGAAACAGATAATATGTGCTGCAGAAATGTCCAGAAGGGGGATCGAACCCGTGACCTTAGGCTTTACACGTAAATGCTCGTACTGCTGACCTATAATGCTCGGAAATGAAATTAGGTCCTTTGATTCAGACAATCAAAACAATGCTTAAAGAATTGAAGTGATTATGTTCAAGGAAATGCTCTTCTATATAATGTTTAGTAGCTATCAAAGTATTGTGAATAAGTTTATATCTTTAAATCCTTAAGTTTAACAACTTTTTATTTTTTCTTCCTGCTCCACCTGGAAAGCAGCTCAATGCATATTCAAATCAAATTTATCCCAGAGCAAATTGGGTTTGAATGAAAATAAAAATAAATTAAAATGGCTATCCAGCAACTCCCATCCTTACCAATTGCGGACATGGCCTATCTCTAAAACACACCAATAGTTTTAGATTACTTAAATCCCTGCCACTCGTTAGAAATATATTACTTTAAATTGATTTCTTACATATGAAATTTGATCGCAACAGGATTTTAAGAGTGCAAAAAGGACTCACCAAGAGTGCAGCATAATCTTGCAGCTCTTCTAAAACCATCAAGACTCAAACAAATCAGATCTCTTTCTCCAACTGCGTTGTCTCTAATCCCGTCTGTACCAAGCATCATTGCCATGCCAACGCTGCCGTTGCCAGCTGTAAACAAAAGCGATGGAAAACTGTTAGAAAATGGTCTTCAAAGCAGAAGAAATATGATAATAGACATGAGGGTCGTTAGGAGAGGATTTGAGAAAGTTTTCAGAAAACTATAGAATCGGTTGTTCCAGTATAATGATGGAAGATATAGAATACCTGATGATAAAAGGAAGAGATGAAAACAATGTTTAAAAGACTAAATGTTTGAAAGCAAATATTTCCCAAACCTATTTAAAAGTAGGAATTGTAAGAGATTGTGAGAACGAAATTCGCGGAATAGCGCCGCAAGGTAACATAGCTCCGGGAAATTTTAGGCCCAGTAATTAAACAAATCTTTCATGATAATGCAGCTGAAAAACAAACAAAAACTTACCGATTATTTTTGTTGATGTATCAAGTGGAAGGCCTAGAATTTCAAGAACTGAATCCCAAGTGGCCAGAAGTAATTTTCTCGCAAATTTCATTCCTTCCTTCACTGCCGGAGATTGGCTTGATAAATCGACAACATTTGAAGATATAAATTTTGATGTCTTCTCCGTGTCGTTCACCACCAACTCGGATTGCATCTTTCCATTTGAATTTGAGTAGAAACTGTCTGACAGAATGCAGATCAAAGCACCGTTTGTTTCGGGAGAATCCTGCTTGAACCCAGCTTTCGATAGAATATCGTAAGTTGTTACGAGGCGATAAACCTCAGAGAGCCAAACTTTCGAAAGTCGAACTTCAATTCCACTATTCAGAATATTCGATACGAACGCGTCCTGCAAATGCAAGAAAAGTCTTATTATTAACATTGTTGAAAAGCGTTAAAAGGTACAATTAATGATAGTTATTAAAAGAATAAAAAGCTGTTTAACGTTCCAGATATTTATAAGAAACTGTGTTCCAAGGGTGAGCAGAGAAGCATTAAAAAATTCAGCTATCCCTTGATTTATCTGTATATTTAAAGAAAAAACATTTAATGACTGGAAACTTGATTGATACTTCGGAAAAGGAAATCAACTAAAAACAAGAATCAAACCTTTGTTGTGACAGGATCCAGGCTTTTCCGTTTGTAATAACCGACTTTATTCAGTCTGTAATTCAATGCGAGTGTCTCCACAACAGTCAGATAAACTCCATCAGCATTGAGCAGCGGGTCGCCATTTTCATGTTCCTCTTCGTTCTCAAATTGTCTCATCAATGTCCCAAAATTTGGCACATTTTTCCTCTTTAATGCCATACAGCACACAGCTTCACAGACGTCGGATGCAAATTGTTGCAACGCCTCATCAACAGCTTGTGGCTCTGTTAAACTTAGCACAGATGGAAGTATTCCCAACAGGCAGCGAGCAAAATTCCTTGCACCTTCTTTTTCATCTTCTTCGATGCTTTTCTTCTCTACCTCCTCACCTTTGCTTCCCCCTTTGCAGCTTTTGCTAGTTGCTTTTGCTCCAGGTTTGGAGAGCTTACTCAAGGGAATACCATTTATCGTCGTCTCTCGGCTTGGAGATTTCGGTGTTTCCCATTTTATGTTCCTCTTTAATTCCATTTCTTGATTCTTACCCTCTCCGTCGCTCTTTGAAATGTCTTCGGTGTCTGAAGGCTGATGTTTTTCACCGTCATTGTTTGCCCTTGATCTTCTTAAAATTGGCCGCAGTGTCCGCAGGTTGCTTTCTCTATCGTGCGCGTCTTTTCTCTCCGGTCTATTCAGCGGTGAATGCATAAACTTTCCACCACCGCGCGTCACATCGATGGATAAGCGCGGGAAACCAAGACTCGTTCGCGGTCTTTTCATTCCTCCTCTCCCCGTTTTCATGCGGCTCCGAACCGCTTCATCAAAGAAATCATAATCAACAGCTACTTTCGCCCCCTTGCTTTTCGTGTACTGGGAGAAAATGTCCCCTAGAGATTTCGACCTCCGCAAAGGATAATTCGGCACGGACATCGGGTATCGAGTTCTCCTTGGACGGATGTCAATGGCTGAGGAGGAGCGGTGAAGTTTACTCTCCGCAGCACTCTGAAAAACGTCTTTTGAAGATGAGTTTCTTTTCGAGTGAGCCTTATTGTAAAAGCCTCCCTTTGGTAGGCGAAGACCCGTATCAGTACGAGGCTTAATATCTGCATATGCTGGTGATCGATTGGTGGAACGAGGAATTCCGGTTCTCCTTGAGCCTAAAGGAATAAAAGATGATTAAAGATAAAGCAAAAGGTTTAATTAAAGAAAAATGTCAAACAGGTTTACAGATTAGTAAATCAAAAGCTAATTTATAAATGGGTCCATCTGTTTCTTTCTGATATTCTGAGAGTAAAAAGAATAATAATTTAGACAATTTTTACGCTATTTCACTTTGGAATATTGCAGAATCGCCCATCTTCTTAGGAGTTTTAACAACATTGTCAATCTCTTCACCAAAACTTCGTCCTGACCATCATATAGCTTGGAAATACGGTGATCGACCTGAGGTTTTGAATATTTTAAAAAGGGGTTTGATTTAATTTATAGCCCTTATTCCGTATCTTTGGTAAGTGATGTTTTTATAAGAGGACCCCTTGAAAATCAAATTTTGAAGGGCAACTCTCCTTAAAAGAATAAGATATAAAAATATGAAATAAATATGAAATAAATATGAAAAGACTCACCCTTACCAGAACGTTGTCTGGATTTTGTCATCCTACTTCGTAGTTCGTTCAATTGTTCCCGGTTTTCAATAATCCGTTCCTCATTTTCAGGAGCCCATGTGACAGTTTTTGGTCCATTATAAACCTGATCATCTTCGCTTTCTAAAAAACACGAAAAAGAAAAATCAAAATCTAAAAAAAGTATGAATAGGAAGGAAATGATATGCAGGAATGAAGATATAAATTAATGGGAAATAATGCGATTGGAATTTAGTGAATAGAGCAGAAAAACTAAGAAACTGAAGAAAATAAAAAGAAAGAATTGTGAATAAAGGAAACCAAGCAACTAATGACGTACATATGTCTGCTGTCAAACGTTGCTTTAAAAGAATAACATGGTTTTTTTGGAGGAAAAGCAATCTTACCGGAAGTTTCCTCCTTTCCGTCTTCAAGTTGCCATCTGATATGTTTCGGTTTCATTTTCCGGTTTCCATCTTCGTCATCTTCCTCATCAGAGTCTTCCAAATTTCCGCTTATCAAAGTAGGCTGTCTTGCTGATGCTGCATTGTCGTCTGGAGAAATGAAAAACATTCGTTTGAAATTTATTAAAATTAAAATTCATTATGATTGACGATATGAGCAGTTAGAGATGATGATAGCAGAATTCTTCGAAATATCCGCAAAACCATTTGACCCAAAAACCTTCAGCGAGAATTGGTAATTTCTTATAACTGGGAGACTGATCTCCTCAATATTTGGATACACCTGCTTTTAAATATTTGTAAAGATTCTTTGGTCCAACATTATGAATCCTTATACCCCCTTATTATATTGGCAGACGCCTTTGATGTAACTGTATAGGTTTATAATCACCGGGGGAGAATAGGTGAAATACAAGCAGGTCAAATGGTACCTTGATTGTCATTATAATGGTCCATCCAGTTATCTGGCTCCTTCTCCTTCTCCAATGCTTCAATGTGCTCCTCCGTAAGGCCAACCCCTCTGCTCAGCTCTTCAAGGGTGCCAAGCAATGCAACACTGCATGCAACACTACCGCTGCAAACAGTGCCGTCGGTGCAATGTGATGCCTCTTGAATGCCGTCCATAATCCTGCAGCATATGCAAATTCAATAAGAGGAAATGATTTACAAGATAACAGGTGAGGTATCTAATGATGGATGTCCTTAGAAATAAATAGCAAACATCTAAATACATAGACAATGGACCACACAGGGCACCAGTGCACTAAGGAAGTTACCTAGATAGAAGACAAAAAAACTATAGTCATAGCCCACACAGGCCACCTATATACTAAGGAAGATATCTAGACAAATAGACACCAAAATATCTACAATGATCATATGTCTAGCAAGCCACTGCACGCAGTAACATGCAGTCATGAACCCAACCCAGGTAGAGATTAGTTGTAGATTCTATCAAGTAATGAATCTATTCTCAAGAAAGCTTCTAGAAAAGTGCTAGGAAGTTGAAAGATATTTGGTTAAAGTTTCTTTGGCAGATGCGAAGGATATGAAAACAAACTCACAGCCTAAATAAATCAAGATCTGTCTTCTTCTGTTCAGTCGGAGATTCAGGTGACCCCGGTTCACGGTCATCCTGTGTTGGTCCAGCAAGATCGATCATTCGTTCCGGATTCGATAAGATCTAAAATAAATGAATCGTAAATTAGATAAAGAACTTAAAACAAATCTACAAAGAAATATAATTACTACAGTTATGAATCATCAATTGAAGAATGATTAAAGGAGTTTCAGAAAAATATATTCCCGACAAAATGCCTATAGTTTCTGCAATTATTCTTAATATCAAATATTCTTCAAATTTCTTAATCTCGAATTAAACCTGTTCATCATTCGACGTTCATTACGAGGTTTACAAAATTCAAAATGTACATACTTCTTTAATAACTTTCAACGCTTCCAGACGATGTTGTGGTGGTGGGTACAAAATAATTCGATGAAATAATGACTCCAACGTCGAGCGAAGAGATGCCATTGGTCCCACAAGTCTAACCAGCTCACCAGCTATGCTATAAACACTTTTTGCAATAGGTGCCTGGGTTAAATTACGGCCTGGTCCGCGTATTCCTCGACCATCATCATTGAATGAAGATGACCCAGCCTGTTTGCTGCGCTTGCCAACGTCAGAGAGAGGAGAGCCGAGAAGCTGGACAAGAGAGGGACAGAGATCTTGCCTGAAGGAAAAGAAAACGTTAATTAAAGGTCTGGAAGGCTCAGCAATGCGCATGAAACATGACAGGTTTTAGCTCGAAGCACCAAAAATAAATATACAGAAAAATTATAGAACAGGTATAATGAAATGAATATATCTTATTCATAACTAAATACTAATAAAGTTTGATTATAAAATTAACGTAACAGAAAAAAAACACTTTCCTTAGTTGTTATCACTTCAGCAGTAATCATTGTCATATTGATATTTAAATATTTAATAACATTCATTATATCATATAAATATGTTTGATGAGGCCTGAAGCAGAATATTGGAAAGTGAAGTTTTTATTGGTCCTATAAATTTGAAAGACAAACTAGTATTTTCCTCTGGAGAAATTTTGAAATTCTTATTTTGCAAAAAGATTTTGACGTGAATATAACGAACTGTTTAACTTACCAAACTACGTTTACAAAATCTTTTTCCTGTCGAACAGCGGTTGAGAGTTTACAAAGCATAACTTGGATTGCTTCGAGGTAAAGTGGAAGAGCTGGACTTGGTTGTGTGCCACTGAAAAACAAATGGATTTCATGAAAAGGAGGCATTTTTGAGATGGCAGCAAGACAATTTGAGAGTGGAGACAAATTTGACGTTTCTGTGTGCGGCGAAAAAAAATGCTGTTAAAAAAAGTAACCACGGCATGTCTATATCTGGAAATGAAGATGAAATTCCGACATTTCCGAAAGCATTCGTGACAGATGGAATTCTTTCTTATATTTCACATTTCTTTTTAATAATAATCTAGATTAATGACAGTCCTTTTTATCTGACAGTCAAGAGAATATGAAATGTGAGGTAATGGCACAAAGGAAATTAAACGAATTAAATATGCAACCATTTTGCATAGCATGGAGATATTGAAGCATTGGTTAAGAGATGACAAGAAAATTGTCACGTGGAGAACCATACCTGTTTGCATTTTGAATGCCAGTACTAAAATGTTTCACGAGAATGACTATATCTTGACTTAACACCTTACTGGCATCAGTGACAATCAGTTCTTTTTCTGTTACAGGATGAAATAAAAACAAATAAGTAAATGAACTAATAAATTAAGTAATTCAAGTAATAGGAGAAACATGTAATCAAATATTTGACTACTTGATTATTCTAAGTTGATCACTTGCTAATTTCCCTGCTAATCAGTAGGAAAAACATCAATCAATCAATCAATCAATCAATCAATCAATCAATCAATCAATCAATCAATCAATCAATCAATCAATCAATCAATCAATCAGTCAATCAATCATCAGTCAATCAACCAATCAATCAATCAATCAATCAATAAAACAATACATTAATCAATCAATCATTCAATCCAGCAATCACTCTTTGAATCAATCAATCAATCAATCAATCAATCAATCAATCAATTACACAATAAGGCAATCACTCAATCATTAATTCAATCAATCATTCAGTCGACCAATCAATCAAATAATCAATCAATCAATCATGAAATCACTTGTTAATCGCCAAACATATGATTGCAGCATGATAAAATGCAAACTTGATCAAATTTTTATCGACTTACTTTTTATCCTTGATTCTGACCCAGGTCCTTTTGGTACCTGAAAAGTCGCAGAAATCCAAGTTCATAAGAGAATGTAACAAACGGGAAATTTGCAGAACAATAAATATAGACAAATTATATCTTGAATACAACTATCATAAATAATAGAAATAAGATTTTGTATTTAGCTGTAATAATTTCATCAATTAAGGTCCAGTTTGGCCTGGTAACTTGAATTGCAGAAAAATAAAATAGGGCCAAAAATGACTGAAAAAATTCTCTACTTTAAACCTACAACGGGTCGTTTAGAAAACCCCGCGTATATCCTGTCGAGGAGCTACCCCCGGATGTGAACTAAGTAATACTTACTAGGCTGTCTTGCAGTCGTTGACAGACGGAGGTCAGCATTTGCGTAAGAGTTGCTCGACATGCCGTTTTTGTTGTGCTTTGGTGCGATCGAATAAATGTCTCAACGCAAATCTGAAACAAGACAAGAACATCGAATCAAAGAAGATCAAGTAAAAAAATGAGAAACATGTCCACAAAACTTGCATCATCACAATCGAAGGCAACTAAATTTCCGGAAGAACAAGGAAAACATGGCGAGCACCAAAAACTTTAGTTTGTAAACTCAAGCTAGAGTTTTCTGGCACGTTCTCAGCCAATCAATCACTCACACAATCAATCAAGCGATCAATCAATCAATCAATCAATCAATCAATCAATCAATCAAGCTGGGGTTTTCTGGCACGCTCTCAGCTACGCATTGAGCTTCAAGGTTTGGAGTATGAAGATGAAAGGGTTATTGCAGAATGGAAAGTGTTGCTCCCATTTTTCGAACAAATATAGAACGAATTATTTTATAATGACTTTCGCCGTTGATGAAAATGGAATGAAATTTCAATCTTACCTCGGCAATGTCAATTAAATATTCCCCGTGAATTTCACATGAAGCAGAACATGTTATTATAAGAAGAAGCTGCAAATAAACATTCACGAAATAAGAAAGAAATCAGGCAAAAAGATGTTTCATACAAGATACCATCCTAATGACTTCATTTCATTCTTTAGATCATAAAGTCACACCCAACGTGAAACGTGTTATGTCGGCAACATTTTAAAGAGCCTAAAGCCAAGATTTGAACAAATGGTTGGCTGAATACCGTATACTATTGGCTAGAAGCAACCGCACCCAAATCGTTACTCAAAAGATAAATTTAAAAATCAATCATAATATTGCAGCAAAGCTACAAAGATTTGTGTGATAACTCCGTCAGAGTTTCTCAGAAGGTTGTCACTTTATGTTCAACTTCCAAGAAAGGGGGCACTTTTGAAAATGTAGGAGGCAGGTTCTCCCCCTCTCACCCTCTCATCCCACCCCCTGGATGAATATCAATGTTTGAGCCATAGTGAAACACATCTTTATTCTTTTATTAAAAAAGGGGGGGTAAAATCTGAAAGATTGCGTACCTTCATAAGTTCCATTTGAATATCATCAGAAAATGTTGGAGTGGCGATGATTGTGTTAAGAAATTGCACTGGGAGTTGGTAATCTATACCTTCTTCACCAGTTGTACGGAATCTGTCATCTGACATCAGTTTCTGAAACAAATGCAAACATTGAGATTATGTTTGTCAAATATTCATCGGTTAACTGCTTGACATGAAGGTTCCATTTTTCATTAATTTATTTAAATTTTTGTCATTAATAGAAAAATCGTTTAATTCCTTATCATTTGGAGGGGTATGCCCCCTACCACTGGCACCCCTCTGCATCCGTTTCTGGTTAAGGCAATGGGGTAATAATTTTTTGTACCCCATGGTATCATTCCTGTATTGTTGTATAGTAACAAGTACGTATAGTAAACTACAATGTAAATATAGTATAGTAATACGCATGAGTAAAGAAAAAAATGTGAGATAAACTTGTGAAAATGTGTGTATTTCTATAGGTTATTCCAATGGCAACTATAAAATCATGCAGTCAAATTGAACACTAATATTTTAGCTTTGGCGTTGGAGGGGGGGGGGGAGGGGGCCCTCAAAACAAGGAGTCTGTCGTGTTTGCAAAGGCTGTTATCTGGTCTTATTCACCAAATCGTCTTGAAGGCGCTTAACAGGACAATATTTAACGTCACTGAATCCACATTAAGAAAACTTGCCAGTCTGATGGGTCTATTAAGAGTAACATGATTAGTAATCTGATTGGTCTGTTTTAGAGTAACCATAGAGATAATGCTAGTCGTAATGTGGTTGGCTGCTCCGCTAAATGAGCCTGTCTAAGCAACCAATAGTATTGTGATAAGGATCATCTCTGAGGTGGGGCTACACGAGTGATATAATCTCATCCAGGTTTATCAATGCAATCAAACTCAAATTAGCTTGTTTTTATCGAAGCAGGGTGTCCTACCTGCAAACCAGTTAATGCCAGTGTTGATAATTTTGCTGAGCGCGATTCGAGAGCAAATTTGAACGGAAGGAGACATTGTTGCCTGAAAAAAAAAAAAAAAAGAAAACATGATTTATTAATAGCTTATTCAATCATCAGAAGGAGGCAATGGGGCCTCGTTGGACACGAGTTGAGAAGAGGGGATAGATAGGAAAGTTACAGAAGCTGAGGTGACCGTGAAGCGTGCAAGAGGAAACAAAGACTGAAGATGCTGGATGCCGAGGAAGTTGGATGTTAAAGAAGAAAAACAACGAGGCAGGATTGCAAAAGATAAAAGAATATTGAAGGAGATCGCATTACCACCATGCGTCAACGGCATTCCATATGACATAACACATGAAGAAGATTAAATCTTCAATCTTTATGATTAATTCCAGGATTGTTGAACCATAAAATATAATAATACATCTGCTTGTATAATAACTACTTATAGCATTGTATGAATTGGTTATTAAATTACAGCTCAAAAACGAAAACTCAAAAACCAAAAATTGAAACTTGTTTTGGCCTACCTTAATTCATGTGGTTCCAACCTTGACTTTCCGTTCTTGGATTCATACAAATAATCTGAAATAAAAAGAAACCTAATATGAAAAGGTATCAACGTTGAACCAGACATGAACAGCGAGAATAAAATACATTGTCATCAATCATCATCATCCTAAAATCTCCCTTAAAATGTCAAAAAATTTCCTAAAAGTTTGAAATAGGTAGAAAACAGGGGGTTTTGATATGCTGATGGGGTGCCAAAATGAAGAAAATAGCTGCAAGGGTGTTGAATACAGTGAGGGGGTGAGGGTGGGGCGCAAAATAGAATGATAGTGCAACGTCATTGTAATGAAGTATGACGTCATAAAATACTGATCTATTGTTATCCACCCACACACCCCCCCCCCCCAACAGCAACCAAAATTCCATTCAAATGGCTTACTAGATTGACCCTTCACTCAAATGGAGAGTCAATGAAGATGATAAAATAACCGAATCCCTCTTGTACATTGGGTTTGATTCATCTCATTTTGAATGCAAAGGATTTGGAACTTCAACAAGTAGTATAAACCATTTACCATCAGACCCACCCCAGTACCACCACCATAACCCTATAAAACGCACTTATTACATGTCTCCGTTACTGACATTTACAATACGCAGCGCCAGAAGCGAAGCTTCGTTCCCGAATGGTGTGGGTAAGAACAGAGCACCAATTTAAACTTAGCTCAAATCTGAATGGATCGCAACTCAGCAAAATGATCATGAGAAAATTTAGGGGTGAGAATGGGCCCATTTCCTATTTGGAATTAGGAAAATCATCAACGTAGTTGTTGATTTAATCAATCCCTGATCTTTCACGTGTCTCTAGCTTGGGACCATTGTGCAGTTGAAGCCAATGTACCGTTTCAAATATTGGTCAAATATTTTTGAAGTAATACTTTCATGTATCAGCTTCAGTGTTAGTTTTCACTTCGTTGCTCCTCGGTTAAAACACAAAAACAACATCAACTTTCGACATACCATTAGCCGTAACACAAGCTTCTTTCAAATGTTTAAGTCTTGCCGATGTTGCGTCTCTCGAAATCTCCTCTAAAATGTCCTCCATTTTGTCGTAATTCTCTCGCAAATGTTACGACTTCAACCAGGCGAAAATTCCATCATGGTTATTCAAATTATCCACGCAAAAAAAAACTTTTGGATACGATTAGAAGAAAAACGGCAACCTTACATTCAAGGAGAAAGGATTGTGGAGTCCTGAAAAGAAAGTGGAATTTTCGCGCGCACTCAACCAAGGAGATACCTGATGATCTTTCAGCAACGCGCAGGGTACTTTTATTGTGTTACGATGTCCGTTGCGGGTTCCATTACTGTTTCGGCTAGTTAAACTCCGACCTGCGTGTTCTCTCCGGTGCCGTAACTTAATTGTAGAAATCGTGGAATTAAAAAGTCAAGTCATTTTTACCAAAATGCGGCACCCGTTTTTGATACTCGCTTTGTTATTGAATAGACTATTAAGTCTAGCGTTTGATGAGTTTTACATGAAAAATTGCAGGTATAATGGCGGATCAGTTTAAAATTGATCTTTAAAATATACACATAAAGTTACAAAGCATTGCTGAGGGAGAAATCACTCTAAATTAGTCATCAAACTTTGATGAAAAATCCATCTTTGAAAATCACTTAAAATCTGGAGATATGAGCTTGTTGGATACAAAATCTCGATCGTTCTTGCGAAGAAAGTTCTCTTTCTTAGAAGAAAACATTTCATGATGCAGAGTACAAAAAGGACATGGGCACTAGTGACGCAATTCTATCGTTGTTTTGCAGAGATATGCGCATTACCAGATAAATTCGGCAACCAATAAGGAAAAAGTGCTAGGAAAATTGTCGATTTGACTTTAGCCATTCTATAAGCAACATGTGTTAATGACAAGCAGCCTAAATTCTAAATTACGAGTTACTATACACAGCTGTTTGGCAATAAAGTTCAATCAAGGATTTCATTACTCGGCAATTTATGGCAAGACGTCATTTAAAAACGTTGAGTATGCGAGTGGGCGGTGCTCTTTATGGGAAGACAGATTGGTAGACGGTGCAAATAGTGGCCTTGTTACTCTGCTGATTAGCATCTAACACCAGATGATGATGATATTTGCAACTAAACGCATATTGCTGCCAGTGGATTAGTCGCTCTAACATCACACTGCTCTCACACTGCTCATACTTTGCAATAAAAGGAAATGAATATCATACATGCACAAGCACAATACTTCTCTCTTGCTCATCGTTCAGCATTGAACTTAGATGAATATCACAGCTGAACGCATCGATGAAAAAGCCATAAATACATTATACTGCGATTCTCCTTACTTCTCAGCATTAAATACAGGCGATCATAGATGATGCTTAATTCATTAGGGCAATGTTAGCCCTTGGTGCGGCTGTATCGGTGGTAAACGATGCGCGGTGAAGCATTGGTGGTAGAACGGTGGCGCACAAACCAAATCTCTGCGTCATGAACGCAATCAATGCCACGCTAGCACGAACAATATATGTGTAGTGCATAAAACGAGCACGCTTCAAAACTAAATATCTATTTATTTACATGCAAAACATATCATTCCTATGTACTTTTTGCCCCAAAGCAAAATAACGATGATAATCCTTAAAGCAACGAATGTTCCTGCATAATTTTGATAATCATGTGATATTATGTACTTATGCAAAATTATGCATGGATATTTTAACATAACTAATCCAATCTAAGATAGGCATCATTAGCCAGCATTTATTATGCAAAAATAACGCTGATCGTGAGAGCTGCTGTCAGGCAAATGTTATGAAAAAGCAAAAATTAATTGAAATTCGGATAAACTTTGCGCATACATGCAAATTAAATGTACCAGAATGCCCATTAATGGTGGGGCTATTTCGGAATAAATTATTCAAATTTAACGTATATATTGACAGTTGTAAGCAAGCATAAAGCATATATTATGCAAAAGCATGCATAAATTAAAGTTACTTCGCAACTTCACGCATGATTGGCCTATTCCGGCATAAATTATGCAGCCTTGAATAAATCTTAGCCAGATTTGGCATTAGTAATGTGTATCTAATTACAAATTATGCAAATTCTTTCTAGGCTGTAATCGATGACGGCTCCCAAGATAATCACAGAGCGGCAACGGCTAATGAGTCCTGCATTGTACTGTAGAGCTTTCAGCACTATCATCATCACTATCACCATTTCGTTCTTCAATCCTTGCTCTATATCCCATATTCATCAACATTACTTCAAGCGGATCAGCGTTCATGCGCTTCTGATTTGCACGGACTAGACTCCCAAGTTCTCTTTCGCGACGGGGATCCCTTATGCCGTTCTCCCTGCTTAGCGGCGCCCATAAGCGGACGACCGGGTCTATACCACTAGTAGCTAACAGGCAAAGTGACGGATGCGGTTGAAGACAATTGACGATCGATTCATCTCCGTGCCAGGCTTCGACTAAGTTTGTTGACGCGCGGTCCCAAAGAAACATGCAACCACAATCACTTCCCGCGACAACAAACTGCCCATTTTGTCCAAAGAAAACTGCTTCTTTGATATCCGTTGTAGTATTACAAGCACCAACAAATCTCTGTTTATAATCCCAGGCATTCTCTTGCCGTAGCCGTTCAGCTTCTGACGGAGCGGGATGCGGTCTTCTCCGCCTCCGCTTTGATACGTTGGATCCACTATTGCTATTACTATCATCTGTACCTGCGACAGAAAAACTCAATTTTAACTTAATATTGAGCTCGGATATCATGCATAACCTTTGCTTGAATCTCAATGAATTCAAGGTTAAAGAAGAAACAAATATGGTGAAAAACTTGGAATCTTTTAAGATAGTGAAAGTTTATTAAAGACGTGAAAATGTTAAAAAATACTTTGGATGCTGTTAGCAAATCGACAAAACGAAAAATAATACCATTACAAATTACATTAAACGTAGAAATTTCTATGGATGATAACTACGAAGTAACCACATTATGAACTCTATCGTTATGCATTCTCCCATTTCTCTTCAAACCATATCTGGTTCCTCGCTTGCATTCATCTTTCGGCCATTATCCAACATTTCATATCCTCAGGCACCTCAGACCCTTATATTCTGTTAATATTATATTCTGTTTTCACACAGTTATAGATTTTCATAAAATCAAGCATGGCCTTGGTGTTTGAATAGTTAGAAAAGAGTCTAAGGTCATGGCAATTTTGTACAAGTTTAACATTCCCAAACAAACTCAAAATGTGATACCTTCTGATTCATTAACAGCAGACAATCGTATATCCCGCTCAAGTTTCTTGGTCGAATAACCATCGGCCTGTTCAGGGAATCTATACTTGAAATCATTAAGGCAACTCATTGCTTCTTGGTACCATTGTAACTCATACAAGCAGCGTGCTTGACGATAATGGGCCTTGCTGTGTTCAGGGTCTAGGCTTAAGGCCATATGACAATCGGATAGAGCAGCATAAATGTCACCTTCCCTAAAATAGCAAATAATTATTCAAGAGATTCTTATGGAACGCTTTACAATGAGCTGCAAATGAGCAACATATAAAATGGATAACAATGTAATGCAATGCAATACAATACAATCAAATACAACATTAAACAATATAATACAATACAATACAATACAATGCATTACAATACAATAAAAAACAATACAATACAATACATTACAGTAAAATACAACACAATACAATACAACATAATAAGATACAATAGAATACAATAGAATAGAATACAATACAATACAATACAATGCAATACAATACAACCCAATACAATATATTACAGCGTAATACAATACAAAACAATCAATTACAATATAATACCTTACCGTGAAATACAACACAATACATTACAGTGAAATACAACACAATACAATACAACATAATAAGATAAAATACAATACAATACAATACAATACAATACAATAAAATGCAATACAATACAACACAATACAATATAATAAAATACAATACAATACAATACAATACAATAAAATGCAATACAATACAACACAATACAATATAATACAATACAATACAATACAATACAATACAATACAATACAATACAGTACCATACTTTACAGTGTAATACAATACAATACAATACAATACAATCAAATACAATACAATACATTACAGTGAAATACAACACAATACAATACAACATAATACGATACAATACAATACAATACAATACAATACAATAAAATGCAATACAATACAACACAATACAATATAATACAATACAATACAATGCAATTCAATACAAATTCAAAGGTATCCTCTTCTCTCACCATCCTCTTTTCAGCAATGCTGCTGCACGATTCGCATACAAAACGGCAGTACGCGGTGCAAGTTGAATTGCATTGTTGTAACAAATGACAGCTTGGAAATAGTTCTGCTTTGAAAAGTTCTCATTTCCCATTGTTTTCAATTCTAACGCCCTTTCTGATAATACTTGATTGTCTTTACTTTGTTTACAACCATCATTGTTTATTGAACTTAAATTCGAACTATCATCAACAACATCTTGTGTGTTAGTCAAATCATTATTCATCGGACGACCAATATGTCCCGCAGAATACCTGAGTGCTTCCCGCGGGTTTATTGCATCAAATATATATGCATGCTCTCCACCTAGATTTGCCAATATTTCCTGCCCATCTGGGCTAAACGATAGATATGTTACAACATAGTGGCGATATTTCTGCGGGTGATCCCGCCCATGTCTCTGCGGGATATGCCCGGGAGAGAAATAAGACACGCAGCCCGCGGGTGGTGAAACTTCGTCAACTTTACGACCGTTACTTTTTCCACGAGCATCGTGTAAACTGTGTAGCGAGAGCATTCGTGTGTCGTAAATACGCGTAAATGGATCACTCGAACCGACTGCGATGAGCTCTGGTCTCATTGGGTTAATTGCGATGCATTTTGCTTCGCTAGATGTCGCAACATGTGTGTTTAGATTTACGATGATGTTCGAACAGCGATTGCTTTGCGAACAGGAATGCGGCTGTCGCAAATCGAATTGTCTGAAATTGAAATTAGCAGCTAGAATGAATCGTAAAATTGGGAAAGGTAAAAGAGTGGAGTGGGGGTGGGGGGTCGTTAAACTGATTTCTTTAGGATTGAGAAACATTGGTTGGCCATGGCATCAAAAAATCAAAAGATTTATACTGACACAAAAATTTGTCCAGGGGTAGGAAGATATACATAACAGCCATGATAAATAAGTAAAAAGATCAATAAAATAATTGTGTGAAATTAAAATTATGAAACTATAAGAAAGGTTTTTTTATGAAATGGGTATTCCCATTTTTCCATTTATTATTCAATTTACCAATCAAAAGTATTTAAATGGAGACTATGAAATAGACCAATCAAATTCATCCTAAATTCATCCAGGCTAAATGTAATGGAAGACGTAACAACAATGAGTTGAGTTCGCACAACCCAGTGCACAGCCTCTGCAGAGGAGCAGCCCGTCTTCTAACTATTAAAATAATCTTCGCTCAAAACACATGCTCCCTACTACCATTCAAAACATCATTACTACCTTTGCTACTTAGATATAGACACAGCAAAAGCGATAATGAGTATTTCTTACCTAACTGTTCCATCCTCAGAACCACTCCATAACATATATGGCATATGTGGCGTAACTGCAAGGCGTTTAACCCGCTGAAAATGGCATCCGAACACCTGAGTGCATTCCCTAGAACTTACACTGTGCAGCCGTACTTTGGCATCGGCAGCAGAAGAGGCAACAATGTTGTTGTTACTGTGTGGCAAGAACTGTAGAAAAAGAAGATTTTAAAATACGAATTAAGTACTGAGTTTGTTTTGAAGCAAATGTAACCAGAAAAAAACGGCAGAAGTAATGTAAGGTAATAAAAAAAAAGGGTACAAAGAAAAGGATGAGAAAAAGCAAAACACCTATAAAATTTGAAAGGTCTTAAGAGAATCTTTCTTCATATAGAAAAACATTTAAAACGTGCAGTACTATCATAGAATCTGTATGCTCCCCCCCCCCATTCAAACAATCATTGCAATAGTCTGCCACAAAGGTGTTTGAATTTCGTTACTTTCTTATAACATTTTGAGTGGGTGAATGAGCTAGTTGGGAAGATCATAGCAGCAAAAAACTAACTGCAATTTAAAGGACATTTACTATTTCGTAAATGATATGATTTTACCTTTACTGAAAATATGTTCCCTGAATGACCAGAATTAATTTTACATCCTAATCTGTATTTCAAAGCTTCCCAAACAATAATATTGAAATCATCTGAACCAGACACCAGCAACCTTTAAGGAAAAAAAATGAACACTTGCATCAGGGCAGTGAAATCATAGCAATGAAATACTATAAAATACGATTTAATAGAATAGAAAAGAAACGAATAGAATACAATGGAATAAAAAGGATAGAAGAGGATACAATAGAACTGCATCAAATAGAAAAGAATAGATACAATACAATACAATACAATACAATACAATACAATACAATACAATGCAATACAATACAAAACAATACAATACAATACAATACAATACAAAAACAATACAATACAATGCAATACAATACAATGCAATGCAACGCAATACAATTCAATACAATACAATACAATACAATAAAATACAATACAATACAATGCAATGCAATGCAATACAATGCAATGCAATACAATTCAATACAATACAATACAATACAATAACACACAATTGAACACAATACAATGCAATACAATACAAGCAACACAATACATTATAATACAATGCAATACAATACAACACAACACAATTTCATGCAAAGCAATACAATACAATACAATTAAAAAAGAATACAATGTAATCAATTGAAAGTTTTCCAATTGCAGCTAAAATAAGCGCTGAACAAATATTTACACAAGCTACAACCAGGACAAGTAATAATGGGCAAAAGCCAATCATTCAAGACCATCCAGACAATAATTCAATAGAAGAGGATAACCTTGTATTGATTTGGAAAAGACAGCATAGTACAAGGCTATCCGCAAATGTGACCTCTCTTTGGAATACTGGCCGCTCTTTGGATCTTGTTATTTGTTTATTGGCAGCAGGGTTAATAGTGACGACTTTCAAGTGATGACGCATGCTTATTACAATCATGATATATAATTCAATGGCTTTAATGTAATAAAAAAATCAGATGATGGACTGGAGAGCCAAACAATAAAAGAAGCAACCAAAAATGTATGAAAAAGATATGAGTATTGAGACACATCTGAATGAGATAAGATGGAGACAACTTCAAAATGGATGATTCTGATCTGGATTGTTTTTAAATTCCAAGATGTCTGCGATAAGCAGCTCTGAGGTGGTAATTTGTTATGGTAAACATGAATTTAACAAAATCAGCAAGGATAGGAAACAAATAAACACGCGAACTTTATGGTTCATATTCTGTTATATCCTCCTTCGTAGTAACACAGATTTTTGGAATGCGATGATTATGGAGTCGCTTGTTATTGAAGCCCCCCCTCTCCCCCCCCCCTCCTCCTGGGACACTCATCCATCATAGAGTTCTGTATCGTAAATTCACATAAATTAGCAAAATCAGCAGCAAAGTGATTCTTTTCACTGCTGTTTCCTTACACCATGCATGTCATTTTGCCAAGAATAATTGCGATCCTAGGCTTGGTATCTGTGTTGCATCTTTGATACCTCCAGGGTTGGCTCAGAGTCAACGCTCCAATAGAAATCCCAGCTTAAACGGATCGAATGTTTGACGTCAAAAAAGTCACGACTTTCTTCAACAACAAGATTGACAAAATCGTCTTTAAAGACTGAGTTAATTAATGCTAATGGTATCGTATCTTCTAATGCACTTTCAATGCCATAAATAATTATATGTGGTTGATATGGCAAACTAGTTTGAACCGGTTTAACTAGTTATGAGCGAGTTCTAATGGTATAAATCAATACAGATTTATAGCTTCAGTTACACTCTTTGTTGACAAGATTCATTTTGAGGACTGTGCAAAACGTACTTTACAACATGGCCAGTGGAAAAAGAAGATTCTTCTAGAAAAAACTGCTGACCCTGTTTCAATCTTTTCCAAAGAAACCTACTGCCCTATCATTTATTTTTTAACAGCCGCATATATCTAATGATTGTTCCTTTCACAAATTTTGTTTAATTTCAAAGAGACAGAGCAGATTGCATCATTTTTACATTCTCTAAAACACATGCTCTACCTGTAATACTTCCCCAGCTTGGATGATTAGCAGTTTTGTTCAAAATCGGAAAACAAATTTTTTTCCAAAACTCATGCTGAGTTCATAAAAAGTTATTCCCCGCATTTACTTGCGCAGCAAATGTTTCAACCCTGTTCTTTGAAGCTCCAAAAAAGTAGTGACCTCTGTTAGAAAACTAGGAAAATTATCTGGATAGAGTACTACTATTCGACACCAGAATAAACAAAAACATGACATGGAAATTCTTTCTTTATCGTAAAGAAACAAATTCTTCGAATGAAAATGAAGTTATTAATGAGAGCAGCTGAAATATACTCACGATCCATCGTGGCTCCATTCTAAGCAATTGACACATCCATTGTGACCCTAATGAAAGTACCAAGCAAAGAATAACATTTACGATAATTTTTTGTTTAATTACAACACGAGGACCAGCCAGTAAAATAATATAAGTGGTCCGTAAGTGTGGTCTGTTTGCTTGTTTGTTTGCATGTTTGTTTGCTTGCTTGTTTTCATCCTTGCTTGCTTAATTTCAGACCAACATTGTTGCTTGCTTGCCTAACAATTAGCTAGCCAGTCGGCTCATTTTCTTTTCTATGAGCTCGTTTGCATGCCTGCCAAGTGTGTGCTTTAATATTTTATTTGAAAATGCAAAAGTAAGCATAATAGAACTGTATTTTTCCGTCTAGCTAGCTCCCTTGCTTAATTGCTTGCTAGCTTATTGACTTGCTTCCTCGTTTACTAGCTAGCTCGCTCTCTTACTTACTTCCTTAAATGTTTGCTTACTTCATTAAATGTTTGCTTACTTCTTTCATCGCTTATTGAATTACTTGCTTGCTTATTTGCTTATTTGATATTCTCTCTGCTTTCTTACTCGCTTCATATAAATCACATTTCTTCATCTTAGGCAAATTGATTATGCATAAAAGCAGATAAATGTAATCTATTTGAGAACAATGACATTCATGCAATTTACATTCAGGTAAGGTGGTAGATTGGATATGACCACCCTAGTTACTGATTTCATTGATACGATTGTGGATTCATACATCAAAAGAAGATTTAATTGACATAATAAAAATCTCATGCATTTTGATGAGGTCAAAGAACTGAGGAAAATGCATGGTAAGTGGCGAATACGTACGAGGCATCACGATGATTGTCAATACAAATTTTGGCATAAACATCATCATCATCATCATCATCATCATCATCATCATCATCATCATCATCATCATCATCATCATCATCATCATCATCATCATCATCATCATCATCATCATCATCATCATCATCATCATCATCATCATCATCATCATCATCATCATCATCATCATCATCATCATCATCATCATCATCATCATCATCATCATCATCATCATCATCATCATCATCATCATCATCATCATCATCATCATCATCATCATCATCATCATCATCATCATCATCATCATCATCATCATCATCATCATCATCATCATCATCATCATCATCATCATCATCATCATCATCATCATCATCATCATCATCATCATCATCATCATCATCATCATCATCATCATCATCATCATCATCATCATCATCATCATCATCATCATCATCATCATCATCATCATCATCATCATCATCATCATCATCATCATCATCATCATCATCATCATCATCATCATCATCATCATCATCATCATCATCATCATCATCATCATCATCATCATCATCATCATCATCATCATCATCATCATCATCATCATCATCATCATCATCATCATCATCATCATCATCATCATCATCATCATCATCATCATCATCATCATCATCATCATCATCATCATCATCATCATCATCATCATCATCATCATCATCATCATCATCATCATCATCATCATCATCATCATCATCATCATCATCATCATCATCATCATCATCATCATCATCATCATCATCATCATCATCATCATCATCATCATCATCATCATCATCATCATCATCATCATCATCATCATCATCATCATCATCATCATCATCATCATCATCATCATCATCATCATCATCATCATCATCATCATCATCATCATCATCATCATCATCATCATCATCATCATCATCATCATCATCATCATCATCATCATCATCATCATCATCATCATCATCATCATCATCATCATCATCACCACCGCCACCACCACCACCACCACCATTTTCATCCTGCTCGTCGCTACCTTCAGTCATAAAACGTTGGTTTGCCGGCCCCAAGGAACCCAAAATAAAACTTTAGGAGGAGTGTCTGTTTTAAGTGGACGCAGAAATGAATGTGCAATCTTAATACAGTTTATTGCTTGTTGCAATTGAGTTTTTAGTGACGCATGCCTTCATATCGCAATAATTATGTTGACGTTTTGGTACCATTTAGATTTTTGTGTTTTGCTGATGTCAATTATCGTGGGACCATGAAAAATAAAATCCCTGGAGCGATGCCGTGACTTTTTCTAGCTGCATTTCTAACTAGTTCTTGGTAAACAGCTCTGAGGTACATTCGTGTAATGGCAACAATCCAAACCACGTGTTTATATAAGAAACAATGTCACGTGCTGTGATATCGATGTTCTGACATATACACCTGTGCTGACTTCCCGTCAAAACATTGCAATTATTTGCGTACCTTTGCAAGTTTATTCGTTGAAACTCTTCCTATAGGGGGCTGGGGCTTGGGGTTGTAGAGAATTAAATTCCCGAAAATTGGGAGTGTCCCAAACTTTACTGGGCGTGGTCCTTTATATTATTTGAAACTTGCATATCATAGTTTCCCGTAAATGCATTAGCCGCTACCAATGCGACAAAATCTAACCTAATTTTGTCCTGAAGAAACTCACCTCGGGTATTAAACCCCTCCACTCACCCCTTTCCCTGTTGAAATGGCGTGTACATGTGCATTGAATAACTTTGCAATGTTTCCAATTTATCAAATTTTAGATTAGAAAACGTTTTTGATGCCACTAATAAAAAAGATTTTAATGCATATAAAATCATCAACCAATTTGAAAACAAAACTGAACTTACTTCTAACTCTTTGACAAGGCCAAGTCTGTCAGCAAAACTTGGAGTTACATGAAGAACTCTTTGAAACCTTCTGTTGATTGCATTCTGTTAAGGAAATCTTACAATTAATTGTTTTAAATAACAAAGAAATGGATGAATAATATAACTATGATAAGGATGTTTGTCTAAAAGAAGAGGGTGTTTAAATTGGATCATTTACATCCAAAACAGCAAGAATGCCTGGAAAATATCAGTGCTTTGAGTCAGGAGATACAAGGGCAAAACAATAGCAGAAACTTGGGTTTCCCAAGAGTAAGGGGGGCATTTGCCTTGCTCACCCTCTGTCGCAGGTTTCCAGGAACAAAACAACTGTTGACCCCCCATCAGGAAACATCAGCTTACATCAAGCAGTTATGAATAGCAAAATGATATGCAAATCTTTGCATATGAAGTATCTCTATTACTGCAAGTGCATATGAAGTATCCCTCTCCGAGCAATAGGAGGGTTTTTATAGGAAAACTTTTTCCATGCAATTCCTCAGCATATTCTGCAATTCTACATCTGAGGAACAGTGATTCAATGTTCCATTTTATGATACTGATATTGGCACACATGAGGTGGTTAATTCCTTTTTCTGCCACCATGGACATTTCTGATTATTCACACACTGCAAGACACTGGTCACATGATGCCTTGCTGTCCGGAACAGGGGACATGTCAGCATGTCGGAAGTAGCAGCTTGGTGCATTGCCATCAAACTGTCAGATATTGTGCTTAATGGGTAATTCAAACAGTGATTACAAAATTGCATGATGGCATGGTGGTGCCACATAAATGCTATCCCTCTGGCAAAACGCCATGCACTTATTGATAAAAGTTTAATGTGTATTTATGTAGTTAAATAGATATTGAGTGGATGGGGTAAATGAATTAAGCTTGACACAAAGCATTCATGAGAGGAAATCTGTGTTCATTTACCCCACCCACTCTACATCAATATATATATATATATATCAGTCATCATTATCATCCTCACTTTTTTCTTTATCCTTATTTTTCCTTAATCATTTACAGAGTCGCCAAGATGACTCAAGTGTGCAATTATTTCCATGGTTTCTTAACTCATAGCCCCCTGCAGATGCCATATGGCGCAGTATAAGTTACTGCAAATCAAAGAAAAACCTGGGGGTAATGTTGTCAAGATTTGCAAAGTTGATCAGACAACATCCACGGCAAGTTTATTGAAACATTGATATTTCTTGTATCTATGTACCCCCCTGCAACATTTGCTTCCACAGTTATCTGTCTGTGAGTTTCAAATGGCATCAGGAGGCAATGAGTTAAGTGTGATCGATATTGCCATTATTTTGTAAATCATCTGGGGCTGATCTGGGGTAAGTGTTTAGGGTAAGGGTTTGCTTTGCTTGCTTGGTTCATTACAAACCCTTTGCAGCATTTACTAGTGCTTGGGAGCAGCATTGAAAATAAACAATTAAACAGTTTAGAAGCACAACTGATTATCATCTGGCATAAGGAGAAAAATTTATCTTTACTTTTCAGCTGATGTATTTTGAATTAAACTATAAACAATAAGAAAAGCATCCTTGTTAATTTTTGAAATTAGGAAGTTGAATGCAATATTGTGCAACCTCTTTTATTTGACATAATTTGTTGATAAGAATTTATGTTGAAATCTAATTTCAAGATTTTTCCCGGAAAATCAAGCACCAGAAACTGTTTTCCAAACTTAGATTTATAATTTACTAATTTCTAATATCTCAATGCAGTTTGCAGAAACTGCAGATAAAGAAAGAGAAATCTAGAAATGCACAGAACATTTTTGTAATAAATTTTAGGGATTGAGACCATCAATATTTATCCCTGAATTTCAGTTACTTGACGGAAAGTTAAAATTAATGGTTCCAACAAAATTGCTTGCAGCAAAAAATTATCTGGCTTACGCGTTCAAGATCTGTTTGGAGTTGAAGCCTAAGGGTTGAAGGAAACGTGTTTAAGATCTGAAATAAATTTAGTTTTAGCATAAACTTGATGTAAATCGAAAATATTTGATGGCTCAAATCAAAATCGAATCTGATTTCAGATCTTGCGCGTATCAATCTGGTACCAAGGCACAAAAAATTCACAGCAAAGGAAATAATTTATAATTCAAATCTTACAGCCTGATGCTCACGGCGTTCAATCCAGTTGTAAATATTCTTAAAATCTCTGGAGCTCATCTTTGCACTCGCGTACACTTAAATGATATTAAATCATTTGAAATTACATGACTTGGAACGAGACAGACATCGGCCTCTGACACTGTCCATTTTGGCCTAAGCTCAAAATCACGCAAACACGAGAGGTTTCTACCACCAGCAGGAGATATTATCGATGCTTTTGAAAATTATTTTTGGCAAATTAAGCACTGAACTTGATATGGGTCTTTTCTTCTTCTTTATTTTCCTCTTTGTGCAAAGAAAATGACGTTTTCGTGACTTGTATCTTCATCTTTATGCCAGACATTTAATTCGATTGTTTCCACATTAAATATTATTGAATTGAATTGTTGGTGTCTCGGTGGGGGTGGGGGTCCATTTACGTATAAATGTCCCTTTTCCTTGTATGATAGGTATACCCCCAGGAACTTTGTTTGAAGAGGTGTTATGGAGAGGTTCGGGGGCCTCCCATTAGGAACACCTATTGGTGCAGTTTTTGCAAACCAGTAGTTTCCGAATCCATCACACTGTGACATTGAACTTTTGACCTCAGCGCTTGCAGCATGCATCTGTCAACTAACCCCTCCTTCGTCATGCCTTTTCGTTTGATGTCTGAATCAAGCCATGACAAGGAGAGGGGGAGGGGCAAGTAGATGAAAACAAGGGTAAAATGATAGCAAAATGAAAAATCGAGCCTATTTGCTATCAGGTACGTAGCGAGGAGTTTTGAAGGGGGGGGGGGCAATTTTGGCAGTTTCAACTAAAAAAGAAGGATACCTTTTGAAGACTGTAAACAAAAGAATTAGGTGATTTTGGGAACGGTGCAGTGGTGTTTGAGCACGTTTCTTGACTATTTTGCTGTTGTTAGTGTTGCTGTTGTTAGTGTGCAACACTGTCGGTAAGTAACAATTATATATTTTTCTCTTTCATAAGGGGGGTGATGGTTCCCATGGCTCACCCTGGCTACGTCCCTGTTCTCTACGGTATGGAGGGACAACTGAACCCCCCTATCCCTTTCTGCAGGCGTCGCCAGCTTTTCAAAACATGGATAAATTTTAAGCAAGAATTTGAGATTGTTTTTTGACTACAACCATTAATGAATATTATGTATATTACACTTTTGACGCGGATTTGATTAAATTGACCCTCGAAAGCAAAAGCAACTTAATTAATGACGTGCTAGCCACATGTTCTAAAAGGGAAGAAATTCTTGATGTACGTGTGAAAATAATTCGCAAGGTAATCTATCATAAAAATGACAGAGGCTGCAAAAATTTGTAACACAATCATGTTCTCTAATTTTTATGGAAAATAAATTGTGTTTCTATGGCAATAAAAAGGACAATGCGTGGGACAAATATGACTGATTAACTGTTAATGAATTTTAATTGAGAAATAAAATCAATGTGCGAAAAGATGGGCTTCCAAGAGGACACAAGGTTAAGCTGCGTCAGAATTGGAGATATCAATGGAAGAAAACGGGAATAAACTGGAAACCCACGCTTTCAACAAAACTGTAAATAAATCGATTCAGGTCACTGTAAAACATCCAGCCAGGCGTAAGTCTTGTAGAATCAACTTCCTTCCAAAAGGTTATCAGGTTAATTGGACCCCTTACAAATCAGGCCCAAAGTAAGACTGGTTATACTCAGCTATTCTTAGCTATTTAGTCACCCGTAAATAGGGTCAAAGCTACAGTGGGGGGACAGGGGGTGTGACATTCCAAGGGAAAAATTATTTGAAAAACAAGGCGTTTTTGGCCATGGAGGAGTATTTCGTCGGCAAATTTTGCTAACTTGTCGGCAAATAAAGGATTGCACGCCCATTTTGTCGCCCAATGCATCGTAGACCAACGATTCAATTTGAGGTATCTAGGGGAGGATTGCCCTTGCGTTGCAGATTTTCAAGGGTTCCTCTACATTTTGGGCCACTATTTGGTCTGTTTTGTTTTCTGGTTGGCTCCGAAGGAGGAGGGAAGAAAGAGCTCCAGTTCCTCTTAATATCAGCCGATGTATGTGAAGCACAAACATTGGTAGTAATAAACGGTTCGATGGAAGAAATCGATCAGAAATTGATGCCATTTTTGGAAGCAAGAGAACTTCTTATATAACAGCTGTTTTGTGTTTGATGGGATAAAAGCGTGTAAATTTGTGGTAAATATTACGTAAATCAACACAAGACGCTGGTATTTAACTAGCGTTGTATTTCCAATGAAAAACATGTTTTTCTCTGCAAGAAATGAGTCAGAATACTTTGTAACTGTACTCAGATTTAGAATTTAAATCCTTATTTGAATAATTCATCTGAGATTAAGCTTACAACAAAGATGCTTAATTTTTGTAGTATGCTTAACGGCAAAGCCAAAGAAATTCCATTTTGAACAAAAAGCTTAACTTGTATTTAATGAAAATAAAGAGATAAAGGCAGCAGGGAGGTATGCATTTTGAAAAAACCAGGGGAAAAAACAGCAATAGATATTGCAAAACAATAGCAAACTGACTAATAAGTATTCACTGCTGCGGGTAAAAGCAACTGTCGCCCTTGCTGTAGCCGTTGTGAAGGCGCTTTTAAAACACAGTCGAGTGTCACTTCTCTGGGGGAGAGGCTCTGTCGTAGTCAATGAATGCAACAAGGAGCTGGAAAGTACATTGATTTCATAAGAAACCGAAAAATGAACCGTCTTGGACAACTCTGGTTTAGTCCCTACACTGGCATGGACCCTTAATGTGTTTGTTTGAAGGGAAAATCATGCAATTCTCCCGACAAAAGGGGGAGTTGATGTAACCACTCTTTGGTTATCTTGCATATCAGTAGCTTGCTGGTACATAAATTGCAATGATATAGACTATGGCTTCAGCAAGAGAATATTCTTCTGGTCTCTGCACTTGCTTAGTTCTATCCTGAAAGATATGTAACAAACGACCCATAACAATGTTTTGCGTTTGTTCGGTCACATATGGAAGCCAAGTCAATATTCATTCAAGCGTTTGTTCTCTTTGGTTCATTGACTAGGGATTTCCGAGCAGAAGATAATCCACCAGTTACTAGTAAACGAAAATAAAAGATAACCCTTTAATTGAGTGGAAGCGAGTAACCTTTTAGAAATTAGCTCACAAGATAAAAAAAAATAATAACTGGTTGTCTATCTAGTATTGCTGTATGCACTTGCAATATTTAGACAACTTATAAGAATGTATTTCTAAATCCAGGGGCGACAGTTCAAGCTCTGTGTTTGGAGGATGTTGGCGGATGTAAAAATTAGTTACCAATCTTGAAGCTAAAACTTGTCCTACTAGGCCTATTTTTTGCCCTACAAAAGACGACATTTTCATAGATGGTAGGGTGAGCCATATCCCAAGACCCCCACAGTTGATGCTAAACTGAACTGTGCTTTTGAACACTGTTATCCCTGGGGAATTTGGAGTTCCCCTTTGGAGTTACTGTATATGAAAACGGCTACGGATACCGTTACAGTTACGATTACGGTTACAGCTACGGTAAGAATTGGAGTCAAGGTTAGATTGGGAGCTAGGGTGTTTGTGTATAAGCATATTCTGTAGATGCTTACATGATATGTCCTATTTGGCTGGGACTTTAGGATTACGATTGCGGTTACCGTTACGGTTACGGCTACGGTTAGGAATGGGATCCCAGTAGGAATTGGGGTTAAGGTTAGGTTGGGTGCTAGCGTGTTTGTGTATATAAAAAGTACTTGTAAGTAGGTAGTTGAAACAAGGTCACTGCGGTTTTATAATCGAAAGTGAATTTTGACGTATGAAATAAAGTTGTGGTACGAGCTTAGAATCAATAGGATTGCAATCTACGTGCAAAATGTCCACAGCCCAGATGAGTAAAAATCCTCAAGTGATGTTCTTATGTTCAGGTTACCCGCATGCAGCCACATTGGTAAAAATGATGGCATAAATGAAAGTACAACATGGGAACATTTGCATGACACCATAGGAACTGCGACCGCAATGAATTCTGTGCCATTTTTTCAATACCATTCATACTAATGAAGAACCCGGGGGTGCACAACGATTTCAAGTGACAGTAGCTTACATTCTATATGTGCCAAGATGTCTAACTCTGTATGTATAACACTAAAATGTCTTTGCCTATATACATTAACTGTATCAATGTAGAGTTAGAAAAACATTATGATCACACGGTCACTAGCTAGAAGAAGGTCCATGCAAAACAATATAAGTTGTTATGACACACCCAAGCCGTGCCTATTTTCTATTGTATTGTTAGGAATGTTTGCCTTCTGAAATGTTTTTGCCTGGAGGAAGTTTAACAACTTTTCTAGACTTTGCATCAATGGTTGATTAAATATATGTCAAGATATTCTAGCTTCATCGATGGGAACATTTCTGTATATTTGCATAATTGCTACATGTTAACAAGATTTTATTGCACTGATTCAAACTGTTTTATAAGAAACTAAGCAATGTTGAGCAAAGTCTTTCGTATTTGATTTAAGCATCTTATTAAGCTAGCCTGGTTATTTGTTAACTTATCTTTCCATCTTAGTTTCAAATGATATTGTATCAAAAAATAGCCAAAGTATTTAGTAAACTTTCAGCAAAGCGTCTAATTTATGACGGGCATAAGGATATAGAACACCTCAAGGTTGAAAAAGCATCAGAGGGTCAAGAAGAGCGCTTGCTTCCATAAAGGACCTTTTAGATGACGCTTGTACAATAAGGAGGCACTGCTTTAGGACTCAAGACTAACACCAATCCATCTATGTAGGCCAATTTTATGGGGTTTGAAAACATACAAACTCATTAGAAAAGTTACGGACCACCCTAATCGGTTTAGCAATGACAAAAACAGTCGCGAAAAGGATCGACCAAGATGAAAGCTTTGTTGTTGCTGATAAGAACTGAGGGTAAAGTTCTCTGATACAATTGCTTGAGTGTCTATAACTTTGTCTTGGAATGTAATTAACTAATTTTTGGATCAATTTCTTAGGCCTATAACCGTTAAATCTGATCTCTGGTTTGCCTACCAATAGCAAGATAAAATCGATATCTAACAACAAATGAAGTTACACAACAAAAGCAATTGTGAATCCACCCATCTACAAAGTATTAAAAATTAATCAGATTAAGCTTCAAAATTTCCAAATAACAAGTTTTAGTAGAAATCAACGGAACTGTGCAAACAATCGACATTTTCTCCTTCTTCTACAAAAGAGTTCTCTTTCTATTAAGGGGGTTGATCCCCCGAATACATTGAGATTCAGGGCCGTCGCTAGATGTTCAGTTTCCGGGGTGTCTACGATGAATTTGATGACAAAATAGGCGTGCAATGCTTTATTTACCTAAATTGCTTTATTTATAAGACAGCAAAATTTGCCGACAAAATACTCTTCAATGGTCAAAAACTCCTTTTTTTGAAACACAATTTTTTCCCTGGGGGTGCCTACTCCCTCACCCCACTGCAGCTACGGCCCTGTGGAGACTATGAATCTCTAACAATCTAACCAAACCGGTACAAAACAAATTATAAAAGGCAACAAGGGTAAGAGGGTGGGGGGCTTTCTTTGTCTTGATTACCATTAAAAGCATCCTTTTCTATAAGAAACATATCTTAAAGGTTACTGTTAAAATATCCTTGGTTAACTTGTTACAACTGGAATTCATAATTTGAGCAGCTAGGGTATATGCATTTGTACGCCCTGGGCCCCTTTTTTCTTATATCTTTATAAGTAGCCACGTTGGCTAAATTATGAATCATGGTACTAATACAAAATACTTTCACTTCCTAACAAAAATTGTTTTGAATTCCTTGCTTGAAAATATCACATTCAAACATATCTATTGTTTAATTATCTACAATTATCTTTATCATCCAGCCAAGAATCCTCTTCACTTGCTCAATCTAAAAATAGGCCTAACAGTTCTGAGGTCTGCTGTCTAGCTTGAAAAATTAAAAAGCTCTAAAATATTACTCTTAAAATAGAAGCAAATAATGGGCTTTTAATCTCCCGTTCTATTTATAAAGCGTATGCTAGATAAATATGGTTTGGTAGTGGTTATTTATGTCAAGAGCTGGGCGTGACTTTAAAGAAGACGTATTTGATTAAGGTGTAGCAAGAACAGACGGTTTTACGAACACGTAATTTAACAAGCATGCAAGACATCACTGTAAATAATTTAACTTCCTTTAGAGACCAAAGTGAGTCATTCTTACTCCAAAGGTCGCGATTTATTTATGCTGTAAAGCGTCCTAGCATATTTTAGGAAATTTGATGGTCAATACGTGGAATTTTTAAGGAATTTCGGCGACAACACTGAGGTGAAAAGTCATTTACTGGCGGCAGAAATTAAGTTCGTTAAATTCTTTAACAATTCGTTATTGGAGGCTCTCTTCACAAGCTATCCATCCCCGAGGTCGGTAAATGGTGGCCAAGGAAAGCTCTTGAGGGCACTGCCCTTAGCATCCCAGTCACACATTGACTATGTAGGTGGCAAGACCCCTGCTTATGCTTAATGCTTGGTTCGGGTTAATTGCATAGTTTTTCTGCTAACCCTGGAACTGCAGATATTTCAATAAACTAAATAAAACTCAAAACCAGTAAGGTTCAATGCTAAACGATTCACAAATTTCTTATAAAGGATCCTCTATTTTTTGGCGTATTTGGGTCACCCTGATGATTTCAGGGCAATTTTGCGCGCAAAACCAAAATAATTTTGCATATCAATTGAAATTTCATCCATTGATTTTGTGCTAAAAAAGATCACGGCTAGAAATGTTATTCATTCATTTCCTGTAACATTTTAATCCCAATTTCCTAGGGAGCCTGTTTTGAAAACCCCCAATCGAAGAGATTAACTTCAATGCCGTTAGATCGGTGAATCTGATTTTCCTAGGGAACTTGGCAAATCCTCTTAAAATAGAAATAAAAGGAATTGTCCACGAGAAACAACTCATCTTCATGATATTCCATGGGGTAATAACACCCTTAACACATGTGCAATTAGCCCCCATTGACTTTAAAGAAAAACGCCCCCCGTTGGGAATAAAACAATTTGAAAAGATCTTTTACAATTTTGTTGCGGCTACTTTATAATATTTGGCAGCTAAAATTACCCCAATTACAGTGTGGGTGGCGGCTTGCTTTAAATTACACTCTCTGGGGATCAATAAAAAATATGTAAGTTGATTGTTTTGTAAGATGTGATAACTTTTAATAATACGCGGCCACCCCTTAACAGTTTCACATCTGCCCCATTAGTGATTGCATGATTCTCCTCTGACGTCATTGATTTACCCTCTAGGGATCACGTACTCTACCATAGGCACGTGTTTTTATCTGATATCTGACGTCACAACATATTTTGATTTGAATTGCAAATCACATCCAACCGCAGGTGGGGGAGGTGAAGATATCCCAGGGCAACAAACCAATAAGCCCCTAAACATCGCATTACATGCCCCCTCTGAACAGGGGGTGATTGCATAATGCCCCTTTCTTCTGGCTCCTTATATCAGTTCAGCTTCCATCATGTTCAAGCCGGAACTATTTACGTATGATGTAACAACCCCCTGGTTCCTTGTTTCTTGTCAAATATTCCGGTAATCGGCGGCAGTGAAAACGAGGAACACGCATAGAAACGAGACTGAATACCGTTTTGTTCACTGATCAGTGGTTTTGTTTAATGTTCGAATAACATCCATATCAGATTGTAACCTCGATAAGGTGACCCCCTGAAAGAAACGCTGTGGCTTAGAAACAATTATAAATAACTGTACTCCACTTCTGCGGGTTAGTTTCTTGAGCAAGGCATTGAGGAGAGTGGCTAGAGAATTACAGAAGAGTTCACAAAGTCTGGTGTTGTGAGGATAGTAGCAAACAGAGTCAAGCACACGAAAGAGAGAAGATGGCAATAAATCGCAAATTAAGAATTGTCATTCTCGGTGACAAAGGAGTTGGAAAGACAGGTATATATCTTTAATTTTGCATTTTAACTCGTCAATAGCCTTCTGTTCTCGCGTCTCTGGAAATCACACGAAAGCGGTACTTTTAGGTCGAGAAAATCCTTAAATACAAAGTTAACGGCAAAGGAAAGGATTGGCCTTATTTCAGTGAAAAGCCGCGATTACATAAACATCTTTCTTAGCTAAACTTAAATTCTTTCATCAGAACCGATTTCATTCTTCATGGTTACAACAGAACGAAACAATATCAAATTTATCTAAATTCATGAGAACAAACATAAAAAACGTTATACAGAGTAATATATGTGTTATTTGATATTTAAATTGACGTGAAACATAGTCTGATGTTTAATTAATGGTTTTTAACTGTTGCGAATTAGATGCGATACCAAGAAGCGCTAACCGAGATTATTGTATGACGTTTAAAGTAAGACGATATACGATCATCTAATAGCCAACAGTCTATCCCATTGCGTCGACTAGTTCCGTAAGGATGGTTATTATCCTCTTCGATAAGTTGCCGTAAATTTTAAAGCTAGATTTGCGTATGAAGATGGCTTATCTATAAGCCATAGTTGACGGGATGTTGAGTTTATCCAGACTGGAAAGCATTTCAGGCGCATCTTGATTCCATAATAGCAACTAAGGCGCATATTTAAAGACTCTCGGAACGTGGACCGAGCTCCTTATGGGGTCAACATTTGGGCAGGTGTGCCAGTAGCCAAAGGCGTTGTTCCTGGGGGAAAATGTCCTATTCGGCTCCACTTGTGGTGCAGTAATATAACATTAAATGTTGAAAAAGTATGTGCATTTCCATCAGTAGGTTTTTTCAATGTTAGAAGGGAAATAATATCTAAAGGGAGGCCTATGAAATATCTGCGGTGAAGTAAAGAGCGAACAAGAACCAATCTGGTAGGAAAGGTGCCTTTGCGAGGAACGGCACACCTTTACCTGAGCACCAATGCATGGAAAAAGTTTCCACGCACATTATGTCCATAAACATTGTATGTTCTGGTAGCAATATGATAGTTACTGATTGTTGATTGGGTGATTCTGCTCACATGCTAAAAATCATAATAATCTTCTAAGCAGGCGTTGCTCAAATCATCCACAAAGTGACCTGTCTGAAATGTTATTAGTCTGATTCTCAAGACACGTGGTTCTTTGAACCCTAGTGGTGATAATGTGTTATTCATGTGCTAAAACGTGCCATTAAGTTACACAACTTAAACTTCTCGTTCTAGGGTATCGTTAGACACTCTTAACAGGGTTGTCACTGGAGACGGGCAAGGGTATGGGGAGTGGAGCGAGTCTCCACTCAAAGTATAGAAAAGGCTTTATCTTGAATGAACGGTGCCAAGTTATGCCGTTCAACAGGAACTTCTTTCAAGCTTTGAAGGGGAAAAGTCGAATTTTTGGATCCCATTTTGACAAAATCGATTGCAATACCAATGAATTATGTTATTGTAGCATATGAATTGTGCAAAATAAAACCATGTCCCATAAAACCAGTGGACAAATTTGAAGACAGCACTCTGAAAATTTTATATAACAGAAACACATGCTGCGCATTGGCTACAACTTATCAAGACGCTGCGTGGCATTTTATACATAATTGTTTTGTTCGTTTCCCTGGCACTGACTCACAAAACAGGAGCAGGGCATGCGCATTAGGTTCTTATAGTTGATCCCTCTGTAAGATGAGAAGCTGTGAATGAAAGGAATGTAGAGAGAAACAGCCAAAGGATTTGTCCTTTTTTAACACAGCAGTTTACTTAAGGCTATTTTAGACAGTCGACGAAACCAGCTAGGAATGTCAAGTCAACGTGAACGTGTGCGAGGCCCGTGGGAAATCATTACAAGACATCATCCTCATTAATCTTAGAGAAAGCCACAGCAAACGAAAGCATGAGAAAGGATTTGAAAGGAAAATTCAGGATTGATTTGGCATTAGAAGCATTGTCTCGGGAAATTCGGTTCCCAGGAAATTGCCTCATCAGATTTGGAACAGATTCTAAAAGCGAGTGGGAAAGTGTTGCAGCAAATTATACATAGCATTTAGACTGATCTATTAAGGCCGTCAAACTGTTTGAATTGAGACAGATGGGGAGGGGTATCGGGTTTCTGACTGAAAATGAAAGGACTAAAAAGAAAGTTTACACAATTATTTTTGCAGACTTATTTTTTAATAAGCAACATGACTCAGGACCTAGCCCTCACAATCAATTTAAATATTTGATACTTCAAACACAAAACTGCTAAGAAGCTACCTAGTTCACTGCACAAAAAGTCATTGTATTCAAGAATAGTTTAAATTTAGGGTTTTCGAGAAGAAAATGTACTGAAACTTCAAACATTATAATGATTAAACGGTTGACTTTGGTGCTTGTGGTCCAATAGTTCAATTTCTGTCAAATAGATCTGAATACATGGCACCTTTTTTCCTAAATTGACGTTTTAGATGTGCTGGCCATTACTGTTGAACAGTTACAAATTAGGCCCGATGTCGAGGCAATGGTAGAACGAGGTCAATAGTTAATGGGTGATCTGCAAAGATGGTGGCCATGACCTAACTATGATTCACACTGTGCGTTAATAACATTGATAAAAAATCCTTTAAACAATAAAAAACACGTTTCGTTAAGAAGTGGTTAATAATAATCTTATTTAAATACCTAAAAACAGTTACTTGAAACAATCAGAAAATACAATAATTGCCAATTTCCTTATCAGATCGAATCTGTTGCTATGGCAATTCAAAATGGTCTTATAGAACTTAGACCAAAACAAACAATGATTTAGGGCTGTACTGTAGACTATATGAGATTTTGTGTTAAAAAGTCGAGAAGAAAACAAACCCACCTATAAAGTGAGATTAATTCGAATGTGTCACAACATGGAATTCGCTGTTTTGATCTGACATTGAATTGTTATGAACATGTGTGGTTCAACATAACCAACTTGAATAGGAGGAGGCAACAAAGTTCAAAATATCGCTTGTTTTTTGATAAAAAAGATAATCTACCTTCACAATTTGTGCTTACGTAGTTATAACCATAATTTTTGATGGCAAACAATGTTTTATAGTGACCAGGCACTTTTTAATTTGGTCAATTTGGTGTTTTTCAATACATTTCTCATCGCCAAAAGCAAGGATGCAATTCATTTTTTGAGTTTCCCTTCACCCATGTTGAAAAAATTAACGCTAAACAATTTTTCATAGCACATAACTTGTTCTAAGCACCTATTACGTTTTACAGCTTCTTCCTAATCTAAAATATCTATTCCTAATTTCCTAATCTAACTTGCAAAAGCTCTAATCACTCAAATTTTTGCTTTCTAGCTTTAATGGTCCGGTGTTTAACTCGAAGATTTTTGCCCGAGTATGCAACTGGATGCGATGCTTGTCACACTTATCAAACAACGATTGATAATGAAACAGTTCGAATGGAAATCATTGATTGCAGTAAAAATGTAAGTAATTTAAAAAAAAGAGAAATAATAAACTATGAACAGTTATGTACAGTTATGTACATCAAAAACCACTCTTGGGGACCACCGATTTTCGATATCTACCTATCATGATTTGGTTGATGTTGTCGATCAGGGACTTTTTATCTACTCTAAGAATGCATTTCGTGAAAAGAAAACCATTTGAAAGGAGTTGCTTTTATTGAGCAAGTGAAGGGCAGAAACTTTGAAACAAGGGGTGCACATTAAAGTCGATACAAGATGTCACAGGTCTTTGTAGTTATGAGAAACAATTGTGAATGAAAGTATAGTGAAGTTCTTTGGTCTTTGCCCGAAAGAATTGTGATTATGCTAATGTTTACATAGCGTTTTGAAGTGTTTACTAGGCTACTTCAAGAAATAGACAATTTGAGATGAACCAACTGTTTTTCAAATGCAACTGTTTACCAAGTAAATTAATAAATGTTATCCTTTTTCAGGGAGAATTTGCAATGACGCTAGCAGATGGTTTCATTGTCATGTATTCAGTGACGAGTGCCGAGTCAATGAAAACAGCAAGGAGACTGGTACGAGATATACGAGAGAAGACTCTTAACAACGCACCAATCGTGTTGCTAGGAAACAAGAAAGACCTTGAACATTATCAAGAAGTATCACGTGCAAAGGCTGCGCAGACTGCAAGAAAGCTGCGATGCAATTTATTCTGTGAACTTTCTGTAGCAACTGAAATATCGTCAGTTAGAAACGTCTTTTGTGAACTATATAAAAGAATACAAAGAAAATCAAGATCAAATGCTTTGACTGAGAGAAGTTCGAGGAAAGGCAGTGCACTATATTTGATGATGAGAGCGATAAACAATTTAAAAAGCAATATTGTGTCATCTTCCAAATGTAACAGGACACCATTTGAGAAGGCAATGAGGATTGAAAATGTTAAAGAACTTGCAAGAATGCCTGTATTGTGATTTCAATTGTAATTAAATAAATTTAATCCAAGGGGTAATGACGTAGCAGTCACGTGCAATCCGTTAAACAGCAGCATCTTATACGCTTGGGTAATGTCTGTTCAATTAATGCGCATGCTCATATGATGTGCACGTAGCAAGATAGCCCCCCTGAACTTTTCCAACCACCTGTGTAACAGAACTATAGAATGAAATCTCTAAAACAACCGAAAAATGGCTGCATAATAGCGCTTTGTGGCATCCTTGATGTCATGTCCAAGAAAACCAAAGGATATAGACAGTATTCCAAAATCCTGAAATTCATCAAATAATTTCGCATTAAAAAGTTATAACTTATTTACAAAACAGTACAGTTCATTGCTACAGTCATTATCCTTATTTACGTAATTCGCTTCCGGCTGGGCCAGAAACAAAATTGTCCTTTAAAGTAGGACAACAATACAGTATGTTCCGTTGTATATTTGTATTCTAGTCTGTTATATTGTTTATAAATTTGTATATAAATTGTTTATAAAGAATAATGATGAGGATTCCCATGCAAATGAATTCCGTTTATATTATCATTTTTATATTTCCTTCTTTTCTGACATCATTCTCCAATATTTCTGTCCAATACTAAGCTCATAAACTTCTTAAAAATTACAAGCTATCGAACAAGGAAGGATTAATTCAAGTAAACACATTTTTGACAGAGCTTCAGACCTCTTTCCAGTTCAGTTTCATATTTTAAATTCTCTACATACAATTTATGAAATAACTAATCAGACAAATAATTAAAACTACAAGATTTTATTTTAAGTATCAAATTTGGTGGAGAAGTGCGTCAAAGATATGAAAAGTTGAAATGATACTTAATTTAATGGGGTTAAAAATATCGACCAAAAATCAAAATCAGTCAAAATCAGATGGCAGCTTTACAAAACTGACTTTACCTTAAATCCACATAAACAGTGGCTCATTACCAAGCTGGCGTGCACTTCTGTAATGAGGAAATGAGTAAAATCTCTTATTCATTCTTAAAGATGATCGAAGGTTATCGAATTTCTTGGCAGGAGGATTTTACCATGGTAAAAAGCGCGGCCCACTACATGATACGGTTTCAAAAACATGTCCCGACTTAACTTTAGCACAATCTAGTGTAAACCGTTTGAAATGACCTTGGAGAGACAAGCAGCAACTCGTGACGCAATGACGTAATGCTGCAGAATGATAAGTGGGGCTCCAGGGGGGGGGGGGCTCTTCTGATCAAACCATTAAAAACCAATACAATTATGTACAAATCTATGGGGCGCAGACCCCTTGAGACCCCCCTCAGCTCTACACCTGGCTTTAGTCCAGTTAGTTGTCCTGTTTTAAAGAAAATTGTGAAAAATACGTAGGCCTCCTTTAAATCTGTTGTTATGGAGTCTCAACATGTAGTGTTGATTCCCGACCATTGCGGGTTTGGGGGAAGGTAAATGACGAGAACATGGGCATGCAACAGCGTGTATATTATGAATAGGGAAGCGACTGAATATAACCGAGGCGTTTACAAAATGGCAGACTTGAGCTTGATCCTTTGCAAAGATGATGACCTTTGATCGAAGAGATGTGTAGGGCTAAAAACACGTTTCTATTTCACAAACTGTATATTGAAAGATCAAAAGATAGGAGAGTTCTGGGTTCTTTGAATATGTAAATTTGTTTTCCATCGCTTGTCAAATGATCAGAGGTTACGGCCTTTGACGGTACTTGGTGCCTCGCAAAGCCGATTTGAAACGGAGACGAAACAAAGACAGCTGGGATAAAATGCGAGGCGCAACTGATTGATACAACATGAAAAACATCTTTATTTATACACACCAGCTGAGAAAAAGCATAGTCAATAATATAAATCCATCACAGGAAATAGTCCTACGAGACGTATCCCACTATAATAAATAGGTTACAGATGAACAGAATCAACTAAGTTGTCTGATTGCTTGCAGTTTCTTCATTGAGCTCTCAAGTGGTTTAATGTTGACATTGCTTAACGGTGCTTAAAAATTAGCCTCTCAACTAAGTCTAAATGCTTAAATGAGTTCAGTTTTGGTAGCCTATCCACAGATCAAGTGGCTTAATATTGCAAAAGGCTTAACAATGCTTAAAAATTAGCCCCTCAACTGAGCCTAATTTTGAGAATGAGTCCGGTATAAGAAGCCCATCCAAAACACGTTTCTTGTTTGTGTTTGGCTTCAGACGATTCTAGCCTAGTGCTTATAAACCGATTGCTTATTCTGAACTTATGCATTGCCCCCTGGTCGTTATGCTTGGTAGCATATCACACGGTGCAATGAGAGATGGTGCTCGTAACTAGAGATAGGGCAACAATCTGAATTTCTAGGGGGGTGTTGTCAATTATGAGTTACACACAAAAGCATGATCTCCCGCCACCGAAGCCCCAAGCATGAAATTGTGCAACCTGCTAAAACAGAGATAGCCTGTAAGAATTCAAGGCGATGGAAAAGTATGGAAATCTACAGGCCACCTTGTCTGCTTCTCAAACCAAAATGGAGGAGCATATTTCTTTAAGCATAGTAACCAATCAAGCCTGAACTGAAAAGACTTCAAATTTCCAAGAAGCTTTTGTTATCTGTTATTTAGTATCCTGGGTCAAGCAAAAATATTTTGAAACTGTACTGTGTTGACAAACGTTTTGATATTGTTATGAAATTATACTATGCAGGAGAATGGAGTAAGGAACGATAAAAAAACAGTATGATATTGGAAATAAAAACAACATCGTGTAAAAACATGTTTAGACGGAACCAGAAGACTTTAAGGGGACTGCTCATCTTCGTGGTAGAATGGGGCCTGACAGGCACGCTTGGAGAACTTCAGGAAAGGGGGGCATGAATAATAAGCGCATTACAATAACAAAATAAAAAAATAGAAGTTATTTCTTAAGGGTAGGGGACTCAATTGACTCCCTTTCCTAGCAGATGTGAACCACCTTTGGGCAAGAAAACTTCAGGATTACGACGGTTTTACTTGAAAATTAGCTATTAATATCGATCATAAAGAAATTCCGGCTGATCCCACTACATTTAAGCTAATCTAATAAACATTATACAAATACAAAAACGAAAAGACTTATCATAAGAGTTATTAATCCTAGGGGTAGGATAGAGGGGTCTCTAGCCATTTACAATTTAGTGCAAAATATTTTCAAGTATAAGTATATAGTTATTTTATTCATCAACAACATTATTTACTCAATAATTTGCGGAGAAAAGGTCGATAAATTTTCACTTAGTGATTTCACAAAGCAAAGACAAATTGTCAAAGAGACCTACACAGAGTAAACATCGCTAATTTGCAAATACAGCAAGCCCCTTGAGAGCAATTTAAAATAAATAATCACCCTTGTAGTTAAATTAGCTTGGGAAAGTTTATAAATGTGCTATGAAAAACCTCTTCGTGGGCACTAATGAGCACGCCATGTACAAAGCAAGTCATCCCGCCGACATTTTTCACCCGTTTGCCGCGCGCGCGCCCGTTTGTTCAAAGCCGTCCTTGGTTCCCAAAAGCCTAATTAACGTCTACAGTACCTAATAGTAGAAACACGTGCGCCCAAATTGGTGCAAGTGGACAATCGCTGAATTCAATTTGTGTATTGACGCACAATTGAAGGGAATCACTACAGGTGTTCGAAGGTCTTTCAGTGTTTTAAAAATGTGTTTACATCTTGCTCATAGCATTGTTTAACAGCTGCCCATTGCATTCAAAACGTTGGTCAGGTAGCACGGGTCCACAAGTAGTAAGTTTGCCGATAAAATAGAAACTGAGCGAATTTTAACCATCGGGAAATAATATTTGCAGAACGACTTAAGTGCTTGGGAACATTGGTGTTGCGCAAATTGCGCGTGTTCACCTACGATACGAGTCGGAGCACCATATCAACTTAGTCTTTGTCGAATAAAAAGAAGTTTGATAGTGTATAAAAAGTAACTGGTGAAAGGCGCATTTCTGCACAGTTTATATTCCATTGTAACAATCATACAACCTTTAAAGAGAAGAGGAACATCTCCACATTTGCAGGTAACAATTTTTCGAATTCTTTAATTCTAAGTTCCACACATTTATCATCGGTAACTCTTCATAAATCTTAATTCATCAATTTACAACGTGTATTTGGAAACTCTTCTCCTGGTGAAAATAAAACTCAAAAATCTTATACAGCCCATATTTTATATAAAAGTTACCAATATTAAAAAATTAATACAGTGAAATGTAAGAAGGGGGAAGGAAGTACATTATTTTCGTGAAGAATCGTGTATGCAGTCTGACTTTGAAATAAAAATATCTTTGCAAGGCTTCTGTCTATTCTAATAAAATTTAATATTTTCGAGTTTAAAATTATCGAACATATCTGCCATATTTTCGAAACCAAGTTTTTTTGCATTTTTATCGCGCTCGTGTGTTCGTGTTATTGTCGATTCGCTTGAAAATAATTGCTCAAAATCTTTTCAAACCGTTCCTCGGAGTTCACAATGTTATCAGGTTATCGACCCTTGCTGGTAATATTTTGTTTAATTTCTAGGTTAAATAAGTTTGCCAATGGTTGCTAGGAATATATTGATTGTTCAAGAAGAGACCTTTGATCAAGTTTACCATCCTTGAATGGATAATCGCATCCCTTAAGCGACCACGTGGGAAAACCACCTTCTCTTACGGCCACAAGTAAGGAGTCACGTTGTTTGCAAAACTACTGTCTTTCTCTTAATCAAAAGCATAGATTTTGTATCGAAGCACATGCTTCGTCAAATACGAAGCGATATCCTTGAAAAAAGAGAAGATTGCGAGGAAACAGTGGGTTTTCAACATGTCGCAGGCGTGTGTCCCAGTTCTGACGCAGATATGTGCACCTGTCCCACACTCAACACTTATACACACCATCACTAAATGCGCAAAAAGCACTTGGTGTAGCAGCAGTTTAGAAGCGAGTGGACAAAAAGCCGCTATCTTGAACAGAGCAGAGATGCATTTCAACGAAAAAGAGATAAATAACAACAAGCAGAGTGAAAATGATGATTTCCAAGACTCTCTTTTTGCAGTTTTGGATAGTGTTGATCGATTTATTGACGAAGATGCATTACTAGAACTTGCATATGCTTTAGGATTGGACAACGAAAAAATTGAACTTCCAGATTTGAAATCCGTCAGTGAAACAACGATTTTATCGTGTCTTAGATAGCCGATTGCTGCATTTCGCTGTTGGTAGCTGCGAGACTAGCCTAATCAAGCAAAAAACGTATGAAGATAAGCTACTCAAAAAAGCGTCAACTTGTGTTTTTGATTTTTTTAAGCACGACTTTAGCGTCCTGCTTCGCAGAAATAAGCCAATTCCAACCGGGTTTCTTTAAAAATGCAAAACACGTGAAATGACTAAAGAGCTTGATTGAATAGAAAGATAACGGATTTCTCCAGCTTCTCAACTCTAAATCCCGAATGCTTTAAAAATGTTTGGCTTGGGAAAGCTAAACTTCGCTTTGGTACACATTTTTAAATCTCGTGATGTGAATGTGCGGCGGTTACAAGGTTTGGTCAACTTTCAAGCACATTATGGATTGAATCCTAGCCATAAAGGATTTACTTGGCTTTGTAATTTGCCCGAGGAGATAGAAATTCTGATTTCAGAGGTGGATTTGAGTTCTAAATTGGATAAAAATCAAAGGTTGAGAAGCTGAATTAATCTTTTAAGTTTCCTAATTAAACGAGAAATATCTAAAGAAGAATCTTTTTGAAATCTTTTGGAATTATCGTCGTCTGAGAATGTTTGATACAACCCCAAACAGTTTAAAGGAAAGCAAATAACTTTATCAACCTTTTCATTAGCTTCAAAAAAGTTCTTTGTCAGAGTGTAATCCCCCTTTCCGATAAAAAAATTTTCCCATAACATCCATATCAGAAAAATATACAAAGTGCGGATAAAATTTTGCCAGTTTAATAAAAGAAAATGGCTACTTAATAGACAGGCATCTTCATACCGTTTTCTTAACACCTTTGATAAGAATTCATCGAAAATGGGTTTTGTTGTTGGTAGACTGTAACCAGATGTAAATATATATGTTGAAATATAATTTAATTCATTTGATGTTAGAATTTAATGTAAATAAGGAAAATTGCATTAACCATTGATGATAAAATCTGAAAACCATATTTCTTGCATTTATGTGTATTTTCTGTTAAATTGGATTGAAAATACGGAGATTTTCTGCAATCGAAAATTACTTATTGACTTACTAAATACTATTGGAGAAAAAGAAATACCAATTCATCTCCCAGAGTATACATGCAACTCCCCCCCCTCCCCCCATCCTTGATCATAACATCTTCCTTGAGCCTTACTCATAACACCATAAATTCAGACAGACACTGTGAAGCAGCGATTAAATTTCTCCTTGTTTATTGACGTACATTTGGCTGTATATAGTTTCCCATTTCATTCGTTTGTCGACATTTACACATGATTTCAACGTGATAAGTTACATTGTACTCAGCTCTTTCCCATGGTCGAGAATCTCCTAAAATCCACACGAATGACCTGAAATCCATACTACATTCAAGTCCCATTATCTCTCGAACCATATGAAAACGAAAACAAATTGATAACAATGCTGCCTCCATTTCGAAAGTAAGACACTTTCGTTTATTGTAAAGGGGAAGGAATTTGCTAATGCTTCTTGGTGTGTTATGAAAGTTAACAAAAAGCCAAATAATAATCCATTGCAACAAATAAACCTTAATTAAATGTCTAATTTTCATTAGAGTTTGGTTTTATCGCATTATCATCCATTTCTGAGTCATTTTTTTGGTTTTTCACCTCAATCCACTGCCCATTCTAAATGACATTTTGAGATGAGTTGATGACAATATTAATCATCCTATTTTGCCAAACATTTCTTGGTAAGACCAAAATTTACTGACGAAACCAAAATGATTTTACACTTGTAACAGGAGACGGGCAAAACAGAGAGGCAGAGGATAGGCGCGGATAACTTGTGAAACATCGTTTGAAGAGCCCGGTTTTAATGGCTTTTAAGATTCACTTCTCATAATCCTGCAAGATTTTTCATCACCTTCATTTAATCAAGTTTAAAGCATCACGTAAATGATAAGGTATGGTAAAACAGCAGAAAATCTGCTCAATTTACAGACCGGTGCACCCTTACCAGGACAAACCCTATAGGTGAGCGCCCCATGCAACAAAGCAAGTGATACGAACTTAAGCCTGCTTTAGAAAAGACTGCTTACCTTGCTTAATTGCTCGGTTAATTTGTTTGCTTATACGCTTAATTGGTCGCTCGCTTGCTTCTTTGTTTGACTGCTTGCTCAATTTCTCACTAATTTACTTAATTTGACGATGCATTGCTCGCTTGCTTACTTAGCAGCTTGTTTGTTATGTGTGCTGATTTGTTCACAAATTTGTGTTAATTGCGCTAACTTGCTTGCAATATTGCTAGGTCACATGCTTGGCCTACTTGCTTGTTTGCTAAAACATTTGCGAGTTGCCCGCAAGCTGCAAGAAGTGAGCGTTTGAATAACATAGAATGAGAAGAACTAATGAAGAGAAATCCAAGTAGATTTTCAAATAGCACTTAATCTTTGACAACATTGGAAGGATTTTTAAGGAAGGCAAGGTATTTGCTGTCTAATAGAAAAAAGTTAGTGGGGGTGGTTAACCAAACATGACAAATGCTTGAAAATACACAGATAATCAGCACTGAATTTCATCCTTTACAAATTATTCCAAATTCTAATATTTTATTTTGGTCTCTCGGCAACCATAATAAATAATTCTAAGCTTACTTGGCTTGCGTTCAAACAATGGTGGCTAAATATGTTTCACAACTGATGAGGTGGCATTTTTGATTGGCCTCCTTATGGCTACAGCCTCTGTATGATCATGGCAGAAGCACCACCACCTCCATTGCATATGCTTGCTAAACCATATCTTCCACTGCCTAACTGGTGAACCATATGTCCCACGATACGCGCTCCAGACATCCTAAAAATTGACAAAATCAATTTGAATTTAAGACCTCTAAATTACAACCGTTTGTGTGAAAGTTGGGATGTTACCATCAACCCAAAATGCAAATCTCTTTTGATACCCAATAATATCTAAAAATAATTTGTTATTCTATTTGCTTTTATTTTCTATTTTCAATTTTGTAGTTGCTTTTTCTTTATGGTATGACGTAAGCAAATGCAAATTAATATTACGTACAAAACATTAAAAAACATTTTGTAAGTGTGCCCTTTTGCCCTTGTTATCAAAAGTACCCTTCTTACCATCGTTTTGGAAAGGTGAAACATTTTCTAAGACAATATGCTACCAGCCCTTGACCTAACAATGATTTAAATTCTAGGTATTTTTAATGGAAATACTTGCAACTTCGTTACGTTTTACAAAAATGACCTAGCATAGCGTTGAAAATATTTAAAATCTGGGTAAATCACAATATGTTTGTTATAAGAACGCATAGTTTTAATTCATTTTTTAATTTTTTTCTATAAATTGTCTTAAGTTGAACATCTCAAAACTATGGTCTTTTATATTTTTGAAAATTCATTAGGAGTAAGGGCCTCAGAGTAAAAAGCTTCTTAAGTTTTCCATCGATTGAGATAGAAAGCACATGAGAATTATTACCATAATCATTTAATTTCTTGACATATAATTCAAAATTCCCTGCTTTCACTGAACAAATTGACCCCGAAAGTAGGTTATAATACTTTTCAATTAAAGCCTTTTAAAGCCAGCCTGTTCTAAAATTGAAAAATAGATTGGATTTCATTTACCATATCCAATTTAAAACAAATTTAGTTTTCATTTGTTACGCAACTTCGAGTTATTACGTTAGTTCGAATTGCATTTGTAGGGTTTTCATAAAATATTAAAGAAATAAATTTATCATATTCTATTTTTCAAAAAAGTTATTTTCGATATCCAATAAAATTACAATTTATTATTATATTTGTTTTTACTTCCTATTTTCCTTTTCAAAGTTACTTTTTCTTTTCGTTATGACGTAAGCAAAGACAAAATAACATTACGAAGAAAACATTACAAAACATTTTTGCCATGGAATGCTCCACCGAATATACATGCTTGTTTTATGATTTAAGGACGTTTAACTTTAAATGCTTATTTCATCCATAATATCCAATTAATTAATACTTTTTATATTGAGTACGTTTTCCGTAATTAGTTCGTAACTGATTAATTGATGTATTTGATATCAAATCTTATAAAAAGCTAACTGAACTGCCATTGAATGAGGTGAAATAAATATTCTTGCGTCTGAAAACGGAGGTTCTAAACCAGATTTACTATACCATGATAACACCATAAAAAATGCGGCTTCATGAGAGATTTTTTCCTGGAAATTTTGCGTAAAATAGAAAACAAAACCTTTCTTAATTGATTAAGGGGGCAACAAAACCAGAAGAATGATACAAGCTACGACCAAGATAATTTTCAAGAAATTTTTCTTAGTTCTTATGTGCTTTAGATATCTCCGTTTGCACTGTGACGTCAATTTGCAAGCTGCAAAATTGTCCTGAATTCCCTTCACATTTATCTCATTTTTTTGGCGTTGGTTTCTACCTGGACAAAACATAGTCTACATTGAAAATGGTTAAAACACATTTTCTGGTAAAACTTGACGTTGCATTAGTTCTTTTTCTTTTTTAATCTGTCAATGTTATAACCTTATATGGTAACCGTCAATCCAATTTGCTGCATCAAATAAAAATTTTCCGGGGAATATTTTCAAGTAATATTTTGCAATCTAAGTTGGGATCTCGATTTATAAAATAAAAAGCCATGTTCCGGGAGGTCTCCGAGAAGAAAGAAGAACTCTAATCATTCAAACAGCGGGGGATATCTAAAAAAGTTTAATCTTCAAGCATAACTGCGGCTATAAACTCTAACTGAAGCTTGCTTAGGTCGATTTCTTTCAAAACACAGGCGATCACTCGTAATGAGAGTTAGATTAAAAGTCAACGTACAGCGATTTGCTGCATAACCAGATGTCATTTTGCTGTAACTGATAAAATATTCCACGCTCACGTTAAATATGAGAAAACGCTCGCAGTTGACTGGGATAAACATCACGTTAACAGTTCCTGCGAAGAAAGGCTAATCAAGTTTTGCTTTCATCGCATAAATACAAATCCTCTACCCACGATCTACTTGAAGGTGGATGAAACTCGATAAATTGCTTACTTGTTTGATGTCCCAAAACCTCGCATGTTGTCGATATATTTTATTTTTATTAAGATGCGCAATGTTCATTATAAAAAATTATGAAATAAAGGTTGATGACTGGAGATACATGATTCATCGCGCAATGTCTAACCAACTAGACGGAACGTGTTCAAGATGGTGATGATGATGATGATGAAATAAAGGGAAACCTTTGACTGGTTAAATGCACCACATATTCTTCACGGTTTACAGATGATAACGGTCTCTATGGCCATTGCACGGTTACCCCTTGGATTATGACATGTGCTTCATGGGTCAGCAATGTCTATAAATTAAATACCTAGCTAATGCTAATATGATAGTTATATGAAAACCTTTATAACCATTAAGGAGATAATGAAATCAAATGAGACTTCTGATGAAAATATGATCTACAGTGTCTATAAATTTTGATGATGCCTAAACCAATCAAAGTTTCGATGAAAGGTAATCATTTCAGCGCTCATGATCTTGCAGGCAACACGGTCTCGTTTCCAATTCTACCATCTCTTTCAAAGTTTCATTGATCGCCATTTTGTGCATTTTTTACTGACTCAAGTATATTTTCTATACAAAATATGGACTTACCCTATAGGGTGGCCTAAGGAAACTGCACCACCATTCATATTAACTTTACTTGGGTCTAATCCAAGGAGCTGAAAGGGGAAAATGACGAATTCAAACAACGTTAACTGAAATCAATCGATGGAAAACGTAAAAATCAGGTTAGGCAGTAAATAGGAGCGCAGAAATAACTCCACATGTCTGCCTGGATTTTTTCATGCACATTTTAAAACACTCTAGGAGATAGCGCTCCTTGTGGATAAATAGACCCTCGAGTTTCGGGCTGTGCTGCTCCAGAAAATGACAAAAAGTGGGCGTTAAAAGCTGTAATATCTTACCTTGATGTTTGCCAATGCAACAACACTAAACGCTTCGTTGATTTCAATCATGTCCATATCGGATGCATTGAGATTGGCAAGTTTCAACACCTTCGTGAAAAATGAAAAAAATAGGAGTTGGTTTACGAAGCAGGGAATATATGCAATAAAATAATGGAATTTACAAAGCAAAGTAACGAATTTTATAATTGTTAATTATTATACCTTGACCATGGCATCAGCTGGTGCAATAGGAAAATCAATTGGATCCATCGCTGCATCACCAATTGCTACAAAATACAAAAGATACTGCCATCAATGCACTTACTTCTGCAATATTGGCATGTTTCCATATTCATTAAATCCTGTTCAAAAAGGAAGATATCCTACAGAGCTCAGAAAAGTGCTGAACCTTCCTCCGGCCTAATGGCTCAAGATTCATCACCCTTCCTCCTTAAACAAAAGAAATGGGGCGTGATCTGGGCGAGGCCTTGCAATTTCGATTGTTTTCATCTGCATTCTTCACGACCGTACGCTGAAATCCTATCACTTTTCCTCTTCAATTTAAATTTTACTTAACATTTAACACTTAAACTTTTAATTTCGACTTATCAAGTACATATGTTCCCATTTAAATTCCCCTTTGATTCCTTAGCCTCACGAAAACATACCTCTAATAACATGAATTTAAACCTACAATTGCGATAACCTAATATCGACTGCAATTTTCTCTCTGAAGAGCAAGAAAATAACGAAAACCCAGAGCCTGAGTAGTAAAGAAACCGCAGCAAAAAATGGTTGCAAGGTTTTCGTGCGAGGCTTTTGCCAATTGCTAAATTCACAACATCGCAGGTGTTTTTATTCTGATAGAAAAAAAGATGCCATTACAATACATCTAGATTTTTTTAATTCCAATTACGGGAAAGAAAAAATAATTCGGAAGCAAACTATGTGCCATCAAATTACTAAAACTCATACTAGCATCATACTATCAAACTTAAAGGTAACGCTGAAGGGTTATTACGAAATACTTTCTTTCAGAATGTATGAGCAGATGTTGAAAATTCTAAATCTAGATTCCATGAATTCATCATACTTTTGGTGCTCTAATTAATGCTATCATTCGACGGAGGTAAATCTTCTAACCACGATACTTTCCGCAGGGCAAGACTTCCCACTGAAGGGAAATCCTTCCAAACAAACGTGTAATTTCCCAGGTTATGTTATGGGCAATGGTGTTTCTTAAAGGAAAAGCGGGCAGTCATCCTCACAATACAGAGCATGAGATTTAGTCTCAAGATTTATCGACAAGTTTTCCCCCGCCATCGCTAGCAGGTGCTTGAAATATCGTGCGGTATCAAAGCTTCCGTGGGAATGATGAAACTGTTCTCATTAGGAACTGCTGATGGAGATAATCGCAAAGAGACCACATCTGTTGTTTGCAATTATAAAATGAGACAGCAACACAACCATGTTGTCCTCAACTCTTGAAGGGATATTGCACATTTAACAAGAATGGCACAATACAAAACACCCAAAAGTGGGTCGAATGTCCCTCTACCCTTTAACGAAAGGGCTATTGTATAGCAAACGTTTTTTACATAAATATGCTCGTTGGCAACTTCTAAAATTGGTATGCAACAATGTTTTCGCATACAATGAGGCATTCAGTTCGACAGGAATGCTACCAACATCAAATGAAATGTTCGAATTAACTGAAGAGGGGATAAAATTCGATTTACCCTTCGAAGAAGAAAAAAAACTGCAATTAAATAGGGTAAACGTAATCACAAACGAGCAACGCTTCCTTACCGACAACTTTAGCTAATGGTTTCACATTCATTTCTTGAGCTTTTTCAGCAGACATCAACACAAGAGCTGCTGCACCATCGTTCAATGTGCTTGCATTTGCTGCTGTGACACTTCCATCTTTTTTAAAAACTGGCCGTAAACTTGGGAATTTTTCAAAATTCACCTTCTTGAATTCTTCGTCTTCACCAATAACCAAATCTGGTTTTCCTAAAATTTAAAAATTTCTACTTAATCATCTTTTGCTTACGCTTGCATCCAAATTAACAAAATTCAAATCAGGCTTCATTTTTATAAACAGTAGGCCCTTGGTTTCAATCCTTATTTTCCTCTTTATGAATATCTAACTAAACAAGTTAAATTTAAGCTGAAACTTCAGCACATTACCCTACCTTTATAGAGCAATCTTTAATATAAAGTATCTGGCGCGAAAGAGATGAATTTTTGCATTATTTACTGAGCAAAGGAAGAGCTATCAGACCCCAAAATTTGGAAATACACACCTTTCTTCTGAGGTACATTAACTGGTGTAACTTCACTCGCAAAAACACCATTCTGTAAAAGTTAAAATTCAAATTTATAACGAATTGCATTGGTACATCCTCATCTTTTTGAATACTTATATCATAATCATTACAATTGTTGTATTAAACAAGCATTTCAAAATGTTTTTTTTGGGAAATTTAACAATATCAAAGAAATATAACATAGACAAAAAGAAAATATTTCTGATAGTATCGGACAGTATACTGTAGAAAATAGACAGATATATTTCAAATTTATTTGAAATTCACATGGTAAAATTGAAAAGAGTGGATATGGTTCCCAACTTAAACTTTCAAGTATCAAAACAAACTAGTAGTTTTTTTTTAAATTTATAGCGTATTATCAAGATGTTTAAAAAGCTAACCATTATTCCAGTTTTTGGTCTGTAAATGCATATTTTAAACAGAATAGCAAAGATAAGCATTGTTCATGTTTCAGGTGCATAAAAGAAAGTTAGAAATCACCTTCCAAGCTTCAGCACTTCTCTTGTACGAACTGATGGCATATTCATCTTGTTCTTCCCTTGATATCTTTTGAACGGTTGCAGTATTTTCACCACAAACACCCTTTAAAATTAACAACGATATCTCAATTTTTATCACCTTTTTAACTGTCCCTAGCAATGATATCTCCAAAGTTAAGATAATGGCATTACAAGAAAGTGGAACCAAGCTATGTGCTCTCAGGGGATGAAATTAGGGACAGGCCCGCAATATTAACATTTCTCATTCTTCCCTTGAACAATAAGAGAACAGAATAGGCTTCCACAGGAAACAGTAGATGCAAACTCATTTATAGCTTTAAGAACGCTCTTTCCCTGTTTTCTTTTTCCTATTAATATATTTTTCTTTATATTTAACCTTCTCCTTGAAGTAGGCATAAAAAAGATTCCGTAGAAGTAGAAGTAGAACAAAGTGACAAATAAGCATGCTTATTAGAAAAACTTCAACACTGGGAGTAATTAATATATTGAATTCACTATAGAACAGCTCTGTCGTGGTAACAATAAACACAGTGTAAAATATTCAAGTAAAACAATAATTTTCATATACATACAAGTAAATATACAAATTTAAGATAAAACTAATTACATTGATATGATATGAATAATTGCAAGGAATGAAAGGTTAAACAACAAAAACTAATAAGTCTATTAGTTATCAATTAGCTTCATTTTCTAAAATATTAAATTTTGGAAGTTGTCTGAAGGTCACATCAACATGAAACTTAAAATTAACATGTTCTGTTTTCAAATTTAGTATATCTCTGCTTCCAAGGCATTGAGCGATATTTTTAGAAGACTGGTTAACAGTAATCTTCGTTAATTTCCCAAAATATGAAGAGTTGTGACAAAGATGTGGGACTGTCAAGAATTACTTACCATGTGAAATTTATTGTAAACATCAGTAAGACCATCAAAAAGAATACCATCCTGTTTTGAAAGAAAAATTATTTTTTAATTATTTGCTTGTCTCGTAGAATTTTCTGCAACTGCTATAAACAGTTGCGCTTTTGTTTTACGAATTTTCATTTTCCTCACAAACTATTTCAATGATCTTTCTGCATATTAGATCACTTCAACTCTCTCTATCTCTCATTGCTTTTTGGTTGACAATAGTATCATGGTTGAGCGACACTACAAATTAAATTAGTTGAGTTTTTCCATCCATAACAATCCTTTGCGAGATGTCTCAAAATGTTACAGGGCTCTCCTGTTTTAAACTATCATATTTGTATTTATTCTAGTAAATTCTTTATATCCATGCAATGCCATGCCATTTATGATAATGCTCAACAGAAAAATTAAATGCCCATGATAATTTAAATTTATAGAGAAATCATACTGCAACTAACCTCTACTTTAAAACCACCATAAACAGGCACATCTCTGCTGACATAATTTGGAACATTTGACATACTTTCCATGCCACCAGCAATCATTATATCCTGACATCAGAAATACAAAGTTTTAGAAGGGGGAGTTAGAAAATGTAAAAGCATGTTTTCACTAAGTACTCTTTGACTTTATCAGTAGATATTGAGAGAGAATATAATTATCAGTTGACCAATCAATGGGCTCACTATCAGTCGTAATGTCTAAATGTCAAAAGTTTCCCCAAGTAGTTCATCAGAAGTGGCTCATCAGAAAAACTGACCAATAAACTTTAGTTGATTTATATGAATCAGGAAATATATTGGTTCTTATCAATTATTGAATTGAAAAAAGCAGAAATTTTCTAATTAAAAAAAGTGGCCAGACCTGGCATCCAGTTGCAATTGCTTGCGATGCCATCATGATAGCTTTCATTCCTGATGCGCAGACTTTGTTTATTGTTGTACATGGTGTTGTTGTGGGAATTCCTGCACCCAATGCAGCCTGCCTGGCTGGAGCTTGGCCAGACATTGCTGATAAAACATTTCCCATGTAAACCTCACCTACATCACTTTGTTGTATTCCTTTAAGGCAAAGAATCAAAATATTCAATATTGACATAAAGCTATTCATTAAATGGCAAGAAAGCAATGAGCAAGAAAGCCAGCATGCAAACAAGCAAGCAAACTAAGAAATAAGCAAGCAAGCATGCCAGCAATCCTGCAAGCAGGAAAGCAAGCAAGCAAGCAGGCAAGCAAGCAAATCGTTTTTGCTAACCCAGGCTAAGTTTCTGGCAGCTTTACATTAGCTGCAATGCAGGCCTGAGGCACTAAGGCTTGGCCCTCAGGATTTTTTCTGGATTTCTCAGGATTCTCAAGATTTCTCAGGATTCCCTCAGGACTCACCAACATCATAGGGATGGACAGCTGGGTCAACTGAGAAGTTTTGAGGAGAAAGGGTTCAGCTGTGGTCTTGAACTGCGGACCTTTTGGCACACAGGTTTGTTGACCTTAACAACTCATCCATGCAATCCTTCAAAGAAACCTGCCATCAAAAGATCTCTAAAGATCTTTACAGAGGCAACTGTACCTGGTATATATATATATTTATATATATATATATGTGAGATATATGAACCAAATTTTAATAAATACCTGCTCTTTCAATGGCTGATTTGATGGCAATTGTACCTAGCCTTGGACCTGATATGGTTGCCAAAGCACTTCGAAATGAACCAATGGGAGTTCGGGCTGCACTTACAATTACAACATCCTGCAAAAAAAGCATGTTAGTGTTTAAAAAAACACATCAAAATTGTCTTATGAAAATGATCTTATCATATTGATCTTATTGTCATCAAAGTCCATAAAAGTCAGGTTATCACTTGACAAATTAAAAACTTTTTGACTTAAATTCTTGCAGTATTGGTCATAAAATGCACATTATTTTACAGGCCTGTGTGGAAAGTATGGCAGGTGCACACCAAAGATATTTTCAGTAAATTACCAATGCACACTTGATTATCTAGGTGTGCCTAAAGGGAAGGGCATGATAATAATAATAATAATAATAATATCATATTTATACAGGCAGGTTAAACTTGATCTGTCTGGCAAGGGCACAGTTTTACAGCTATGGAATTGTCCTCTTGGAGAAACTTAGGTCAGCATTGTATCTATCCTCCTAAAAATTCACAATTGCCTGATTCTGGTCCGCCATGTGGGTATTTAACCTGATATTCGTCCCAGCCACCCAATATTCAGACTCCCAAATTCCCAATTTCCATGGTAAATTACAATAACAACATATATGTTATGTGACATGATAATAGGCCTCTTTGAACGAAAAAGATACAATCAATTTTAATAAAATTATAGAACTTACATCCAGTTTTCTTTGTGATGAAAATGTTCTTAAAAAACATGTCCTTGAAACAACCTGAACATATAAAATAATGGAAAACAAACTCCTTTTCGATAATAAATGTTGCATTAAAAATTTGCGATCGACTGTGCAAAGTGTAATTCTTATTATCAAAACAGATAGGACGTAAAGCAAAATATTTAAATAAATTAAATCACAGAATTTATTGCATTTGCGAGTGGTATTTTTCTTTACTACTGGAAAAATGGTGAATCACAGATCCTGCATAATATTACTTGACTATTTCAAAATTAGCGGTTTATAATGAAGATATCACTGAACCATTGATATAAAAATAGTTTTTTGTGTGAAATTATGGTAAAACACTAATAGAAAAGGATACAGATGGCAACTTTCCTTGGACTGTTCTAAGAGACGCGGCAGCCATTTTGACAACTTCACGAGAGGGAAGAACATCGTTGTTGCTGTTGCTATCTCCTTCACAGTGACCGACAATGTAATTCTGGGAAAGGGTGGAGGGCAAAATGAGAACATGTGAATCTTCTCATTGAGGGTTTGGGGGCAGGGGTGAACATGTCATAGCAAACGTGAGGAGCATAATATGGGTTGAAAGGGGGGGGGGGTTGTGAGAGCAAAGGTAAATTATATGCGGAGTTCGCCATGTTTTTCACGCAGAGGGGCCACCAAATATGGCTTGGTATCCAATTTTGGTTTCTTTTGCACCAGCCAGTGTAAAAGTTGCCGATAAAAACAACATTGTAAGACTATAATTTAAAATCTTTGATATTTAAATAGGCTGATAGTGAAAATAAATTCTTTTCACAAATACTACAATTTTGTTGTCTACAGCTTTACAGAGATGCAAATTAAGTCTTAAATGTACATATGGACAGGGGACAATCTAACGAAGTATTATCACTGTAGGGACACATATTTCTACATAAGCAGCGTTAATCAAATAAATTCCAAAGAAAAATTACCTCAAACTACAAAGTTCTAGAAAACTAAAACGTTTTTCATATTTCGTAACGTTGCTATGGCGTTCCTGGGGTTAAAATGATTTTGCATCTGAACAGAACTCAGCATTCCTTTTTTCTGAGTGTTTCTTAAGTTTCTAGTTGTTAGCTAGAAAATAAAAATTTCTAGCTTTTCCAGCTGATAATTATTTAAGCATTTTATCCACTTGCTATAAAATGTTATGATTTTCCCTCAAAGCTGTGAACTTTCGTGCTTTTTATTTGGTACTTACTGGAACAGTTCAAGGAACATATTTCAACAAAGTGTTTGCCTTCTAAAGTATGTTACTTTTATTTCAAATGTTCATAGTTATCTTCTGAAGACAAGCTTCATATGTTTTCAATGAAGTGCTCAAAGAGACACTTTTCTGGCAAGAGTGACATGACTGTGCCAATGGGTAGAACAAACGTACCACTTGGTACCTTTCAGATCTACACCATGGTGTTATGTGTCCCTGTGAACTCGTATAACGCGTCTTCTAGCTCTTTGATACGGTTACGTAATGCCTGCTGATCAGTCTCTGCTTTTATCCGCCATCTTTCTTCTGCCTCTTTCAGCTGCTCTTGGTACCATTTTTCGAGGCTCATGTGGTCGCCATCACCAGGGAAACGATTCTGTAGGCATGGCGACGACTCATCAGAACGTCCCTGCGGAGCAGCACGCCCTTCTCTGTGTACTGAAACTAAAAAAAATGTCTCAATTAATAAAAGGTATTCTAAATGTACAATAACTGCTATGCTAATAACCTATGCTAAAAAAAGCGCCAAAAATGTTCCTCGTTGAAAAACAATTTCACTACGGGCATTAAAACGGTGATAATTATAAGGACTCGCTATTGTAAGCCCGTAATCAACAATGCTTTTTATGAACCACCAACCAAATCTCTTCCTTTGAACAATCAATCTTAACACTTCAAAACGAAGCTCTCCTGTTTATCAAACATGAGCCATCAAAGTAGTATTACAAACCAACAATCTACCTTCAAAGCTTTCTTCATGCTCGCATCCACTACACACTTCAGTTCTATCATTAATCATCGCCTTAACAGGCTCGCCATCTCCCAATTCTGTTATTTCTTCTGGATCTTCTCGAACCACGTGGCCGTTTACTTTATTAGGCGTTTTGCTGCTTTTAATTGGAGTTGAACTAGTCAAAGCTTCGGCATCAAGATGAGGCCTTTGCACCATGGCTTTTGTGACAACTTTGCCTTCTTCTTCGCATACGATATCAAACGTTGACGAGGCAGCACTACTAGATATGTTTTTTTTCTCTTCAAATTTCATTCCTTTCAAAGCCTTTGCCCATTTTTTCATAGTACCATCTAGCTCCTTTGTAACGTTTTCAATCATTTCAATAGCGCTATTTCTAGCTGTTCTTTCCAAGTTCTTTTCCATACTAGTTATATCATTTTTCAAATCACTGTAATGTTTATTATCAATTTCTTTTTGTTCGTCCAGTTTTTCAGTCGTCAACTGCAAAAAATTTCTAAAACGTTTTTCCAATTTGTGAATCATTTCAAATGTGGATTCTTTGGAGGGATGGTCCGTTGGTTTTTTATGATGATGATGATGATGCGTTCGATGATGAGTTTTTTCGCCATTTTGATTATGGCTTCGACTATGAGGTGTTGATTTTCCACTTGGTCCTGGTTCAATTCCACATGCTTCATCAACCATTACCTCAAACTAAATAAATAAAAATTAAAGTTTCTTCTAGTTCTACAAAAATATTGATAGAATTAAAAGCACATGCTACCCTTTTTCTTTTTTATTTTTATTTTCATTATCATTTCCTTTTATCTTTTTATTAGGCAACCAGTTAGGTTTTAACTTAATTCCTTAATCAAATCGACACTTTAGAAAACGAGTTTCTTCAACATTATAGAGTTTAACTTTGGATACCTTCACAAGTCATTGAATCTTACAAATTGATATTTTTACTTTCAAAATATAACTACTACCTACCATCTTTATTATTATATTTTGTCCCTTCTTACCTAACTTTTCATAGCTATTTTGAATATTAAAATTAACAATAATAACAATAATGAATAATAACAAATAAATATTACTACTTATACGAGAAGACCACTTATGTGTAACGTATGATATTTTTGCAAATCTGTTTTTTAGAAATAAAAATCATTCTGACCTTAGGCCATTCTTTATGTTCTGCTTTCTTTTCCTTTTTTCCTGAACTTTTACTAACATCTAGCTTCGATTTTTCGCCCTTTTTATCCGCTCCTTCTCTCTTTAAAGTTCCTTTTTCAAAACTCATATCCATCATATCTGCCTTATTCGATTTAGACTTGCTTTTATCTCTTCGTATCGAATCATAACCATCTCTAGAATCGACACCGTTTTCTAACGACTTTCGTTCTTTCACTCGCTTCGGCTTTTTCGGTAATTCTAATTTAGGATCAAGTCTAATAACAACAATTTCTTCTTCATCACCTTTTTCTTCATAATTCTTTTTCTTTGTTTTTTTACTTGATTTTCTTTCTTTTACCACCGAAGGCGGTAGCTCATTGCTCTTCATTCCTTCTAAAACTTCCTTTTTTATCAACGCGTCTATATCTTTATCTGTTAATTTCATGTGTTCTTTCAATTCTGCTTGCATTACTTTACCTTCCTTCCCTTTCTTGTGTTCAAGTGTCCCTGTTTTCGATGACGACCCTTCGTCGGTGTTCGCCGGACTTTTTCGGGAGGCGAGAGACGTCTTTAAATATTCTCTTAATCCTTTCGCATGCAATCGCTGATCTTCGGCACTTCTTTGGTCAATCGGTACATTTCCATTAACACCTTCATTTTCTTTCAATTTCTTTATAAATTCTGCTTTCAATTCTGCTCTTCCTCGAACCCGAGGACTACCAATTCCACTCGATATTTCTGATCTTTTTTGACTCACAGGTGAAGCAATACCATTTTCTTCCTCTTCCCTGAAGGCAAAATCAAAGCGTTAATTACAAAAAACAACAAATTACATCTCTTAAATAAAAAAAAACGCTAAGGATATCGCTGTGAAGCTCTAGCTCACCCCCCTGTTTTGCACGAAAACGCTCTAGTAATGACTGTGTTTGCTGGAAAGCACACTCATTTATTGACCGTATGAACAGGGGGTAGGACTTTTTACACCCCATGACCATTGGATAGCTTCAAACAATCACAGAGAGATCAATTTCCAAAAACAGCATCGAACAGGGAAAAATAATTGCACCCAAAAAGTTTTCTCAGATACACACAGTTTGATTTCCTTTAGTATTAGTCTAGTCAAATTAGAACTTGATTGTCATCATATCACGGGCCTGATCTGCACGAGCAAGTTTAAACTCAATTTAGTTGTTTCTTACATATCATTATGGCTTTGACGTAAGAGAAGATGGTGTGGAAAATCTTTTCCACAAATGCATCCCTTACATCTAGGTGAACGGGGGTAGACAATTGCAAATTCAATCGATGTATCTACAACTTATCTTTGCATTTGCAACAATTTGTTACGTCAATTTTACGGCGATGCCCCCGCTGCATTTGAAAATAGTGCTCTTTTGTGCTGAGCAGAAACAAACGTGGTTTGCAAAATTCATTAAAGCGAAATGAGAAGCGAAGATTGGGCGATTAACTGCTCAAATAAATTGAAGATTGATTAATTTGCATTGTGCAAAGTTGCTTAATTAATTGACTTAATTTTTTAGGATAACACAAAAATGTTAAACCTTGTAAAAAAATTTTAAAAACTTGAGACTAGATTGTTATTCTCAAAGCATCTTCTGTGCGTCAAAGAAACCAGGGAACTAAAGTTAAAAACTTCACTCTTTGGGGGAGCTTTCTGTCCACAAAATCTTGTAATTTTGTAGGGAATGCTAGGAAAAATTCATCTACTACGTGCCATGTTCAAAATAAGCCTGGCCTAAGTGCTACGAAATTTCATATCTTCAAGAAGGCAATAACTTTCTTTCCGTTTTCAAAAGCAAAGAATAGTTGCAAGATGTTTGTAAAAGCTCTCACAATTTTTACAAAATGAATTTCAATAAAAATGCAATTGTAAGAATGTGGATTTGGAAATTCTAGAATTTGGAAATTCTAGCAAAAGAATTCGAGCGCGTAGGAATATCGCGTTAGTCGAATAAATGAAAATTCGAAAACGAACGTAAGTTGAATTTGAAACCCGAACAAATTTAAATCTGAAGGCGAATATGAATTAATTCGAAAGAAAATGAATTGGAAAAAGAACATAAATAACACGACAGGATTGTTTTTTCACAGGACTTTAGTTTCATTTGAATCAGAGAGAAACTTCGAGTTACATAAGTTCGAATAAGTGTTGACCTTGGAATGGAAATGCAATAAAATTATTAAAATAGAATGATTATATGGATTAGAATTCAAACCCTCACCTTTGCTCATCAACTTTCTTAAGTTTCTTAATCGAACTTTTCTTCACGGAAACTTGTTTTTTCTTCTTGAATAACTGCAAAACAAAAGGAATGTATGAATATAGGATTAAACATCAAAACATTAATAAATGAAGATTTTACGTTGTAAACAACACGTCAACAAATTTAGCAGGAAGCGAATACTTGGATGATCTTTTAATAAGAAGCTCATAAATACAAGAATGTTTATGGCACATTGAGATAGAGACATTGCTTCATAAAGAGGCGCCTTCAAGGGTTAAGATTGGGTAAAGTGTATTCTGTAAAGCGCATCAAGGAATTGCAGGCTGTAATTGATTGAACACTGATACAGCATCAAAGAAATGCCCGATCAAAATGCATTAGGGTTTTTACTGTGATTGCAATAGCCGACTTCACGTTTACAGCTCAAGTAGACGAATATACTACGCTACAGACTCTGTACGTTAGTTATGAGCCCCGGTCGCTGTGCATATTCGTATATGGCATAAGCTGCAGGTAAAAACGGCGCTTGTAGCTTTGCACCAGGTGCCCATTTATGTTACTGGGTAGAGAGAGAGGGATAATTTTGGGTTCACACCTTACCCAAGATAGCTATCCTCATACATGATAAGGGTAAGAATTCGAACAGGCGACGATCAATTCGCTAGTCATAAATGTTAACCGCGAGAATCCAGGCCCACCCTTGTTCCAAGAACCGAAACCAATTGCATCGCCTGGAAATTAAACGATATTCGCTGCTGTGTGGTCTTAACGATGGTATATTCAAATTATTTATATCTTTAAGATAAGAGACAGAATTGATTTCACCAACGTTGCTTAACCTCGGCAAACTCCGACAAACTTTAGTTAATTAATGTTTAGGATAAGATTAAGAGTTAGGTTTTCTGGGTAGTATGAATTTCTTTGTAGTGTCTGCCAATGGTCAGAACAAGGGAGATTTTTCCTTTGATAAAAATGAAATAATAAAAGATAAAGTATAATAAAGAAAGATAAAAGAATGATAAAATTGAATAAAGGAGCGAGTTCCCGACGATAGTACCGAACTGAGTTGTAATCCTGGGTCAATTGGAGGAATTAAAATACGTTATATCCAATTTATTGTTAAAGACAAGAACTAAACAATATGCAAAGTTTTATGGGTTTATGCATTATCACAAGCCAATTTAACACACAAAAAGCTTTCTCGATTGCTACTAAGTAACGAATTTTATCGAAATAATATCAGGCTAAACTGGGGTACAATTTCTCACCAACTTTGTAGCTCCAAGAACATGAATTAATTAATGAAAAAAGGATTTTTTGAAAAAACTTTAGGATAAGAATCGTTATTGAAGAAAATTAATCAGTTCTTTTTGGATACTTGGCTAATACGAGGAAATATTACCAACAGGATGTGAAATTCTTTAAAAAGGAACGAGATAGTAATCTCTCAACTTAAGCCAAGCAAAACACCCTGAAAACAAATCTAGAATTTCACGAAATATTTTCATTCTTTAGTATCCCATATTCACAAAAATTTGCCTACTTGGAAGTTTAATTTTGTCTATCTAGTTGCCAACTGTTACTGACCCAACTTGCTACATTCCTTTACACCCCACCTTCTTATACCCCCTTCTTTCTACTTGTTTTCGTTTCTATTCGCCTTTCTCTGTCTCTCTTCATCTTTCTCTTTCTTCATTTTCATAATAATCAATAACACATTTTCCAGTGAAAAACAAAACATAGAATAAATGAATCTCGTAACAATATGCACTCGCGAAAAATAGCTATCCATACCAAACTCCAGTCATCGTAAATCTCCATCTTATTCTGCATTTTAATTCCAAGAAAAGAAACGAAAATATAGCGCGAAAAACCTGCAGCTCTACTGCCAGCAATACCAGACGAAGCAGGTCCAACACAGCATAATAAAATGATACAAATTGACGAGAGTGGTCTAACCTGTTACAATCAAACAGTCTTTTTATCGGTTTGTGGGTAACTTTTAATACCATTTTGTCTATCTGTCATTCTTCGTTTAGTATTCTGTTTAAGAATACCACAAGAATTCCTGGTTTAAGAAGCTTGCTCACATTTGTTTTGTAAGACATCAACCAAGCCTTTTCGGTGATCAAGGAGACCAGACTTATAAGCTTAAGAGATCAAATCGTTCTACTTAAAAATCAGCACAAAAAGATGCAGCTCAGGTCAGTGTTGTTGTGTTAAACCCCCGTCAAAGCAGAATGTTGCGTGAGGGAATAACGCAAGAGAGTAAGTTATCAGGGGTGAACAAGCAGAAAGGGTTGTGTACATGTCGTCGAAAAATTAACCAAAACAAAAGTAAACATATTTTAATTCCGAAACATGAGAGGGAGACGATCAATGAAAATTGTTGCGAAAATCCAAGCAAAGCTGACTGTGTCGAAGACAGAAGCTCTTTGAATGAGCAACAAATGCAAATATACTTGTGGCTTTGGAACTCCAAGGAAACTTAAGGCATTTCTACATGACATGACAATACCAGAGAAAACAAAAGGATTGGGGTGGGGGGGGGGTTAATTAGACAAGGGGGGGGCAAAATGTAAAATACTGATAAACCACGGGGTAGTTAACACACTGTGAGAATGAAATGTCTTGCACACACAACTTTCTAGAATTAGGGGCTTCGAGGCATAACATTGAATTAACTTCATAAATATGCCAACAATACCTTTGATGCTTTTGGATCTTTCACTCTTTTTGGTTCTCTTTCCTTCTCGTCCAAAACCTCTTCAGCTTCATCATCTTTGCTTTTGTGTTTGCTGCTCACATGCCCTGTGACGTACTTCCGTCTTTTCTTCCTTATTTGGTATCTGGGAGACTTTATACTGCTAGCATCACTATGGCTGTGTTGTTCAGATCTTTTGATTTCTTTAAGTGCAGCTAAATCAGTGATGTTCTCGAAATTTCTCGCCTTCCTTTCTGGACTTGGTGAAACATTCTTCTGCCAATAAACATCCTACAATGAAAAATAAATTCCATTAAAGATGCATTTTGTAAACAGCACTAATAAAAGAGGATTGTTATCTCGTGAGATTTGAAATGGGGAATACTGTACTTGCTCTTGTTTATAAAAGAAAAAGAAATGGGGAGGTTGGAAGGGAAAAAGGTGGGAGGGAAGAAGGTGAAAAAACAAGAAAGAGGGGGAAATACTAGAGGCAGAGAGAGAAGAGGGCATGAACTGAGAATAGAAGATGTGAGATCGAAATGAAAGGAAATATGAAGAGAGGTGATAAGAAAAGAAGAAAAGACAGTGAAACGGAAGAAGAGAAAAGAAAAGAGAAGAGATGAAGAAGAGAATTACATGAAGCGAGAAAAAGATATGACAGGAGTATTGGAGAAAACAAGAGAGAGTTTGAGAAAGAAGAAAAAGGGGAAGAAAAAGTAAAGAAGAAAAAGTAAGAGAAGAAAATATAAAAGGGAAGTTAAGTATAGTGAAATGATAAAACTACCAAGTTGACAGAAAAGGAAAACATGCAGCACATTGAGTAGCAATGACACAAATATGAAAAGAAAAAAGGAGAGGAAAAATATTTTGAAGAAGATTTAACTAAAATTGATAAATAATGGATTTAGATATAATGAATATATACAAAATGTAAAGACGGATTTTTAACTAAGAAAACAAATTTGATAAATAAAATAGGGATTGATTTACAAACAAAATATCGACTTCTGTCTAGCTCATAAAGAATGTTAAATTGTTCTGATTTGCAACAATGAATAATTATTAAAGACGTTTTTGCAGAGGTTCATGTTTCTGGAAAGCTGAGATTGTTAAAATAGTGAAAGGTTTTTCATTAACTAAGCCAAAGCAGGATAAAACATTTTTATGTTTCTTGAGGGGCCAATTCCAAGTACTTCTTTGTATCTGCTTTGCAGCAGGGGAGGGGGGGGGCTGATTAATCTAGGCATACCCCCTTGCTTTACAGTCATTGCTGAACGCACCTGGCTGATTCGATTTTAAGCACGGGGGTGAGCTTGGATCGGTGGACTGGAATCGTCCCTTGGCCATTGCCGCTTATCTCGTCTCAACATCAAAAGGGCTTAATTTAATGACGTTTATGGTAAATTATGTATTAAGATCTAAAATACCCGATGGGTAACATGAACTAGGCTAGGATCCTTATCTTTCATCTTTACCGAAACCAAAAAGACTAAAGGATATGAGCAGAATTTGTTGGAGAGGCTTGTTTATGGACACATATCAAGATTGGTTAATTAGCCAGGCGAAATATTTGTCAAAGCGGCGCAATTTCTGAGTGATAGCGTTGGGATATGGTGGCTACAAAAGACGCCATTTATAATACAACTGGCTAATCCACAAAGGTCTTCTGTTACTAGTTTTAAATCTCGAAATGGTAACATGGAATCCTTATTATTAAGGCTTCCTGTAACTGGAGCCGTAAAAATGGCAAGGCTACACTAGGGTCAGAGGGTAGGGGGCAGAGGGGGGCAAAGAGCAAAAAGATTGGCTTTGCACCCAACAATGAAATATCAACAGCAGCTTTTAATTTGAGGATTGATCAGAGGAGGAGGCAATGAAGAGTCTGAGGGGGGGGGGTAGGTAATGATTTATGACAATATTGACTGTTACAAAAATGGGACATATGGGAAGCAATAGGAAGATACGCCCTTGCGACGTTCAAATGGTCGATAACTCTCATTTTTATGAAACTGTCATTCTTATGGTGGCTTAAAGACTTAACTTATTGATAGCTGATTAACTTCGAAACAAAACTATATTGCGTCTTCTAGGAAAATCTCTTAAATATAATGACTCTGTACAGTTAGGTAGAAATTGTACTGTCTGGTACAGCAAAACATAGAAATTATCAGAAATTACGAAAGAGTTATTTACTATGGGTGGAAATGCGATAGACATCAGCCTGAAATCAAAGCGAAAGCTCATATTCATTTTTGCGTTTTGACTTGGATTCTTTAAATTCCAAAGTAAAATGTTTGCAAGCTCTGACATTTTCAACTACGAAATATCCTAAACTATGCGAAGCAGTGGGAAAAGATATAAATAGTTTAAAAATAATAAAATGTGCGTTAATGATGATTGATATTGTGGAGAAAACGTCTTGTAAAAAACGACCAAAAAGGATTGAACTTGCTAAAATCAGACACCAAAGTTCTGGCAACGAAAACCACAGATTCAGCCGAAACTAGACATGGTAAATTCTAATAACACTCAACTCACCTTTTTGCTCATTTGGATTCGGTTGATGGCTGCAGCTAAGTAGATTGCATTACATGAATTTCCCCTCGCAATACAACCCAATCCTTTTTTCTAGGACGATCTCGTTAAACAGTTTCAAGTTGAGAGGTCAAACTGTTATCCGAGCACAAAGGCAAAGCAGTGCAGATTAGAACAAGATACTCGAAGTTGAAGCGAGACAATGGCAAGATTGAAATAAAACCCCGAGCAGATTAACATCGCTTCAGAATGTATTTAAGAATCCACAGTTGATATGTGGAATAACAGATTATTTTCAGATTGGAAAATTTCTTAAGAAGAGTCGAGGCGAGCAGCGACTCGTATTTATAATAGCAATGGTTTGATGGCCCTGAATAAACATCTAAAATAAACATGCCAGCAAAATCAAAGGTCCTTTAAAGAAGCCTCTACACACGAAACTAAGCCATTGATTTTTAAAACAAGCATTTACCGTCTATGTTGAATATACCTCCATTAAATTTGCAAAACACCCATGGAGGTGGAAAATACCCTTGATGGGAAATCACTCAATAAATCACCTATGAAATCACTTAATCACTGATTCAATCACCCATGCAATCACTTCAGCGACAACTGCAAATCACTTGTCAACTGCTCTCAATCATTCAAATTATTTGGCTAGAACCATTTAACAAAACAGAGTTGCTGAAATAGTTACTGCTCCCTGGTAGCGGCTTTCATAGTGGTTCCATAATTTTTTAACGAAATTGCTTCAATGCATCCGAAACATTTTGAGCCGCAACATTTTATGTTGAGAGAAGACATTTATGAGTACTAGGCCCATTTATACTGCTTTCATTAATCCACCTAGATTCTGCTGCAAAGAGGAGATCAAAATAGACCGCCTGGGTCATGTTATCTGGAATGAGTTTGATAGTTTGATAAGTACGTTCTGCTAACGAGGTGTGCCTTGGAAGCCGGGTCAAAGTCCACGGTTAAACAGCTCGGAATATCTTTCAATGAGAGGTCAAGCGACAACTGTGATTGAATTTATGAAATTGTGAAAATATCTTCACTTGAAATATTGAGTTCTGACAGAAAAAGCTTATCTAAGCCCCCCCCCCCCTTTAAAACCCCAATTGAAAACTTTACACAACGTAGTAGAACAATATCATAGGTGTAGATGTGAAGTATAGATAGATGATTCATGATTCGCAATCCTTGATTTTAGATGATTCGTGATCCGTGATTCCTAGATTGTGATTCGTGGGTCACGATTCATGACACGTGAATGATGATGATTCGTGATTCGTGATTCTTGATTTGTGATGATTTATAATTTGTGATTCATTATTTTCTAGCGACAAGACTTCAGACAGTAAGGGCAATAGTAGGGTTGTCAGCGAAAGTTTAGAAAGTGAGGTTTAGAAAGTGGATTAACACGTGCCAATCGAAATAAAAAAAACCTTGATCGAAGGAAAATCAAAACAAAATACGCCATGTTCACAGCCTTCAAAGGGGAGATAAATGGACATGATTTGAAGATATACTTTGAACCAAAGAAGGCGTTACCAGCAAAATTCAATTACAAAAGAGTCGAAAACTTAATTAAAACAAAACACGAAATAACAAGCGACTATTGACGTACAGCTACTAACCAATTTTATGCAAATGGTATGAGAGATTTGGTTTCGAGTAAAAATGTGAACCAAATTGTTCCACCCTTTGAACTCTAGACGTCGCACAGGAACAACAAAAACTCATTATATTAAGATCAAAGTTATATTACTTTTCTTGAAGATAGTAATCTGAAATTATTTGCTAAGATTCATGCCTTTGTTTAACCTTGTATAAGAGGTGAAAAGATTAATCTACCATATACATATAAGAATATTCTCCAAGTAATATTAAAGCTAAGAAACTTTGGGATAATTTGGGATAATAATTTCCTGCCTCGATAAGGAAATACATTGTTATAGTAAAGTCAATAGAAAAGTATTATATTCGCTGGTTTATATTTTTAGTCCAGAAGTTTTAGTCCAAGTTAGAATAAAATTCAGCTGTTAATAAAATCATTCTGGATATAGAAAGCCTTAAAAGAGTAAACAAAACCGAGGAACAGATGAGAAAACTCACGATGTTATTCGTCTAATTGCTTAACAGGATCGTAAGAGGCATCGTTACTTAGGGTAAATAAACTTCATTTGCCGATAGAAACGTTGATTGAAGCAGGGAAAATTTCAGAGCTTAACCCATGATTTCATGTGATATTTCGTATCGACGGGTTTGCTTGTGTCTTTGCAATACCAGTCAGTCTGGCAACATAGACAGGAGGGCAGTCTCAAAGCCAATGATGCTGTCCATATGATTTCATAACCAATACTTGCACTAATACAGAAAGACAGATAGAGTAAAAGGGAAAACAAATATAAGGTGGAGAGATGAGATCGAGAAGAAGGCGGGCAACACGTGGACACAGAGAGCACAGGATTGGGATGAGTGGAGGAAGATGTGGGGGCCCATCCGCCAGCAGTGGCATGACAGGCTACTGATGAAGATGACTGGCACTAAGATTAATTTTAAATATAAAGAAAGAAATACGTTGCTTTCCTAGAGACGCTGGAAGATTTTTACGTTATTTTCCAAGCGATCAATCCTGATGCAGATTCGCTTTTTTAACGGAACGATCGATCCAAGTGAAACAATGTTAATGATGGTAACCTGGCTTTTAAAGTCGAAACGATAAAGAGTTGCCAAGATTGGAAGGAAATTTGAAATATTTAGAAGCTAAGTTGCATTAACTTAATAGAATCATCCATTTCATCTAAATGTGGGTTTTACAAACCCAACCACACACTAATCGTCTTAAACATTTAAATGGAAAACAAAGTGGAATTTAATATCAGACATGGCTGGTGTTAATTGATCATAATGATATTTATTTCATTTCATCGACACAATTTTGGCCTTCGTCCATCAATTTATTGAGTAAAAAATCCCCTAGCCACATTGACAAAATTAATTTTGCTGGAGTTGCAAAGATGTGGCTAAAGCGAAGTTCATCCAAGCATTGATCAAAGTGCAACAAAGGCCGCTTTTAGGCCACATTTGACCATCTTTTGGATTTTTTTGGAAGCGAAGCTAAAATTATCCCATCATTACAAAAGTTACTAGCCTCTTCCGAAGTATTAAATATTGCTTTATGTTTTCTTGGGTAAATAAATAAAACAGTTATTGAAGTGAAAATTAAATTATTAATTACAAGACATTTAATTTGTTAGTTATTTTTATTGTGACCATTTTACCTCATCTTATCTAAATAGCGATTATTAACTAATTCAGCCTCGTCTTGACTTTTATATGACCTCTGTTCGATGAAGTAAAGCTAGAGCCCCTGCCATTAAAGCCTAGAACTTGACCATCTTCAAACAGTTATATTCGCAAATTTCCTTTTTACTAGAGCTAGGTGGTTATGCCTGCCATATTTCTTTATATTCCAATGCGAATAAAACTCGATATTTTAAGAAATGATTTAATTCAAATACCGTAAAAGCTTTATAAAGCCCCCTCTCAATTAAGCCCCCCTTGGGAACCTCCAAAATTAAATAAGCCACCCCCTGGGGGCTTAATAGAGCTTTTAAGGCATTCTAGTTTTTACGAAATCGTCAATCAAATAGAAGACACTGCCTACGTTTTTTCAAATATTGCAATTTCCATAGGGCAATTCATTCAAATGAAATAAAAAGCGTTGACATGCAAAATAATAAAACCTAACAGTTCATCTGATCACTTTAAGTAACTAAACAACTTCGACTTAAAGCACAAATCCTTTTATGCGGTTTTCACTGTAACTCCTAACCATCTTTCATTTTCTTAGATGATTCTATGAATCCCCTTTTGTTCATGATGAAAAGCTCGCTTGTTCATGCCAAGATAAAAATCCTTAATTCAAAATGCAGCACTACACCCCAAGTAATCCGAACTTTTTCTAATAAGGAATTTACAAAATTAACTCACGTTAACTTTAATACATTCCTAAATTGTAGCATATGGCATAGGCTACTACCTTAATGACTACCTTGCCTACCACCTTGACTAAAACATTTTCTCCTTATTTGATGCTTCAACTATCATCCTGAGCACTACCACCTTAAATAGTCAATTTGCTGCCACCTTTATCAAGACTTTCGACACCACCTTAATCAGTACTTTTTCGAAGCTTCCACCTTAGCCAACATCAGTTATATCAAGGATACATTATGCACCAAAAATATTTTACTATCAATGTTTACGATCGATCTGTATAACAGGGAAATCTCCGAGCTTAATTAAAAGTTTAATTGGGCGGAGAAAGGTCTGAAGAGAAATATGACATGAATATGTGGTGAGATAGTGCAGCGATAGAATCGAAAAGAAGCATGCATACAATTAACCCTTTCACCCCGGCGATTACACAGCTGTAAAGTGACATCAATAGCGACTACTCAAATTGCAAGGGGGTACAAGAATTGAAAATGGAGAAGGAAGAATCTTTTTACGAATGATTAGAAGCAGGCATATACTAATATTGAAGGGATTAGTCTCTTCTGTCTTAGAAATAGCCAATTCTCGCTAAAGGTCAGATGGTCCCTCCGTGGATAAAAGCGTTAAGTTTCTCGTTTAAAAAGGCCAACACCTTCTCAAGTTTGCTGTCTGTTCAACCTGAAAATATTGCCATGGATCTTGTACAACCCTTGCACCAGACTATAGTCTTGTAGCTGACATTTTAGTCATGTTGTGAGTCGAGGTCACGACACGACATGAAATGTGCCTCTTAGAGCTGGCAAGAACAAACCCTTCATTCTAACCGGCGCTTTTTTGACGACTGGAAATTCTAATAATATTAAGAGGTGAATTTTTAATGAAACCACATGACCTATACTTTGCAAATCATCAGATAAGTGGGTCAGCATACAACACAATTTTAATTAATCCTGTCCAAAGCACAAGTCTTAACATAACAGGTATTTGACAACCTAAAACATACGCGAAGATATACAATCGTATGAGAAATACTAACAGCCGATTAGTCGGATCAAAATTCGGCGGGTAGAAAAATGGTTGACCTTGTCAGCGTAAAATCTAAAGTTTATTACACTAACCTTGTTTTGTAAACAGTTGCAAAAAATTGATTTTGAGAATAATCTTCCACAAAAAGGTAAATGCTGCATAAATAGAAATGCAGCTAGACCCGGCCAGAGCAAACACCTCGTTCTACAACATATTTTTAGTGTCTGGAACTGAAATATTTAAAGTAAAATATTCCTGCCAACGTTATGCCATGGAAAATGCGGCTACAGCCGAAATTCCTTTAGCAATTTGTGATAATTAATTTTAACACAGTGCTATATCTGTTTCGTTTGGCTTTTTGATGTAAAACCGTATAGATATGGCGAAGCTACACCAGGTGGTTTAAGAACTGACACAGTATAGCTGGAGTATAGATGTAACAGTCATCAGAGGCACCACTTCGTGCTGCGTGTTTGGAGGGTGATGATATTCTTTGCCCTTCAAAAACTTTAGAAAATGCCCATTTTGTAGCAAGACCTGTACTGCGGCGCCTATTTCTACCCTGCAAGACGCTGATGTTTTCAGAGTTAGGGGGTGAGTCACCCCTTCTAAAACCCCTTTCAATAGACGCCCATGACAGTCATCCGCTCTTTGTATCTCATAGCTAATCATGCGGGCAAAGAAACAAATTTACGTAGATTGACAAAGATTGAAGACTTACCATTGGCAGATTTTCACTCGCGTCAGGAACAGGTAACCATAAACTCGACAAACTCGAACCCGTGTCTGTGGCCAATAAATTATCAACTGACGGAGGCTGGACGACGACCCTGACAGGACGCTCTAGCGAGTCTGTCTTCTCTTTCTCTTCGTTTGTGGTTGTTTGTTTCGGTTTGGCAGAAGCCCTTTGCTTTGGTGCTCGCTTTGGTGAACCAGGCGTTTCAGATGATTTCTTGTTCTGCTTTCTCGCTACCTAAAACGATTAAGACAAGACTTGACAGAACCTGGCTTACAGAAGATTTTGCCTGTCTTTTATAACAAAGAATTAATTAGCTCTGCTTTGAATGAAAAATTCAGCAAAGATTGTTATCAAAAAAACATGGTTGCGTCTTGAAATGATAAAACATGTCTCATGCTGGATCGGATGTCACTATCTGATAACCAAGGGCAAGTGACCTTTCTAAGTACTGGGGGACTCTTAAAACTGTTAAATTCTCAATTATACTCATAGCAGGGGCATCCTCCAAAATTTTATTTATCACTGGAAAGCTGCCCCATCTTTCCTTGTTAAATGTAGCTACCATCTACAATCTCATCTTGTTTTGTCTTGGAGGGGCGCGAACAAGAAAATAGCTTTATTCTTCACTTTTTAATACTACGAGTGATTTTAAAATGATTTGGCTTCCTTAACTAATTTTAGGAATCTAAAAAGACGTTCAGCCTACTTTCTGTATCATATCCCTTCTAGCGCAACCCGCCCCCCTCCAAAATAATTGTTTACATCATGACCATTGTCTAGTCTTGCCTCTCAACTTAAAGGCTGGAAAATAATTACAACGTTAACAAAGTTGAAGACGATAAAAAAGGTTGCCGAAAAAAAGAAGTAAAACATCACATCAATCTTATCATTTCTGATTATAGAAAAAAATTAATCAAATTTCAAAACACAGCCCCAGGGAAAGACTTTTTCTGAACATTTTCATCATGCGAGTTTTGCTGATCAAATTCACGAGGTTACTGTGTCAACAAACTAATTAAGAGGGCAAAAAGTTGAAAATTACTCCTGGGTTGGAGTCCAATGCAATCAATTAAAGGCTGAAAAGTTAAAGCATAAAACAGATAAAAGGATGATGGAATAATTCGAAAAATCTATTAAAATACCGCAATTGCAGCTTCAACTTAGATAGATAAAGGCTGCCCGTTGATGAGCAGAGAAAATTAATCTGGATTAGCGTTGTAATGGGAAAAACTGAGAATCAAAAGAAAAGTTATGATGAACTTAACTACATGAATAGTATGACGAGACATGCCGTATCGAAAGAGTGAATGGAGATGAGAAAGTGAGGAAAATACTAGCGCTTTAAGAGTTAACCACAAAATGCGGAGGAAAGATGAAATATAAGCTCAAATTTTCGTAGTGATTGTTCCCTACAAAAAAACTTAAGATCCTCAAAAAGAACAGGAAATCAAGTTACAAGATTTCAGATTTAAAGAGCTGGGTTGTTGACAATTAAGACTTTTTAATTTAGCCGAAATTCCTTGTAAAATAAGGGTGAATGAATATGCGAAGTAACTACGAAAATTACTTGCCTGTGCTGACAAACGAGCCAGGACGAATAGGCCATTTCAGCAAATGATACAGGTTTGAATAGCAGAAAATAGGGGTAAAATGAATAACCGCAGACAGTAATAATCGATCAACAAGGAAAGAAAGCCGTGTGTTAGATGGGAGCGAAGGATAAGTTGTTGAAGATATCCAAGAAAAGGAGATAATATCATGCAAATGTAGCGCATTATAACCATATGAAAAGATATCACGGTCTAGGCCAATAGCTTAGCAGTCTTAGGAAGAATTAAAACGAAAGATGGTGCAGCTTTTGAATAACTCAGGAAAACAGAAAAATGGTGTTTTTATTGGCCACAAGAAGGCAAAAGGAAAGATAGAGATGCTGATAAGGCAAGATGTGCAAGTACAGCTTTAAAATTTGATGATTTAACATCTCTTATTATATTTTTAACAGCATGATACTTTATCATCATTGAGCAATCGTTAGTAGCATCAAGCAGGTTGGACAGTCCATGCCATTGCATGCCCCTCGTTATTGAATAGAATCTTTCAAATGTAAAGTGTTTACCTTTGGCGTTGGAATCAATTCTGCAACATCTTTGTTACCCAGTTGAACAGCGATGTCCTTTGGAGAATCTCCTACCTGTGAGAAAGCGAGACAAAAATTTATTCGTACGTTTTTCAACCAATTTCATCGCTGAAAGGCGAAACAAAAATTTATTCGTACGTCCCTCAACCAATTTCATCGCTGAAAGGCGAAACAAAAATTTATTCGTACGTTTTTCAACCAGTTTCATCGCTGAAAGGCGAAACAAAAATTTATTCGTACGTCCCTCAACCAATTTCATCGCTGAAAGGCGAAACAAAAATTTATTCGTACGTTTTTCAACCAATTTCATCGCTGAAAAACCAACATATACAAACAGAATATCACAGCCATGCTTAACCTTCTCTCAATTGCTTAATAAGATGTTTTTATGACAAACTTGCAAACAAAATTTAACGAAGCTCGTTGCTCTGTGATTACGAGGCTGCTTTATGACAACGAGACTGTTTGCCGATATCAGACAAATGAATGGTTGAGAGGCTAGCTTACGAAAACGAGGGTGACGATCTATATTTTAAACTTACATTGTTTAAGCTTGCTTCGTAGGGTTGGTCACTTTCTAGCAATAATGATGTCAATTTTTTATCCCCAAGTTCGGCGCAAAGATGCCATGGAGTGTCGCCATCCTGAAAAAAAATGAAAAAAGTTTTAAAGAAAGAAAATAGCAAACTAATTATGAGAACTGCCCATCATTTTTATAAAAAAGGATAGCTCATTTTTGAATAAAAATATTAATATAAATAAAATAGTTTTATTTGTATTAACAAAATATAGTTCCTTGCACCTTAAAGTCCTGGAACACTGTACATTGGCAAAGTACAGCTTATGATTCCTTGTTGTCAAATCTGCCCTCATAGGGATGGAGAAGGGGGTATGACTTAAGAGGAGTTAATATGGTTATAGATTTAAAAACAAAGTGATTAATTATTAAATGGCGATTTAACTTACATGGTTTTGAAGATTGATATCAGCTCCTAAAGCAAGCAATGTTTTCACTGCATCTATTTGGTTGTTTTGTATCGCAATATGAAGTGGTGTGCTCCCAGTCTAAACATTGAAATAATCATTCTTGATTGATTGATTGACTGATGATTGATTGATTAATTGATTGATTGATTGATTGATTGATTAAATGAATAATTGATTGACTGATTGATTGAATAATAGATTGATTGATTGATTAACTAATAAAATAGTTCTAGGCAATTTGCAATTAAAAGGCAGTTTATAATACCTTTAGTAGGGTGCCTACATATTTAAAATATTCGTTTTTAAAAATTCCGCACAAAGCGAGGGCAAAATGAGTTGTTGATTCTTTTTCAAAGCTCATCAAAATCTCCGAGTTCGCATATGTTGCTTAAACTTGATGTTTTCGCTGGAATATGCGATCTACCATAAACGGAATGCATCAACCTATCTTACGTCATATATTCACCAAAGTTTTCCTTTTCTGCAAGACGCCATTAACATATAAATACAAGTGTAAAAATCCTGAGAGATATTATTCATTAAAAAATTGTGAGGTTAAGCCATGAAATGAGTTAATGGAATCTATCAAGCTACGTCAATTGTATGCCCGTGGATTAATTCAATCGATTTAGTAAGATCCTCTGGATTAAAAAGGATTTACTGAGATTGACTTGAGATTTTGTAAGAAATACTTGGCAGTATTATGTCAATTATAGAAATCATTGTTTAAGTTGAAGGCGATGCTGATGATGGTGATGGTGATGATGATGATGATGATGATGATGATGATGATGATGATGATGATGATGATGATGATGCTGATGATGGTGATGATGGTGATGATGATGATGATGATGATGATGATGATGATGATGATGATGATGATGATGATGATGATGATGATGATGATGCTGATGATGGTGATGATGATGATGATGATGATGATGATGATGATGCTGATGATGGTGATGATGATGATGATGATGATGATGATTATGATGATGATGATGATGATGATGATAATGGTGTTGATGATCATTATAATGATACAATGATGATGATAATGATGTAATGATGATTATGATTATGATGATGATGATGATGATAATGATTGAACTTACCGATGAAGGGCTTTGCAGATTTGCGCCCCATTTCACCAAGTTCTGTATAATTTTCCCGTTGTTATTTTGACAAGCAATATGCAGTGTTGTACACCCTTCCTATAATGTCGGACAAAATCAAGAATCAAGGAACTCATTGAGAATCGTTTGGCAATAAAGATGGTACAAATGGCGAGACCCAGCAGTCAATACAGCAAAGTTATTGACAAAAACAATAAAACTAGAAATATTTGAAACAGAGAAATGAAGCTTTCAAAATTATAGAGAAACATTGATAGAAAATCTTTTGAATTCATCTAACCTTATTTCTGGTGTTCACGTCGGCCTCATTATTCAGCAAAAGATCCACTGTATCAGCTTGGTTGTTCCATACTGCTTCGTATAAAGGTGTATTTCCATTCTATGAAAAAAGTTCAACAAATAACACCTCACAACTAGGAACATGGTTCTATCTCTTGTTATCGTAATAAAATATCAAATGTAATTTCATACGTTCGATTCGTATCAAAACATAACATAATACTTATTGAGGTAATCGTGGAAACTCTATACACCAGTCGCCTCCGGTTGGTTGTGGAACATTCGAACATAAAATTTCAATTTGACCACTCCGAAGGCGCACCAGCCTCGGAGTGACTATCGCCAATCAAAACATAGTCCTCGCTAAAGTCAGTAAAACTACAAAATTGCTGCTTCGGAGTAGATTGTGGTTGCTATGAAGGAGGCTGTCAATGAAGTCGAGGACTGCGCGGTTTTCTAGTCAATTCTATTCATTTGGTTTCAAGAAAATGAAAGAGAAGAAATCATCAAAAATATTTATGCTCACTTCATCTTGGAAATTCACATCACTTCCACCTTCAATTAAAATTGTGGCACATTCTGTGTGACCATTGACGGCTGCTTGGTGCAATGGAGTCGAACCGTACTGGGACAAAAAAGAGACAAAAAATGATGCATTTGTTTGAAGATTTTTGTCAAATTACATAGCAATTCTAGTTTTGAAATGGTTGACAAGAGGAAAAGAACTGAAAAGAATTGAAAGATTAATCGGAAAGTTTCCATTTAACTGTGAAGGAACAAGCATTTGATACACAATACCTTGTCTTTAGCATTTGCGTTGCATTTTTTCAGCAGTAAAATTTCAACGATGTTTGTGTGGCCTTTTGATGCCGCATAGTGCAAGCAATTTCGTCCATTCTGAAAACAAGAAAAAAGCATGCAAATTATTAACATTGCAAATGTGGAGAAACAATTTATCAGGTACAAGTCCATTTTATATTTTACTGCATGTGCGGTACATCAGTACGAGGTTACCTTCATGTGATTGGTTTAGGCGCAACCAATAGCATTGCAGCAACAAATGTCTTGAGATTCCGAGTTTAACCTTTAATCCATTTCTGTTTTGTATCTCTACACTTAGGAAATGCTTTCGTTTCGATTCTGCCCGGCATGAAAAGCATCCATTAGATGAACTGTTAAATAACTGACTCTAAGTCCTGTTATTGAATACTTTAGACATTTTGCTAGAAATAACAGAAACTGCCATGACAAATCCAAACCATGCCTATTTTCTATTGTCTTGTGAGGAATGTTTGCCTTTCGGTGTGTTTTTGTCCGGAAGGTTAAAAACTTTTCGGACTTTGATTAAAAAATTTTTGTGCTTAGAGTGAATGTGATATGATCTGATAGATAATTAGCACAATAAAAGTCTACAATGTAACATCGCATACGGCCTAAACAAAACAAGAACAAAAATAGCGTAAATATAAATAATAAAATACAACAAAGGAACAACGGAAGACAGCAAAAATAAATGCATACAGTAAAATTCCATTAACTCGAGCCCCTAGGGGGCGTCCGACTTGGCGAGTGTCCGAGATATCCGTAGTCTTAGTTGGGTCACCAAATCCAAGAGGAACAAGAAATCCGTACGAATAAGTGAATGTCCGAGGTCTGAGCTAACGGGATTCTACAGTACACATTATATCATTTTCAACCAGACACAGTTTTCAGTTGTCAGTTGTTCCTGTTTTTGCTTATCTTCAATAAATACCTGATCTTGAACTTTCACACTTGCTCCTTGCTGCAGGAGTAAAACAACATCAATTTCTTTTCCCCAGCCGCAAGCTAACAGCAGATCTTTGTGCAATTTCGGATTCACTGGGCCATTAGCCATTTTTAGGGATAAAGCCGACAGCTATCATTGTTGAAACTTCACATAAATGTAACTGATACTACATCTAATGCCTGTTTGAAATGATACTGCCTTACAAAAGAACCAACCAGCATCCAAGACCTAAAAATAATGCAGTTCATTTACTTGTTTGTTGAGGTTTTGAGATTTAACTCATAGCCCCCTGCAGAGGCCATTTGGCGCAGTATAAGTTACTGCAAATCAAAGAAAAACCTGGGGGTAATGTTGTCAAGATTTGCAAAGTTGATCAGACAACATCCACGGCAAGTTTATCGAAACATTGATATTTCCGCAACCTGCAACATTTGCTTCCACAGTTATCTGTCTGTGAGTTTCAAATGGCATCAGGAGGCAATGAGTTAATGGATTTGTGGTGCACTGCATGCCGCTAACATTGAAATTGCTGTTAGCTAGTTCCCATACCGTTTCAAGCTAATTGTACGAATCAGATTTTTACGCCAAAAAATACTAACGGAAAGGATATTATTGATAGGAACAAAATTCGAAAGAGATGGAGTCTAACTGATCTAAAGTCATTTTTACAGATACCCTTATGGCCTTAATCTGATGTAATCGAAAAGATTCTCTGTGCAAATTACAGACAATGTAAATCTGAAGTCAACGGGTGACATTATTGTTGAACACTCTCTGATAAGTTTACTGCAAAAAGAAAAATTCTGAGATTTAATTACAAAATAAAACCGATAAAAGAAAGCATTGTTTTGGCCAGTGGGTGTGAAGGACCGAGGAATAATAAAATCAACCCAGGGAAAGAAAAAGATTAATCGTCATTGATATCTTCCTAAAGCACCTACGGAGATTTCTGTTTGGATTTGCAGAAATTCGATTCTCAGCAAAATAGGACCTGCTGCGGTTTTTGTCAAAAGATACCGGAGTTTAAAAAAGAACGTCGGATTGAAATCTTACCAGTTGTCTCTGGGTGACCAGCTGACTGCCTGGATAGGATACCAATGGTTTGATGACGATTTTTGACCACAATCAACTGCAAATTAGGCCGCTTGAAAATGCAAACAGAGCGCCACACGTACTACTTGTGTTTATCCAAGTCTCTTTAATGTCGAATTCTAAGCAAACAGAGAAGAGAATGTAAATGCAATATTTACATCAATAAAAAGACGGACTGCTCGTCTGAATTTGGAGAAACGCATCTCGCCTTGTCATACCGTATCCAGCAAATGTTTATGGACCAACTTTAAAGAAATTGATGATGATATTTTATATTACACTTTGTTTCTAATTTTATGCAGATTTGTTTTTTTTTTAAAAAAGTATAATCAATTATGGGAGTTTCAATTTGAAGAAAGGTCTTCTCCGGCCTCTACGAAGATCAGATCAATACAGCGACACCGAAGAGGGGGGAGGTGCACGGAGGACGTACAAGCCTCTTACCCTTTCTAAAGGGGGGAGTTCAATAACATATTAACACCACGTGCATCAGTTGTCAAACATCTCAATGGTATTTCAACACAAAATCGTCGTAAAAATCTCTAAAAATCGCCAAATTTTTGTTCATTTTGTTATGAATTTGATTTTGGTCTTCTCTGACTTCTTAAACGCTCCTTTCGTTCCACTTCTTGTTCCCGACTTCGTTATCAATCCGCTGAGCCTTGGTCTGTGTAGATTCCCAACAAAGTGGCTCTTTCGGTCCTCTAGTCCGGATTTATATCAAGCACTGCAGCGCAAGACAGAACACCCTAAGCCGGGGATTGTTTTATAGTTAAATAGGATATATTAACCTTAACGACAAAATGCATTTAATAAAAGGTCATTAGGCTTTTTATGGCATGAAAGAGCACGCAATTAAACAACAAAACCATGCGAAATGATCCCCGATAACTGCAGTGAATGGGTGGATGTGAAAATTTTGAAAAACGCGATTGAAGATTAATTGGCAATCATAATTAAGATTCTGTCAACATCCTGCTCTAGTCAATCTCCTCATCTCACCAAATAATCTCCTAACAAAATGGCGTCTGGTTTCTAATAAATTCGTAGGTTTTTTCATGCATATTTAAAGAAGCAATTTTAGCTTAGGGATACCGCTCTGAATAAGTACGAACAAGACTGGAATCTGCCCAAACTCTTAGCACCAACAATCTCCCAATTTTTAGGTACAACTATAAATAACAAAGCGCCCCCGTTTATGTCCTGCAATGACATTCTTGTAACGACAAAACCCTTTCGTTATAAAGAGCTGCCCGAATTTTACACGCAACTTGAATACCAAATTTCAATATAGCAAGGAAAAATTCGTGATTTGGCAAGAACCCTAGTTGTTTAACTCGACCGTTATCTAAGTGTACTAATCATTATGTACTTAAACTGATCTCCTTATGAAAAACACCTTTCACAGCTTCCGTTGATATTGTTGCACTCTTTCTTTTCATCTGTACACAACACGGTAAACGAATAAAACGTTTTTGAAGGAGAGAATGAAGGTCATCATGTTAAGCAAGACACGCCTTCCTGTGTGGATATTTCTATGGGAAAAGGCAAACTTTTGACCAAATAGTTACCCTCTGATATCGAAATGGCACCTACAAATATTGACAAATCTCAAGGGCCGATAGTCTTTGCAGATTTAAAGATTTCAAAGAAAAACCCCACCAAAGAGAATGAGGCATGGGTTAGTACTGCCGTTGGCTATCGTGATTAAAAAGGGGGGGGGCCAAGGAAGTATTTGACGTCAAAATGTGTGGCATCAATTTGGAAATTTGCAGACAAATGACCTCTATGTGACCAAAAAATCCTCGTTTCAGCAATAACTTTTGAAAAGAGGGGGGATGTTTTGTCCTGGAGTAACATACTCCCAATCGCCACCGTTTAGTGCCATGGTTGGCTATCTTGTCCAAGGGGGGGGGTGGTTATCAGAAAGAAATTGATATCATTGAAGTGTGTGGAATGGTTGTATTTGGAGTTTGCAGGCAAAATACCCCTTGTTGACAATAAAATCCTCGTTTCTCTAACAGCGTTTTCCCAGGGGGTCACAAGCCCTCTATTGCCTCGGCCCTATGGGTGAGATCAAGCATAATGAGGCTTGCATAACTCTCGTAATTCTTGACACAGTCAAGGCTCCACCTAATTTAATCTCCTTTTGACTTGTGTGTTTAAAATGGTTGTTGTTTTACCTAAATGCGATCCGTTAATCAAAATCTTATTAGCAAATAGAATCGAATTTAAACGGAGAATGGGGAATAAATTGTCTTATTATAACGACGGAAAATGATGAAGTTTATTTAATAGAATAATGTTAATATAGCAATAATCTTGTGTTTTTGATATCATAAATTGAAAATTTAATGAATGAAAATGGAGTTGAAGTCAATGGTGAAAAGGTCGTTATTTGAGACTTTATTTATTAAAAACTGATTACCTTGCGGAATTAAATGTTTTTTTTAGTCAATAAACTTTCAAGTAATCATTTCTTTCATAAAGTAGAGAAAAGAAACCACCACTTCTCAGGAAAAATGGGTGTGATCTTGTGATTCCTAACCGCCGTGGGAACTTTGCAAAGAATTACAAACAGTGTAGGCCATAAACATTGATCAACTTCTCCAGGGTCAATGATGATAGTTTTTCTACAGGAACATGCAAAGCACATACAAATAGGACACCCAACAAGACTAGAAAATTGGCAAAGAGGAGGGGGAGATTTTTGATAAATAAATTTACTGCAGCAAAACATAATGAGCTGTCTCTCAGAACTAATTTAAAAATCTTCATTTCATGAAAATGTGATGTGGGAGGGCCATGGCTTCCCTATTGCTGGAAACTCTATTTTACAAACATCTGTTCTTAACTCATGTCAACCTAATGTTAATTAGCTGTCTCAAAGAAACTGTTCTCATTGTCAATTTTTATTGCTCATTGAAAGTCGGTGTTAAAAATTTAGCAGATAACAAATCATTTGGTCTTTGTTAAAATGAGAATGCTTTGATAAAGTTAAGAGATAAGAATGTGAATTTTTATTGAATTGCAAATTAATATGTTGCTTTATAGATTCAGCTCATCAAAAGTTTCAATTGAAAGGAATTTTATTTCTTATTGCAACAAAACTATTAGTACCATGATTATGAAAAATGCTCATTTTTGTAAGCAATTGTTATCAAAATCTCTTTTGCTCATGAAATATGCAGCTTCTACCAAGAAATGTGAGGGCATTGAGCAGGGATTTGAAGTAAAAGCTTGATGTGAGCTATAAAAAACTTTATGATGAAGATATATGTAGATCAAATTAAGAATTTGTTATATTTTCTATTAATTTTGACTCAAATGCATAGAACTTAGTGTATTTAAAATCTCAAAAGTGAATCAAAATTGCAAACTGTTTAGAGGATCAAGTTCAGAAACTGAAATTTGGCCTACAAGGAATTTTAGCAGTTTGATTTATAAAAAATCTCTTCTGACTGGCAATGTTTGCAGTCTACTTATGAGATGATTATAAAATCAGATGTGGTTGAAATTGGCAGGCCATGTCTCATCCTGATCTATGCCAAAATGATCTTAAAAATTCCATAATCCATCATGCTTAGTCAAACCACCCTTTTATCATGTGGACATCTTTGGATATATACATTGAATTAAGATTAAAATATTCAGTTGGGGGTGATTGTTTATTCAGCCATCAGAGTCATGAAGATTACCATGAAAACCATTCAAGTTTGCAGGTCATTCTACAAGATCCTTATCCAAAGCAGGTCGATCTATTCACCAGAGCTTTGGTCTTGAAGGGCAAGTAAAAAGATATAAGAAGCGGGTTGAATTGCTTGAATGGGGATTTTATGGCTAGCAAAAAAATGACCCGGATTTATCAGTAATTCAAGTTAATTAAGATCTCTGCTGTAGAATATAAAATATGCCATGTGTTTTAAAACTTAAACCAAAGATTGGTAGCAAGTTCATTTTATTTTCAGATTTTTTGGTTTGTTATTAATTTCTTTTAAATTTCAAAACTTTAATTGAGATTGTAAAATAGTTAAAGTGCTTTAAATTTCCACCTTTAAACATGTAATGAAATATTCATCCAAAAATGTTGCAGCATTCATTGAACCTGAATCATGTATTGTCAGGGAAATTAAAATAACAACAGAAATAAGATTGAAATAATAACAAATCAATTTTTGAGAAGTAATCAAGTTTGCCGAAAATTGCTGGTGTGAATTCCTTGGTTATGTTCTCTTTGTTTTAACTTAAGGCCTAGTTTTCATTGACCCACACAAATGTCAGAAGGGTTAGGTAAGAAACATGGACTGACATGATTGTCTTCAAAAATCCTTCATTCCTGTTTGATTCACTTCAGGGGTTTGGGGTCAAAACAGAAATTGATTTATCCTTTTCTGAAGCCTGCAACTGATGATTCTTGGGTAGCCTGTTTTTTTTTGTGACCATATTGCATTTATGCTTGTTATTTTCCATTTCCTTTCACAAATAGGGTGCACCAGGGGTAAATGGTGCTTGCAATTGTTCCAATTTACATGGGGATGCCCCCGAGTTCATTGTGACCATTATCTCAATCCTGGAAAGGCAAGTCATAGCCAGACAATTGACAGCTGTTTTTTCAAACCTCTTAACTAATTTCACCCTCAACTTACCATTATAATTCTTGTGGTGAGTCATTTGTGGCCTAGTTTAAAAGGTTTATTAACGGGGCGACCACATTTGAGGTGATTTTAAAAGCTTCCGTTGAACTTGATGGAAAACTAATTACAATTTGCGTATTTGCAGCTTCTGAAGGCAACCATTTAACTAAACTGAATGCAAATACCCCTAGCTTGAATAAACTCTTTCTTGAAATTTGCAGTCAAATGTACACGATGGGAGCACATTGTTGATAGACATAGATTGCAGGCATATGCGACAAATCATAAATCGTTGATTTTCATCTTTCGATTTCGATGTGATCAGCCGTGAAAGATCTTTCGGGATACCGCGGAGTATAATACCGTCTGTTTCTTGTCACCCCGAAAGAGAGCGGGAAATGACGGGGAAAATGTCGAACATCTTAGAAAACTTTCATAAAAAGCAAAATATATGCGTCAAGCAGCTATAGTATGGCTTAATTTTAAAATCAATGCTAAAAAAGTTATCAATTTAATTGCCAAAAAATCGATAAAGTCGATCAATATAATTTAGAACAGTTCTGTCATGACCGTTATTCGTCTTCAGAATCTCAGCTAAAAATATATCCTTTTTACTTATTTTAGGGCGGCCAGATCAATCTGCATTGTTTTTATTCATGAAAACGAATAAATGGAGGCGACTTTGCCGTATTAATTTCATCTATTACGTTTTTAAAACTTTATTTACACAAAGCTAAACGTTTCGCATGTCCAAAATTGGCCTACGTCAAAATACGATCGTGCGGAAAAACATATGCTAGTGCGGAAAGGTATCGGTGGGGAACGATCGAAATGATAAATAATACATATGAATGTATAACGAAGTATAAAATACACTTACCAATACTAAGGAAGAGCACTGATCGTGTAGTTATATAAAAACGTCAAGATATATCTCCACCTGCATTCAAAATGAATCAAGTCCCCATGTTGTTATGGCAGTTAATCCAATATTCCTCCGCAGAGGCTAATCATTTTCAAAAAATCGCAACGTACGAAATTCATAAAAATTGTACAAAAATTGTACAAAACTTGCAAATAATCGTCAATAATCAAAATTCGATTAAATACCAGGTAATTTGAATTAAATTTGAAGATAAATAAACCCAAACCTACTGCCCCAAGAAAGGGGGAAGCATTAAAAATGAGGGCAAAACACTAGCCATGCGATGATGGTTAGAAGTTTGCATTTCAATGTGCAGCAGTTTTCAAGGGGTCACCCTTAGCATATAGCACCTTGTAGAAAATCTATGTAGGACAGAGGCATACAGTTATGAGAGCCAGTTCACGCGTACCGCAAGAATTCTGCAGAAATTGTGCAGAAGTACCGCAGAAGTACCGCAGGAGTACTGCAGAAGTGATTCAGGAGAATTGAGCTTCCAGACAAGCCTGGATTTCAAGACCCAGCCCATTTGTATTTTATACACACAGCGCGTTAACCCAAACAACCAAAACAACATAAGATTTCAAATGCACGCTGATTCACGCTATTGTAAACGGTTTTCCTTTCCAATAACCTCATCAACAGTTCTTCACAGTTTCATCCCTCAAAAGATTTCTTCGTTTTCAAAAACAAATATATGGTTAATCTCTTAAACAGGAAAGACATTGGCAATATTGCATATTTGACCCAGACTGGCTTACGAAAATAGTTTTTTTTATAATGAGAGCGGCCGGCATTTTCTATGAGTCACCTGCAGGAAAAATATTGCTGAAGGGAAATGAAGAAAAACATTTCGTTGAAGTCATTGCATCGAAGCGACTCCTTTGCAGACCGGATAAATCAACGGTGCATTTTGAAATAAATGAAGAAATCGTTACGGTGCATTTTGAAATAAATGAAGAAATCGTTGCCCTGTTCTTGGTTGGAACCTCTCGGGTAGTTGTTTAACATAGTTTAGACGTATTTTTACAAGAAAGTCTGGAATCTTAAGCTCAAGCCAAAGGCAGAGAAGGGAAATGGAGCACCCAAGATAACTTTTATATGCCTAAGCTAGCACGCCGGGGAGCCCCTCAGAGTTTGAAGTTTTAATGTTTGTGCAGTGGTACCCATAATGTAGGGGCAAACCTTACGATTTTTTTAACGGTTTTTGCGAGCCCACACCCGAGGTGCGGGAATGTTGGCGCACCCAAGATCTTGTCAAGATCGGCCATATTCTGCCAACTGGAGCTCAAGTGCAGATGCAAAGGTTTTTGATTGACGAAAGCAAGTAACGAAAATACCTTAAGTAAAGTAAAGTAAAGTAAAGTTAAGTAAAATAAAGTAAAGTAAAGTAAGGTAAGATAAGGTAAGGTAAGGTAAGGTAAGGTAAGGTAAGGTAAGGTAAGGTAAGGTAAGGTAAAGTAAGGTAAAGTGAAGTAAAGTAAGGAAAGGTAAGGTAAGGTAAGGTAAGGTAAGGTAAGGTAAGGTAAGGTAAGGTAAGGTAAGGTAAAGTAAAGTAAAGTAAGGTAAGGTAAGGTAAGGTAAGGTAAGGCAAGGTAAGGTAAGGTAAAGTAAAGTAAAGTAAGATAAGGTAAGGTAAGGTAAGGTAAAGTAAAGTAAAGTAAAGTTTAGTAAGGTAAGGTAAAGTAAAGTAAAGTAAGATAAGGTAAGGTAAGGTAAGGTAAAGTACAGTAAAGTAAAGTTTAGTAAAGTAAGGTAAGGTAAGGTAAGGTAAGGTAAAGTAAAGTAAAGTAAGGTAAGGTAAGGTAAGGTAAAGTAAAGTAAAGTAAGGCAAGGTAAGGTAAGGTAAAGTAAAGTAAAGTAAAAACGAAAGCTAGAAATAAATAAAACGTGATTTTTGCTAAGCAACGAATCTTCATTTATTAGCAAATTTCTTCAACTTTGAAAATAATTTAATACATTGAATATTTTACAATTTATGACAAAAATTATCATCCCAGAGCATTCGTCTTAAAAAATATATAAATATACGCTCAACTTAGGTTCAACACAGCTTCAACCTTACTTGAAGTTGTTCAATACATTTATTCCTATGCAGCACCCATGCAAAAAGTCGTTGGATCACCTATGAAAAGTCATGCTTTACTGGTTCCCGGGCGCATAACGCTGGTATCACCCCCTTTCCAAATAAAGCAATGTTGTTTGAAAAGGGTAATACCTTAACTTGTGTTTACATTTGTTTTCAGTCAGAAATTAGCCATGGATTGTGGCTTGAACAACATTATTTTGAAGGGGGGGGGGGGGGGTGCTGTAAATTGGGGCAAAAATTGTGGTTATTGTTTCAAGCTTTTTGTCAATAATTGAAGCTTCAATAAGCGTTCAACATGTGCTCAACAAAGTTCAACTTTGCTTCAATTTCAAAGGCGTAACTTGTGGAGGTTTAGGGGGCTGGATCAACCACCCAACTATGAAAATTTCATCTTCTAACAGGGCAAAAACAGGCGCAACAGGATAGGTTACAGGACAGGATACAAAAATGAGCAATTTTTCAGTTTTGAAATAGCAAAGAGTGACTTCTTCAGGGTAAATTAACCATCATCCTCCCAACTCGGAGCTTGAAATGACACCCCTGTTTAAGTAATTTAATAAATATGCTGTTAAGCAAGCTTTCAATACGATTACAATTTACCTTCAATTACGTTTCAACTAAGGTTCAACTAAGGTCCAATCGAGATTCAAGTTATTTCATCTAGTATACTTCTATAATTCGACAAAGTTGCAAAGTCCATTTTGACATGGTACATTTTATGGAAGACGGGACAATCTTGAGAAATGCATTTGTTTACTTGATCACGTGCACCGGTGCAATGGCAACATAACTGCAACAAAAGACATGGCATTGATTACAATCTTTTTAACATCATTTCAATCAATTTCATTTGCTGATAGTTGCTTCTAAAATTTCCTTCCATATTATCTCTTTCCTTTAAGTTTAGGCCTAGTTTTCATCGTTTTCATTGATCCACACAAATGTAAGAAGGGTAAGGTTCAACGCATGCACTGAGATGACTGTCTTATTTCCTAGTTGATGCTCTACATACTAATAGATTACGTCTTCCCCAATAGACAACTGGCTGTGATAACACTACTATAAAAGCTCTGGAGAGGGGTCTCTTGTAGCTCTTGTAAGTGGGCCACCACTGAATTAAAATGTGCAAAATTATACTTGAATGATAAAAGGAATGAAAAAAATTGAAAAATTATGATAATCATTGTTGTAAAAAACTGGCGGGCTAGTCGGGACGTGAATTCCTATTTAAAAAGATTAACTCTGTTTATGATTAACCCTCTTTTGAATGCTTTTGAATACAAAAATACCTTACATCTGAAAGGCGAGCAAATTTTCTTTCAATGTTGACGACCCATGAGCTGAGTATTGTAACAGCACGTTGAGGGTCTGAGAGGCAGTCACTGCAAATGTCACCACGTGTAAGTTCGCCACAGATCGGACAATGGGTCGATGAAAAGTATTGTGAAATTGTTCCCTGTAAAATAAGGGAGGACAATATGCTAAAAATGCTTCTCAATCTTTGGTTAAATCCAATCCTTGTAAACTACCAAATGCATAGTATTCCCTGGTTAAAAGCAGGGCCGTATGATGTTCTGTTTCAGGGGGGGTATCTATGATGAATTTCCCGACGAAATGGGCGTACAGTCCTTTATTTTCCGACAAGTTAGCAAAATTTGCCGATGAAATGCTCCTCCATGGCCAAAAAGCCTTGTTTTTCAAACACAATTTGTTCCCTAGGGGAGGTGTCACATCCCCCTTCATCCCACTGTAGCTAAGAAGATAAATGCTGTATTGAACAAACCATGAAGAATGCAGTATATAAACACTGGCTACATCTGACTGACTATTTGAAAAATTCCTTTGCGCTAAAAAATCTAGAATTTATTCAAAAATAAAATTTTTTTCAATCAAGAACTTCAATACCTTTTTCTTTTTCCCTGTTGGATCTAATGGTTTGAATTTTCTCTGAGGCCTAGGCAGCTCATTATACCTAAAAGCAGAAAACGTAACCTCGATAAACAATTTATAACACTTTCTCACCCTCGTATCTTCCAAGCATACAGAATAAGGTAAAACGATGCTAATTGTTTAGAACCCCCCTAAACCCTACGCTCTCTTCTTTCCCTATATATATATATATATATGTGCGCATGCTCGAAAAATCTGTAGTCTTTCATTGGTCAAGATTTAGTCTCGTCTCCATTGTTGATAAAATTACCTAAGAACTTCCCGCATGAAATAAAAATGTGGCTAGGCCGTGCTGAAGTTATAGATTATCGAAAAGAAATTAACGATCGCAGATTGAAGTCCTTAAATGTGCTTAAATATTGAAGATTTACGTTCTCAAACTTGCTTAAATATCGAGGATCTCAATCCTCAAACTTGCTTAATATTGATGATTTCAGTCCTTGAACTTTGCTTAAAATGCAAGTTGCTAAAGATGATTATATGCTTAATAACGCTCAAGGTGCTAATTGCAAATTTCTTTAGATAAGTATATGCTTATAAACAGTTTGTAATATGGATGAAAACTTGATATGTTACTACAATTTCCATAAAAGTTTCAAAAATGCATGAAAATGAATCACATTAAACTTAAATCACATTTTGTGGCTGTAATGCCGTTTAGGATTACAAAAAATCATACCATGAGAAAACATCAACACCAATGAGAGAAAATGCTCTGTTTAGGGTTGGAATAATCTGCTTTGTGATGTAGTAGGAACCATTTAACCTCAAAGTTGAATCTTCCATCAATTCGCATGGCCTACATGGATAGAAAAGAGAAATTAATGGAAGGGCATTATTTGCAGATAAAAATCAGATGAAACGAGGAAATATGGAGAATAAGGGCCATGCAGAAAGCATAAGATTGGCGATATCTGTAGAAACCAATCAGGGTGACAAAAGAGAAATTTTTTGAACCCTGCCTTAATTGGCAGTTGAAGAGTTATTTAGAAAATTGAAAACCTCATTGGTTTAAATGGTAATAATGCAGAAGAGCGTTTATAAATAACACAAACCTTTTTACAAGTTGGATAAGAGGCAGCCCTGGTGTACCATAAACAATGACATAAGGAACTCGTTCACCAGCACGAGGCTCGGCGCGTTTGTCGAAAGCAAGAAGGCGTCTAAGGATGGAAGAAAGTTCCCTTGAGAAAAACATTTCTTGCAAAGGTATTATAACTGGATATGAACGTTGATGTAGGATAATATAAAGAATAAGAAATGATAATCATCAACTTCAAAGGTATAAAACATAGTAGAAACGTGAAAAATAATAAGAAACAAAAATATGAAAACGATAGAAAAATTGCAACAGAAATGAAAATGATAAATAAAACAGAAAGTAAGACAAACGACAAAAAAGAGAATGAAAAAATAAAAAACCAGAAGAAATATAAAGAGTAATAAGAAGAAACAAAAGAAAAATAGAAAGTAATTTAGAAATCGATTAAAAACATCAGAAAAGAGTCATCGAATGTTACCTCGCGATTGCTAGCGCAGGCACACATGCTCCTGGTTTGTAATTAGTCATTCCTCGATATTCTTTTGCAAATGTAAAATCTTGTATCGATACTCTCTCTTCCATAATTTTCGTAAATTGCCCTTCAATGTATTTCTTTACTAAACTCAGATCTTTGGTCTCAAATAAGGTTTTTAGGGATCGTTCTAAAATCTGAAATATGATTGGAAATATGATTAAGTAAGATTCACGAAGATTGCAAGGATTTAAATAGATTATGAATGTCATAGGGTGAATGGATTCTCTTTTTCCAATGTGGTTCGAATCACAATATCAATTAAATTATGAAATATTTTATTCATCATTCTTATTTGATTTATATTAGCATTCTAAGGATAAATAATTAATTTTATAATTGAAAATCAACTCTTTAACTGATTAATTAAAGAGAGAATTAATAAACAACCGACGGAACGAATGAAGAATGATGAAAGGATGATAAAGAAAACAGCAAATAAAAAAATGGCTGAATAAATAAATAAGTAAATAAACGAGTAAATAAATGAATGTGATAAGTGACTAATTAATCAATTGATGGCGGAAAAAGCGAAGAAGAGGAAAAATGGAAGAAAACATTCTTAAAAGAATGAGCGAACAAATAAATCTGTAGAGAAATTAGCCTAAAACAACGACTTAATTTGAAGGTGACCAGAAAAGACCCAAGGTGAAGACAGAGGGTTATAAAAAATTTACAAAACACAAACCAAAATGGAATTCAGGTGCTCACCTTTGAAACTGCTGCGCAGGAATCTCGTCTCACTGTCTCCACTCCTTTGGCATCAAAGACAGGTTCTTTTTGATCCAAAGTCTCGTACATGTATCCAATATAACGCTTCTTTGTTTGTAATATACATGGCATGTAAACCTTAAAATACAACAAGACTAGTAAAATGAACAGGTATAAGATTCAACCTTATCTCTTTGAAAACTCATAAAGAGTACGTTTAACACAAAACATTTTTTGGCAGCGGCCATTTTTTCCTTGCAAGATGATGGATTTTCATGTTAAAAGTGAGTGGCGTAGAATACCTTTTCAAACTTAAGTTTCATTGGTTGTGGATTCATTTTCGTAATCGTTTCAACCATTTCGTTGGCAACTTGAAATGCACGTTCCTTCGTTGCTCCCTTCATCAAAATGAAAACACTAAAAAGAAAATCGTTTTGATCATAGAATAATCAACAAGAGAACAAGTCTTAGTTGCTTGTTGTCTGAATTTATTAAGATATATTAAGATATTAAGATATTTATTAAGATTAAGCACCATAAGAATTTATTAACGTGTTGCAATTTAAATATGTACAGTATCGGGAACTATTTGCTAGGAAAAGGAAGCTGCAGTTTTTCAAATAGGGGATTCCTTTCTTCGAGGCGAATGTACGCAGCGATGAGAGCTTCAGACTGCGATGAAATATGCATGCGAAATCTCAAAGAATTCAGCATCATGTGAAGTAGCCTTTTCGCGCAGACACAACTTATCAAGGCAGTAATCTTGACTTAAGGCTACGTGTGTAGAAATTGGCCTAATGGGAAACTGGTTGTGAATGAATTTGAACAATCTACCTGTCAGTATCACCATAAACAACCCGTGCATTCCATTTTTCGGTAGAATTAATCAAATCAATGGCAGATTCGAGGGCTTCTCGTCCCTTCCTTACTACGCTATCTGCAATCTATAATCAGAAAACAATGATACAGCTTTCAAAGGTAAAAATAAGATGTTTTAAATATAACATCAGTTTAGTCAATCAATCAGTCAATCAATCAAGCAATGAATGAATGAATGAATGAATAAATGTATGAATAAATGAAAAGATAAATAAATAAATCAATCAATCAATCAACCAATCAATCAACCAATCAATCAACCATTAGGTCATATATTTTTAAAATCATCTTTAAGACTGAAGTTGTTCACTTGGAATATTCGCAATGTCATTTGATGTATTAATATGTTCGAAAACTGCTTTGCTAAAATTTCGGCGGAATGATCACTATTTTGCGGGACGATCACAATCCTGCGGGAAGATCATAATTATGCGGGATGATCACAATACTGCGGGATGATAATAATTATGCGGGACAATCACAATCCTGCGGGATGATAATAATTATGCGGGACAATCACAATCCTGCAGGATGATAATAGCATACCTCAACACAAGGCATTCGACCTGAGAAATTTGCAGACGTGTAGCCATAAGTGACATTGGCTATGAGTTTAAGACCAAGTTGCCTAGCGTCGAGCATTCGATGCAATGCCTGAAATTAAACAGAATTAAATCAAATCAGAAATCTTTAACCATCCTATCCCTGGAAGAACCACATGGTCCTTTGATCTTAAGCAAACATTGGTTACTTCTTAGAAGAAGGGCCTTGTGCTTCAATAGCTTGATTCTTCATAGTTCAACATTTGTAAAGCCTCTTTGCTCCAACATCCACAAATATAATACTCCTCAGCTCTGTTCACAGTACCACCCGTGTTTGGAAAGACTGTTTTCCGTTGAATTCCATCTTTAGCAGACTCATGAAGCCACAAGCACTTGCAAACTTCGTTGGACCCATAGCATAAAAACCGAAAATTTGGCCTAACCTCCCCTCCTCCGTCTCTGGCAATGTTGGTTCCACAAAAAATTATTTGTACCGTGACCATACACAATAAAAAGTGCCTTTTTACCCAAAAACATTGACAGGAAGAGAGGGGTTGAAAGCTCTGATTTTGCCGTGGAGGTGGAACAATTTTGCAGCTGATTGCAGGCATGTATTCATGTGAAATTTACGACTTTACAATGGTAGAATATCCACACCGAAATCGTGAATTTTTAACAGTTAAAGTTAATCTTAAACTAACAATCCATACTAAGTTAAGCCTGAAAAGTTTCTTACCCAACCGAGTAACACATGGAAGCCGATCAAAATTATATTAAATAGCTATTTAAAATCAATTTCAAAACAAATTCCGTAGCGTTAGACGAACGATCAAAAATTGATCAAAAACTAATCAAATGGCAATCAAAAAGCGATCAAAAAGCGATCAAAAAGCGATCAAAAACCTTGTTTTCTTTATTCTTTTTCATCGAATTTTTTACCATAATTCGTGTTTTCAAAATATCATCCAACATCCTGAAAAATCAAATTTATCGGTATTTCTTCAAAGAATTTAGTGATCATTAGGACAAATAATTTAATGGGTAAACATTTGTAAAAACCGAGGCAAGAATAGATTGTTAATTACCTTGGTAGGATGCCTTTTCTGATATTCTCTTTGACAAAACCAACACCGTTTGGGGAAACGTGAATATCGTCTTTTATTTTCTGAAAAATAAAACAAAACTTCAATTAAAATTTGCAGACTGTTCCAGGATTTTGCCGACTAGTTTGGCAAAATTTGTAAACATACTGAACGCATCTTTTCATTCGACACTTGTCAGCTCATGAAACGCGGCATTACAAGAGAAAATTTGAAGGAAATGAATGCTGAATGCCGATAATGATAGCACTGGCTGCACAATACGGCATTTAATTCTTCACTTATTTAGATCTTTTAGCAATCATTCTTAACTTGGTTTATCCAAGGGAAAAACGAAGTATTTTTTTGTCTACATAACCCATGGTTTTACGATTTAAAACCAACAGACCAAACCAAAAATATCAAATAAGAAAGAGGTTTTTGATTTCCACATGATCGGAGAATAGTCAATATCGTCAGAATATGATTGGGCATATCTTTATAAAGTTATTTGGCATATTTATAAATGGAATTTTGCTTCTTTAATAACTTATACCTTATAATTCTTAATTTATGATTTTGATAATTATGGAGAGAATATTTGATAAAGAAGTATGAGATAATCGATAACTAAATTGCAAACCTCAAAAACAGAAGTCGGTAAAGATAATGAAGTGGCTCCAAATTTAAAATTACCAGGCCTAAAGAAAATGAAAACGAAAAAGTGATTAAAAATTTTGAAAAGTTGTTTAGAAACACGCAATATAAATAACAACGGTGTAATGTATGATACATAGAGAAATATATTAGGATGAAATAAAATTCAATGAAAGACATAAAAAATAACACTATAAAATACAATACAATACAATACAATACAATACAATACATTACAATACAATACAATACATTACAATACAAAACAATACATTACAATACAATACAATACAATACAATACAATACAATACAATACATTACAATACATCACATTACAATACAATACAATACATTACAATACAATACATTACAATGCAACATAACACATAACGATACAATGCAATACAATACAATACAATACAATACAATACAATACAATACAATACAACGCAATACAACACATTACAATACAATACAATACAATACAATTCAATACAATACAATACAATACAATACAATACAATACAATACAATGCAATATAATGCAATACAAATTAGTCTCTATACTTACTCATTCCAATGTTTAACGCGACCAAGACATGTTGAAAAACAATAATTGTATGCGATGATAATCGATGGATATAAAGATTGGAAATCAAGAACAATGACTGGATCGGAATAAAATCGGGATTCAGGTTCCATCACCAATGGTATTACTTCTGGCGCTGCCATTCTGTCGATGAAACAACAAGTTTTTTATTTTTAGTTCCTGATGAATTTTTAGTTCCCAGAATACTTGATCAACAAATATAAAATGAATTTCCAGATTTTTAGATTATATTTTTGCGATTTCAGCAAGCAATTAATACATTGCATGTCTTATGGTATATATTTTTTAACTTTTAACGCTATAAGTATACCAGAATATACCTCGCTGAAGAGGGAATGTAATTATATAACTGAATAATTTACGAATCTTGCATGTTTTACTTACAAAGCACGCTGACGAGTGCTGGGTGAAACTGGGATGTGTCCCATTGGTTTTGCTATTCGTAGCATCATACTTTCAACACGAAACTGGAATAACAAAAATTTGTTCCGAAGTGAATTGAATTTAATTGCAAATAAGTGTTCTTTGTAAGAAATTTAAAACGTTTTAGTACAGCAAAACTATCCAATTGCACATCCTTGAAAATATCATGGCTTTGAGAAACAAGAAAATTTACCTGGGATCCTCTTGAAATTACAGAGAAAAAAAGTATTCCAAAGATTCTTGCCAGCTCGCTTGTTCGACTGATAAAATCGGTTCTGATCAACATTTCCAAATTTGCTCTGCATCTTTTCACGTAATAATCAACAACTCTCCATCGGTGCAAACTGGATTGGTGGCCCCACCATGATGATAATGTACGGAATGAATATTTTGGTAAACGTTGATGTAACACGTGGAATGCTACGTTCTCGAAGGAGTAAACTCGCAAGGTGACCTGAAACAGTAGATGATTGAATGAATGAATGTATGTATGAAAGAATGAATGAATGAATGAATGAATGAATGAATGAATGTAATGGAATAGAATAGAATAGAATAGAATAGAATAGAATAGAATAGAATAGAATAGAATAGAATAGAATAAAATAGAATAGAATAGAATAGAATAGAATAGAATAGAATAGAATAGAATAGAATAGAATAGAATAGAATAGAATAGAATAGAATGGAATAGAATAGAATAGAATGGAATGGAATAGAATAGAATAAAATGGAATAGAATAGAATAGAATGGAATGGAATAGAATAGAATGGAATGGAATGGAATGGAATAGAATAGAATAGAAAAGAATAGAATAAAATAGAATAGAATAAACTATAGTACAGTATGATACATTGCAATAGAATAAAGCTATTTAAATGGATGGGAAAACAATGATAAAGGAATATATTACAATTTTACCTCACTTCGCATTATTCTCCAAACATTAAGCAAAATCCTTCCTGTTATTTTACAATCGTTCTCATGTCCATAAAGAACAGCCTCTTTTTCACCATCATCGCTCACTCTGCTTACGTCATAAGCTTTGGGAATTCTTGACAGTAGCGGGCAAAGAATGACATCCAACTCCTTGGCCCTGTCAATCAAATATCCCCATGACAACATTTGAATCTCATAGCCAACAATCATGTCAGGATCACGTGATTGTACAAATGATTGAAATGCCAGTATCATTGTTTTCTCGTCATTGAAATAGCGCTGCACGTGATCAGTAACACCTGATTTGTTTAAAAAGTTACGAGAAGTAACTTTACACGTGTCTTGTACAGCCATATTGTTACAAGAGGTACTTTGGGCAGGCGATGGGCTGTGCAAGTTGTCAGAAGCAACTGTAAATAAAAAAGTTTAAATATATAGTGGATACTTTCGTTTAAATGATAAGTATAGGACAAAATTGGACACTAATGAAGGCACTGGATTTTTTAACACTAATGTAACAATTCGTGGGGTGGCAAAATAAGAGAGTACATAGGGCATAAATGATGGTAGTGACTGTTGGCTGTGATGCTCCCCTGCGGAGGTGTATAAAGATGGGAGATAAGAGCCAATCATACGGCTGAAACTTGGTGTAGAGCCACGAGATCATTTAGCTCAGTGAAGTGTACTGTCTCAGAATACACAAGAAACATGACATATTTCAAAACCTTTCACCTGATTCACTTTTAGTATCCTTCGCAGTCGTGTGTTGCTCATTTCCATCGCTCTCAGGGCAACTATCAGCATCAATGATAAACATGCCAGTTTCTTTTGAGTTATCTGTTTCACAGGTCATGTGATAAAAGATGGCACAGATCGAATCAAAACCTGGATCAGGACAGAGGTCACGTCTCGTTCTCACGTGCAGCTCCATACTCAGTAGCGTCAAATGTTGAATCTAAAATAGAACAGTGTACTCAGGGAAATAAAGCATAACATAGGCCTATTATCAAGTCATCTAATCGTATCTAAATGAAGTCAATTGAATATAAAAGAAAAGTAACTGAATCTTTAATCAAAGAAAACTTCATCCCATTCAATTTAATCTTAAACAAAATATAACAAACCTTATGCGATTTAATTTAATATTCTAATCTATGATCGATTCTAATCTTATCTACTCTTAACCAAAATAAGGATTATTCTATCTAGCCTTCATTTATCGCAACTGAATAAAAAAAAATCAAATCCGCTACCACCTTAACTTTTCCAATCCATCTCTAATTAACCTAATGATTTATTAAACATAATGAGATTTTGACTAAATTTCATGTAGTTTCATTGTACTCAAGCCTACCATAAACTCCAAAGACAAAACGTATATGAAAATGTAACGGAAACAAAAACAATAAATACAATAAACATTGATATAAACAAGTCTCATTTATACCTCATGATCGTTTCTAGCTGTATCATAATTCACTTGGGTAAATCCGAAACCAAATTGATTCTTCGGTGTTGGTCCGTCAATTTGTGAAGAGTCTGTGGTTGCCTTTTTCAGTTGAACTGGTGTTGTTGCCGGAGAAACAATCTGTTGACGATAATGTACAATGTAAGTATCATATACGATAGATAATACGTTAGAAAACAGCATTTGCAATTGAAAGTCTTGGCAATATGTATTCTTGGTTCGTTCATTTCACTTTCCAAATATCATCAAAACGGGGCACAATATCAGGTATTCCATTGCTTCCAGATTGGCTCGATATCAGAAATCCCAAAAAAACTATGTAAGGGCTAAATAAAGACTATAGTCTCACTAGAGGTGTACCAAGGTCCAAAATACAATTATTTTTTCCTGATTCAACTATGCAGACATAGAATACAATCTCAACACAAATATGTAAAGAGCATAATGCTAATATGACTACGCAAAGACTATTGTCACGACACAATATTGTAGGCATGTACATCATTCTTAACATGACTACGCAAAGATTATAGTCAGAAAATTAACCCTAGCTATGTAGCACAAAGTCAATATTTTATATGTAGGAATTTGCTCAGATAATTGCCAACTTTGTGTCTAGTCTTTAATACATCTAGCAGATAACAATCGTAAAAGCTGGCATACCTTTGCCACAGATTTATCAACAATTCCAGGGGTTATTGGAAGTCGAAATGGTGCTTTTCTTTTCGTGATCATTGGAGTGCTGCTGAGTGGACTTTTATCAGCCATCAAATCAGAAGATGCGATAGTTGGTGAAAATGTAGGACTGTTTATTATGGAATAATCTCTTTGTTTTGATACACTATTAGCTCGTTTAACAAGTCCTTCTGGGATTCGTAAGGTGGGACTCTTAATTGGTGTTTTTATTTCCTCATTTCCAGGTCCCTTTGGGGATTTCAATTCTGTACTTTGGTGCTTGACATTTCTAACTTTCTCCCTTCTTGTATTTTCTTCCTTCAGCTTCTGTTGCAGCCATGCGCGGATGTCTGATTGTTTCGGTGGCTTCTTGCAAGGGGCAAGAACGATCATTCTGTCTGATCTAAAAAATCTTTTTAAATCTGATTCGTTGACGTCAAAGACTTCAGCTGTTGATTAGACAAAAACAAAAAATATGTTAAAATAAACAAAACTAGTCAGACTTCAACGAGGTGACTTTATGATCAAAAAACAATACTTCTAGCCGAGAGTAATTTTCAAAGCAGTTGGCTTGCAAGTGGACAATTAAAAGGATTGCAACTTTCCTCTAACTAGCCACCAGAGGAGAGCATAAACTGACCAATTTACGAAAGCAGCAGTATTAGGCCCATGCTCCTCGCAGCTTGGAGCCGCATTGAGTTCTGTCAACTGATATCAACCTGTATCTAAATGACAAATCATTGAAAAGAGTTGATGACACACACCTTGATGACATAAATCTTGGTAAAGAGATGTGTTCAAAAGTTCGTCGTTTTGAAATCTTTTTAATGAACCTTGAAAACCACTATGTGTTTCAAAAGACGGAAGCTTGCTGACCTGCGGGCAAAATAAAGAAATGTAAAACAAACTATTTCTTGTAAAGAAATGCAACGGGCAGTTAAAGATCATGTACATGGAAACTTTCAGCCGGTGTTGTTCTGCATAGGACAAATTTAAACTCAATTGAAGGTATGCGCTGCACAAAATAGCAGGATTAGGAAGATATTACGATTACACCGTCACTAGCTGGCGAAAGTTCCATGATCAAACAGCATTAGTTCCTATGCTAAGTAACGAATGACTTTTCAGTCGAGTAAATGAAATGACAGCTATTTGATATACCTGACGAGATTTGATGTGTAATTTGTGACCACCAACAACACTGAAAAACATTAAATAAATAGACAATTAAAAAATTACCAAGAGTAGGAGTTAAAATGACGGTAAGGAAATATCCAGGCAACGCAAAATTATCAAAATTGCATCAAAAAGTTAAACATTGATAAGTACCATGCCAACAAGTAACTTCGGTTAATTATGTAATTTTTCACTTTGGTGTAACTGCCAAGACTATAACATCTAATGCACGGCAAAAAAACTAGATAAATGATTGGATTATCATTGGAGAATCATTCTTGATTTCCTTGGTCTAATGAGAATTGTAAATATTCTACAAACCGCAGAAACGTAGACTTGTAAAATTGGGAAAATTTGCAATCATCACCTGGTATGGGATGGAAGATCTTTCGAGTCACTGAAAAATGCTCTCTGATTTCGAATTTCCCCAAGGCCATAAAACTTCGCCGTTTCTAAAACTCTTGTGCAGGAAGGAGGCTTTTTCGATGGAGTTATAACAACAGTTGGTTGGTCTATTGTGTGGAGGTCCAGTTGCGAGTTCCGTTTAATATCAACTTGTGTCTGTACAACGGATTCATTTTGTAAAGACGAAGACGACATAATCTTGTCAGTTGCGCTATCTGCATTAGCAGAAAAGCGGACCACGGAATGTTGTATGGTAGAGTTGTGAACAGCAGAATTAGGTGAGCTTTGAGAATTTTTAGTTGGCATAACAATATCTTGGTTGTCATTTAGTTTGACATCTGAGGAAATTGTAGTTAAGTTGAGTGAGTGGCCTGTTGTTTCTTCCTCTGGAGAACCTTTTCCATCCCCACTAGAGGATAAAATTGTACCATCTTCAACACTTGAATCAATCAACGTAACAAAACCATGTTGCCTTTTGATTGGCACAGATTGCCCGGTCTCATTCGTGACACCATCAACATCATTTCCCTGCATAATTTCTTCAACTGACAACGAACTTTGCCCGTCTTCTTTGTCAGTAAAGATTTCACTTCCCTCAGATTGTTTGCGAAACGAGAAAGAAAGATCAGATTTGTTGCGATTTTCTGTCTCTGGCTTGTAAACTATCGAGTCGTTTGCAAGTACTGTTTCTTTTCTCTCTATAACAGTAAAAGATTCACAAGGATTTACATTATTGTCACTGTCATTTGTTTCTGGCGTAGACTTCACCTCATCCTCAATGCTACTTGGAATAGGCCTAGGCCTAGGCTGCACAGACAGGCTTTCAATATCATCTGCTTGTGTACTCGCTTTTTCATTACAAGAGAATTCAGCTTCACCTGGCCTGCGATCAATGTTTTCTGAAGGAATTGGTTCTTTTGTCGCTCGTATTGTAGAGGTAGGAAGATTGCCACTATCACAGGTTTCGTTTTCTAAACTTAAATCTAACTGCGTAGTGTCACCCAAACTCGGAACATTGTAAGTCTCTCTTTGTTCCTCCTTGCACGTCTTTTGTGCCACCCATAGCCTACGTAAACCAAGTCTTTTCCTCATTGCCATACCGCTCATTGCATTGGGTTTCTTTTCAATCAATGGTGCATCTTGAATTATTGGACTGAATTTGACGCAGTAGTTAAAACTCTGAGGTGAATCTTCCGTCAAAAGTGTAGTGTTTACAAGTTGTATGTCAGCTTCTGGATTTCTATGCTCATCACCAGATTGAAAATCATTTGAATCAGCATTAATGCTTGAAAAATCACCATCTTCACTTCTTTTAATATCTGCATATTCTTTAATCTTCTGGCCATCGAGAAATCTATCTACTGCATTCCCAGTCCCAGACTTCACATCTAAGCACCTCTTTGCCTCTAATGGGGGAACATCTTCAAAATTAAGTCTCACGGGCTTGATTTGCGCGCAAAAACGATCATTTTGAAACCGTATTTTCACCATTTCATCTTTTGCTAAAAATTGCCCCTCTGTTAATTTATCGGTCGCATTGTCACTGAAATTATCATTGAAAGGAGAAGCGGGAAGTTTCGGAGAAGATATAATTTTAGTGAATTTGGTTTCTTCAGTTGGTGAATTAGTGTGTGGTGGTGAGCAAACGCCATCAGAACTTCTAGGAGATGGATAACTTGCTTTGAGAAGCGAATCACAGCAGCTATCACAAACGTCTGAGCTTGAATAATCTTCAGCACCAATTTTGAGTCCACCTTGGCACCCCCAGAAATCCTTGAAGCTAAACTCCGTTTTAGAATCATATTCAGCGCTTTTGAGTCGAGTTTTTTTGGAAGACCTTTGTGAAAAATGAACAGTTTTGCGTTTCTTGGATAAATTTGTTTTCTCATCTTTGTGCAGAGATGGCATTTCGTGTGAACGAATATCCGTGAGACTAACATAACACTCACGAGTTAAACCATAAGAAGGTTTGATTTTTCTTGTATTTTGATACGATTCCAAAGGTGAAGTGGCATTTTCTTTATTTTTCGTTTCATTGATTAGTACATCTTCTGACCTCAACTTAACCTCTTTAGTTGTGCAACTACTCTGCCTTGCTTCTACTTTGTCGCTTGCTTCCATGGTACCTTTAGGATGCCTCAAATCTGAGACTATTTCTGTAAAACATATCCTTCTACTTGTTGAATCGCTTCGCGTCAGACTCGACATTCTTTGTTTTGATGCTGCTTCACCAATAGCATCGTAATGCACAAAATCTAACGGTTTTAATGACAATCTCTTCCGCCTTTTTCCCTTTGGACTAATAGTTTTTCGCGATGATAAACACTTAGATGTAGAATAGAATGCTTTAGTTGACAAGACAAGATTTTCTTGAGAGTCTGCATTGCTAGACGAAGATTTTTCCTTTGAAAAGATGGACTGCACTTCTACTGCGCTTACTCCAAGTAACCCTTTTTCTGTAGAGCATTGCTTAGTGTCTGTCTCGTTAGATTTTGATCCATCCTTGACCCCTTGATTCTTCCATCCTTCCGAACCTCCTCCTGGTCTATAACCAGCAAGTTCATCGGTCCCAAAAAGCGCTGGCCCCATTCTCCCTTGTACGGGTTCACTACCCCCTAACCCAGTGTCTTCAGCTTTTGCATGTCGACAGCTCTGCCCCCCTGCTTTATCCCTCGTTCTCTTTTCAGTCCTTTGCATTCTTTTTCTAGCAGATTTTTCATACGTTCTTAAAGGAGTCTTTCTCCTTCCAGTTCTTGGAAATGAATCTAATTCCCAAAAGTCAGTATCACTGCTCCCATCCACCTGCAAAATCGCATAATCTTCTAACTTTTTACTTCCGTTCTTTGCATTTTTAGAGCAAGGACATTGACAAGTGGAGATGTTCTTGATACTCTGTCGATGGTTAAAACCATTTAACTCTCTTTTGCGACTCTTTTCTTTACCTCTGTTTGTATTAAAGGCGATGCGGCTGTCTTGGCCATTCTGTTCAATCAAATCTTCAACGTCAAATGTGCCGTCTATCTGTGGGATTTCGTTGATCAATGAAGCACTCCAACTGTCATACAGTTCTTCTTCATCCAAAGATTTATCCCTGGGAAGTAAACAGGAAACATGAAATGGGATAAAAAAATTAATTAATACATCCATTTCAAAGCAATCTTGACGGCCCCTTCAGCTTTGATGAAGGGTTACCCTCCTTTAAATTTGACAATGGGATAAAATGAGATAAAGAATGCAACCGTAAATTGAAATTCTATGCTTCCGAGTGATGATTTTCTGTTCAGAATAAATTCATTAATCTTTGGAAAACATAGATTCGCATGAATGATAGCTAAGGGGCCAACCTACACTCTCATCATCATCTTTACCGACGTTTCCACCCGCTTTTGTGCTGTAGGCGAGCTAAACCAAGGGGTACTTCATCTCCGGCAAGGGTGTGTCCCCGAGGAGGGGCGCTATTTCAAGCAATAAACCTTATTTAAGTAGTTCACTACTCACACTTTATTAGTCACAGTTTTATCATCAACATCATCCTTCTCAACGATGTCACCATCCTCAATATCGTCAACATCATCAAATACATGTTGAGACATTACAACAGTCTCATTCATGTCATCTTCCAGAAGTCGGTTAAGGTTTTCCGAATCCATTTCGTCTTCCTCAATTCCTGCATGAAAGTCAAAAATTAAAGGAAACGTGGTAAATTATATAGTACGTAGCCTGTCTTTTTAGGGTATTTTAAAGAACTATTGATATTGGGGAATAAAGAGAATGGAATGGAAGAAAGGTTTGAAAACTTACCATTGGTTAATGGCGATGTTTGGGACAAAATTGAATCTTGAGTCTGCGCGAGGCCAGCCAAGATGTCAACCAATTGATTATCAAGCGTTGATGCTGATTTGAAAAAAAAATAATTTGTTAATAATATTCTGTCTGGTTACTGCAAATCAATCCTTTGTAAATACAAAGATATATTTTTGAGCATTTGTAGAAATTCGCCTGAACCATTCAGCTGTTTCCGTAGTGTAGTGGTTATCACGTGCGCCTAACACGCGCAAGGTCCCCGGTTCGAGCCCGGGCGGAAACACGTTTTCCTATTTTGCGTAATTTTAACTTTTTATGATTTTCAAAGTGATTTATTAGCAATTAAATGTGTCATATCGTATTCAAAAACTTCATTCTAAAGTATTTCAGACACTGCTATGGAATTTTTTTTAACCCTTGCCTTTTAGATTTGAATGCGAACGAGCGACATAATGTTAAATGAGAGAAAAATGAAAGGTGAAATAAATTGCAAATTAATGAATAATAAATGAATGTTCATCAAAATAAACAAATAAGAAATAATTAAATTCATTACTCACTGAGAATTTGCGAAGCAGATGGGGAAGATTGTTCAGGATGTGAAGATTGGCAAAAAGATTGACGAATGGCTTCCTCGTCTATTATTGGCTGGGACTCTATGAAGGGAGAAAATATTGAAATAATTATTATGTAATCAAAAAAAGTTTGAAATTGTGGAAAAGTTGGTGTTTCAATAGATAATTAGGTCTTTTTTATGAATGAGGAATCATTTCCCATACTCAATAATTTGCGGGAAGTTCGTTCCATCAACAAAATAGAACAGATTAGACAAAACAGGTCATACCTTGTATTGCTTTCTACATTTATTTTAAAAACCCAAAGAAACGGATAGAATGAAAAGTAATAAAAACTACAGACCATCAAATTCAACGTCTGCAAAGTTTGGTTCTATATCTGGACTTTTTGTATCGTCGGAAATTAAATTTGGACTTTCTTGATCTGGTGATGCAGAAAAAGCGACTTGCATCGAACTGAATAGAAAAATACGAAAAATAACATTATATAAAGCAGTTTTAAAATAAAAAGGAAGCGACAAACAACAGTTTTATTCTCAATTTTACGAGTTAAGTTGCTTTTTTAAGAATGTAAATCAAAATCTGTGTCAAAAAGAACTGTGAAATGATCAATGAATACCTTTGCCCTCTTTTTTCAAGCATGCCTTTGAAATCTTCCAGATATTTTCGCTCTGATTCATAGATTATTGTTTGACGTTGCCCTGAAGATAAATATATCACAATTTTCAACTTTGGTAGACTTCGGAAAACTTCATTCCCTTACTTTGAAAAAAAAAATAGTTTCTGATTTTGTTACAGATATGACAATTTTCTTACAATGGTTCATCTTCATAAGTGTTACGCGCTTGTCTGGAATTTCTCTCGCCTTCCTCCATCAACAATAACCTAAGTTTCTGATTAAGTTTCTGGGGCTGCATCTTTGCGTTTTTATTAACCTTCCAAAGGTTCATGAATATCTTATTGCCCATTCAAGTTTAAAATGTTACGGTCCTTATGACCATAGTCTTTTGACATAAATTTTTTAACGGCAATTAAGGATGACATTTTAAAAACAATATTAGCATCTAACAGTAAATCCCCTCCCAGTGGGAGCTGGGGGGGGGACCAATGACTCCCATAGCGTCCTATAGTGTCCCATACCGTCCCACGGCGCCTCATAGCTTCCCATAGCCCCCGTGTGAGCATGCACACTTGATGCGATCATCAATAACTTACCTTGAGAAACAGGGGGTGCAATATCGGTTGATTGGTTGTTCAAACGCCTTCTTTGCCTTTCTTCTTCCCAAATCGCAGCTAGGCCAGGGCAAGTCCCCAAAGAATCTGTCCGAGGTTGATAGAAAGAAAATCATACAATGTTGATAAATCGACAATTTCTGTTGAAAGTTCAAATACTCTTGGTTTCAATGTTGTCTAAAGCAAACAAAATCTAAGTAACTTTAGGCTATGAGAATTTAGACCGTGTACCTTTAACTTCGTTTCTGTTCAAAATATCCGTTGCTATTGCATCAACTTCAAGCAGACATGTGCTTTGTCGCTCAACTGTTTTTGGAACAAGCATATCCCTAACAACGAAAAAAGCAGATGAGCCATTGGAATGACAAGCCTGCTTCAAAGACCACAACAAGGGGGTCTTAGCACATCATAACCGACCATAACAGGGGGTTTGTTCTCCCATTACAGACTGACAATGTTCCAATTTTTCATTTGAAGGAACAAAACGAAGTAAACAAAGAAAAATTTTCTAAATCAGTTAAGTTTAATAGTCTCCAGATGTTATCAAAATAAACCTTAAATTATAAAAATTGTCCTACATAACAAATGGTGGCAAACAGAAACCTTGGGAAAGAATGGAACATTGATACTTACTCTGTTAAATTCCCAGGATGCCAAGTTTCATAGCAAGTTTGCGATGGGGAACTAACAGGTGACATCATGCTAGATCTCTTCTTTTTGAAATGTGGTGGGCTTCTGAAGATGTTTTTGCCATCTTTTACAAGATCTAAAATATTAGGAAGAAGAAAAAAGCATAAAAAAAAATTATCTACAGTGAAATAAAAAAAGAAGTGGATAGAAACCTGCTAAGATTATATTTCGCATAAATACAAAAGATGAACAAAAATAATTAGGGAGATATAAATCAATTGCAACTATAATTTTAATTTATCTATTTTCAATATCTGACGTTGTAATCTCTAGTGTCAATAGCATAAACAAAGTAAGCTTTGCTATCATTTCACCTTTCTATTTTAATATTGATAGTTATCCAGAAAGCTTTTCTTTGGCTGTTGAAATTCTAGCTAGATGATGAGCTTAATACAATATCCAAGTAATTAAAATATTGCCAAATTTAAGCTGGGAAAATATTTCAACTTACCACCAGGAAGCAAAACCGGTTGCCTGAATTTCACATTTGCCAAGTGGATGTAATTCATCCCATAAAGATTGTAGTCTATGAAGAACTATAAAAGCAAAAAAGCATTTATTCAAATGATTTAATTGCTAATTCAAACAAAGTTCAATGTTGAAATCCAGTGAGAAGACATTGAATTAACAACTTCTATTTTGTCAAGGCATTACATAGAGGCAGGGTGTCAGGTCCTTGCCAGATTTGTGGGTCCATTATTGTTTTGCGGTTATGGAAATTTTGCCTGGAGTGTAGTTAAGGCATATTTTGCAAGTAAAAGTGCGGTTAACCAAAGACGAAACCCTGCAGTTACGGCTTTTGCTGAAAAATTGCACGGTTAAGGAATATTGGAGCAAAAAAGGCACAGTTGGCACATTTCAGTGCAAACATATCTTTAATCTGTATTTCATCTCTTTGATAAATAGAATTGGATACTGCTACATTAAAAGCTGACCTGAAGCAGATATGGGATATGACCCTCATATGGTTGGAACACCTTGTTCATGATTGCACCATTCAGAAGTAGCTCTTCAACCCTAAATGAAAACAAAGATACAATTAAAAAACTGCCAAAATTGGAAATCAGATTTTAAAAAGATGAACTTATCGGATATGCAGGAGGCTTTTAACAGTTGCATGGGACTTAGGGACTTTTTTATCAATTGATGGAATCCAGATCTGCAAACAAAAAACAGTTTATTATAAATGATTAGGATGGTGGAAGAGGCACAAAGTAAAATCAATTCAAAGAAACTGTTGTAGAAATGTTGGAAAAAGTTAACAGCATTGCATGAAGCATTTTGCTCAAATATAACATTATTCTAATACTTGCAACTCACTTTTTAGAGAGGTTTGGATTATATAAACATATTTTCAAAAAATTTTCTTCTTTGTCATGAAAACCGTAGAATGTACTAAAAATAAAACACAAAATATTAAATTAATTATTCTCATAAAAAGATACAAATGATGTAAGGAAATTTCAAGCAATGGTGGGAAAAAATTCGACAATGTTTAAAATCACGATGAATATATTTGAAAAGAACAGGTAATAAAAGAATCGATCAGGAGGGATCAAAATTGCCTTTTTCATTCAAATGTCATACTTACAAACCACTCACAACAGAAACATTGTAAATATATTCTTGAACATTCGACGCAGATTTTCCCAACGATATTTGAATTGCAAGATCCAAACTCGTGGCAAATTGCCTTGCAAATTTATCTGTTGCATCTCCTGCAGAGACTGACACGTAAATATATGGAAATGTTTGGTGCAAATGAAGGCATGTTTTCTGCCCGTTTGCAGTTGAACCAAAAACTCTTACAATCGGAACTCTTTTCGTTTCATTCCCGCGCAATTCGGAGTAACAGATATCGATGTCTTTTATTGGCTTTGCAAGATAAAAGTCTGCATCCACTATTCGCATAGAAAATCGTGCCATTTTTCCCTTGATTTTGTTGCATTTGCATTGTTTTCTGGAAACAAAAACTGTAAAAATGCAACAAACTTTTTTTTGCCTGTTCAGTTGTTTTGACTAGGCCGAATTGAACTGTAGTAAAAGCGAGGCTTTTTCAAAAGGATGGAGGTAAAAAGTTGTTGATGCTGCTCTGGGGTCCTTGCTAATTTAGATAAACAGTTTTTTTTTTGGGGGGGCGTCCTTGCTAAGTAGATATAAAATCGATTATAGCATAAAGTATTCACCTGCTGACATTTTTCGCCTTTACTTAAAACTGTTTGTCTTAGGTATCTGTCAGCTTATTGCTTTCCAATTGTTCATATATTTAAGAAAGCTGTATCTTGAGCAATAAAAAGTATTTTATGATGCAGGTTATAAAATTTTGCTTAAGTGTTCTCACAACAAGCTTCAATTGGTATCAACGTTTTTGCATATATATGTTTTCGACCTAACAGACACGTCACACAAAGATGTTGCGCATTTCCGTGGGAATTTATCAACAGCTACAAGTCCCTTCCTTTTCCTTGAAAGAATGTCTTTTACCTTAATTTTGTTTCGAAAATTTAGATGAAAGGAGGCCAGAGGCCAAGGGGGGCCAGGGGGCTTAGCCCCAAAGTCAAGATTTGTAGCCACTCGCACATAGATTATATAGATGTAAATTTTATGCTTCTTGAATAGAAAGATAAAGTACGAACACTACGAAAAGAGTATCGATCTATGATCTCTTCAGTCCAGCCCCCTTCTAATCCACTTTTGACTGTTATGGGCTTCGGAGTAATTGTAAAGTATTGTATCGCAGCTTTTTGTCTAGTATCCCGCTTTTTTAAAGAAACGTCATGACGAAACTTCCATAAAATTTTATGAATTAGCACAAGGATGGCAAGACAAAATACCACACTCCCCCTTTGAAATTCTAGGGTCCGTCATAGGTGCATCATGGGGTTTGGCTTTAGCACCCCTAGAAATTTCTGCTGGCCTCGGGGCTGAACGTGCACCACCTAAAAGAAATCTAATCTTTGGTGAAGAAGTTTATAAAGTTATGCAAATGAACTTTAAAGGAGAATGTTTGAGCGGCAATGAAATTGCCATTAAGTTGAGAAAAGGATTTGCGTTAGCTATTCTTCGTTTTTTGCTCAAAACTTAATGAAGATCTGAAAAGTCTTATTTCAAATCCTAAATCCTTTTTAAAATATGAAGAGACCAAATAAAAATCATTTCCATAGGCAACTCTCATCTTGTCGTAATTATGCTGAGTCAATCAATTAGTAGAATTTAAAAAATTTCTATCAATCTAACAGGCCATAAAATCTATCTTATCTACAGTTTTCGACATTTATTTGCAGAAGAACAGTTTTGTGTGCAGCACGGATCTAGCAAGTGGTAAAGTAAACATAGGAAAACTAAAGGTAATGACTATTGAGGATTTTAAAACAGTTTGAGGAATGGATCGCCTGCTCGTAGCATCTTTGCTGCTTTGGTCTCAAGGAGCTATCTCACAATGTGAAATGACACGTAAAGGTTTAGTAGAAGATGTTTTTGAGAATCAAAAATACATCTGTCCTTCCAAAGACAAACTTCTTTTCACAGTTGCAAGTCAAATGCAATGTGTTGGGAAGTGCGCGAGGGAAGAAAAATGCAGATTGCTTAACTTCATTGCGAGGGGAAAAGTTTCTGAAAATAACTGCGAGGTAAGTTTGCTGGAAATGGGTTAACTTCCGAGGATTTTCGGGCTTTAACAATGTCTGTTTATTTTCAAGATCAAACGCCGGCTCAGGCTTATGCTACGAATTTTTCAGATATCATTTTCTTAACTTTCTATGAAAAATCTTAAAAGAGAAACAGGGTATGTAGATAATATTCTGCACACGAAGGATATTTCACGAAGTTTAACAGCAAACAGGTTTGGAATTTTTAAGAGAGTGTTGGAGAATTTGCTTAATATACAGAGGGATTTTGTGTCATAGAGGAACCTTGGAAAATACAGATATGAGAAGACAGCATTATGTAGATAGCTGACATATGTGCAAGAATAAAAGGGAAGAGCAACTAGTTCGCAATATAGCATTAAAGTTGCACAACGTAGCCAGCCATACTGCTTGCGCGCGGGGGGGGGGGCATTTTGGGTAGTGATCCTTCTAAATGAGGTATTGGGGGCGATAAACATGATTTTGCAAACTATATGAATATGATTAATATAAAAAACCTGACTTTGGTGCTAATATTTTTTTAAAAAAGGCAGAAACTCCCTTCTTCACGCTTTTTTCTAGAATTTGATTGTTAAATGAATATTTGCAGTCATCACATAGGCACCAGCGACCCTAGAGACTTCATAATTTATGTTTTCCTCCAACATTGTTGATTGTTTGCATAGAAAAGCTTAGATTCGAGTAAAACGCAAAGAAACAGCCAACCGAAAATGAAGTGTTTCTTTATCATCAAACCCTACTCTTGAAAAAGCTAAAACTATTGCTTTATTGTCATTTTTCTTAATGATTCTGCCTCCAGGGGTGTACCCTGAGTGCCAGACCCAGCCATTGGGATGGCGCAAGGACTTCCCGACGGGAGGGCTAGGTTCCCCAACAGGGGGGGGGGGCTATATTGCAGAACTGAGAGTATCTTTCTGAGCAATATGACACAATTTTATCATCCCCTGCCCCCTCTGGTGCCACCAGTCTCCCTGATGAGCATTGCTACAGGTGTCCCAGATAAACAAGCCTACATGGAAATCTTTAATCTCCATGCTGCCAACCCTTAATTAATACTAAACTCGTAACTTTTTCAGAGGCTTTACAAACTGTTTTTGTCGGGTGTTGTAAGTAGTCAAAACAGGTTGCTGACGATTCTAAGTAGCTTGCTTTCAAACAACAAAAACTTCCAAAAAGATTGGATTCTTAACAAAATGAAGCATGTTACTATGATACAGATCATTGTTGATCCAGATAAACTCAGCTCGGTTTAAACTTGATGTTTGTGGTTGCTTTTCGTCTCGTTTTAACATCAGTAGTTTTTACCTTTAATGTTATGGTCGCAAGATAGACATACGCTTTTGCTCCTTTCGGTATCGTTATAGTAGTATAGTAGAGTAGTTTTGTAAGTAGAGTATTTAGTAAAATGTTATTGTAATTTTTTAATTGGATATAAAAAGAAAACGGTGTAAACAGCTCAAATATTTCCAATCTTGTAATAACTAAAAGCAGTAAATGACATGGATTTTGGAAGCTCGTAATTAAAAGTTAAAACCAATTTTTAAGTCGGAAAACAAACAGTAATACATTTGAACTTTATGCTTGCGTATATAACACCTGTTTTCTAACTAGAAAAGCAAGCAAACGGAATTAAAGGGTTTGCAAAAACCGTTTTTCATTGATTTTTAGCATTTTACATAATTCTCTTGATTTCAGACAAGATTTGTCTTTGCAGTTAAATCGTTTAACATGTTAATTGAATATTTTCCTTTCTAAAGTGTCTTGTTTAACAGTTCGTTTAAATCATTTACAAAGATGTCTGTTTTATAACAGCTAATCAGCTACCTAGCTGCGACTGAAATCCACTTTCAAACAGAGAACCAAAAACCAGAACTAGCCAATCAATGCTCCTTTTTTCTAACTCGCCCAGTCTGCACAGCATGGCAACTGCACGCAGAAGATAATTTGCAGCAGATCGAAGTGCGCCCCAAAAATTAGGCCGTGCACGCGCGCATTGCATAAGTATAGGCTCAATATGGCTGCACCAGCAGTGTCATACTAGCCAAAGCTGCTTCACAGAAAATCTCGTCGAGTTTTGCCATGCTCTGCAGACTGGCAACAGGGGAGGAGCAAAGACCTTATCAACAGGGGGAGGGGGTAGCAGAGGTAATAGCCTAATGTCGCTATTTTGCTCTTTTTTCCCTGATTTTTCACTACCTTGCCATAGAGTGCAACATGCGTCCTTGGAGAGAAACAAGAGGAGATATTTTTGACTACCCAAGTTTGGTGAGATTTGAGAGACAACTGCCCCATTCCCCATGATTTCCGTCTTTAAATCCTGCAGCTGACAAGAATGCTGTATATATTAGTATTTTGACCCCAAGAAATAACACACTAATTTCTCTTTTGCTTTGTAACAAAGAAATTGAAGAAGCTTCGTTTCAAATTACGTTTATTCAACTTTCTGTTGGTTTCAAATTACTCATTTTCCACTACATTCCTTCTTCAAACAGCTAATTCACATGAGGAAAATACAGTTGTTTCCGAAAACGTCCAACATTGGACTATTAATATTAGTTTAATGTAATCGGATCCAACGCAAGTCTCCTTTTCGTTAGGAGTTACCCCAAAGCGAGGCAAATCAGTTAAGAAGGTGGCTGCTACAGATAGAAAAAACCCCAAGAAAGTCTGATAACCGCCTCAATGAGTGGAGATGCAACCCCCCCCCCCCTGAAATTCGCTTTTTACAACCATTTAACTGATCTATACATGTTCAATGCTTAATTTCCTTTGTTAACAAAGTTGCTTGTGTGCCCAGATTCTAGGATTTATTCGCGAACCATAAAAATCTAGTTTCTACATAGAACGAGTTATAATGCCAAGGGGCATACTAGTACTGCATAGTGTCCAGATAAAATACAGAAAACTCCATCATCTTCTCCTCCCCTCCCCAACACCTCATCCACAATCAGTCATTTTTCTTCCTTGTTTAAAGCACATTTGATTGCGTATGATGATCTGTGGACGTTTTCGCAAGTTCGCTGGATGCAATTTGCGTTGATTCTGCTGCTCCCCCAGTTGAAGAAGCCATGGAAATAACTGGAATCTTTGCAGCAACATTCCTGAAGACCTCTTTGAAGCATTTTTGAAATTCGAGGTTATGATAGCCGTAGATGACGGGGTCCATAACAGTGTTGGTCAATGTGATGAGAAACGTAACACGGATGGCTCTCATTCTGGCGTACTGCCCTTCCACCCCCTCCGGCCAAATCGAGGGCACAGAAAGAGACAGAAGGAGGTAGATAGAAGATGGACCCCAGCAGATGAAGTACGCTAAGATGAGGTAGCCAAGGAGTTTAACTGCACGCTTTTTCCTTTCCATTGCTTCACCTTGCTCGCCTGATAATGGCACTCCTCTGAATTTCCAAAGAGCTGAGAAGAAACTCGATATCATGATGGTGATAGGAAGGATTAAGCCAAAAATTAGTCCAATGATGTTCCAAGTTGGAACATTTATCGTTTTTGGCCAAGCTCTGAAGCATACTGCATACTGATAGTCGAAGCGGAAAGCAAAAACGTTTGGCGTAACATAGGCTACACCCCAAAGCCATATGATGACAATTATCCAAGCTGTGTTTCGCTTTGACTTCAAAAACGCAGTTTTGAAAGGAAAACGTACCGATACAAAGCGATTGATTGCGATGTAGGTAATAGTGAAAATAGTGACTGCTGTTACGACCCCAAAGGGCGTAATACCGATCGTAAATGCGCAAAGAATGTTAGCGTCAACTTGCGAGAATCGACGTAACATTTTGAGGTCGACAAAAATGTGTGGATAAGCGAAAACATCGGCCATCATATCAGCAATAGATAAGTTAAGCAAAAGCATGTTGAATGAAGTTAGTTTGACCTTCTTTTTGATGAAAAAATAACAAACCAGGCCGTTTCCAGTCATTCCTATCAACGTTGTTAAGACCATTAAAGAGTTCAGGAACCAGTGCACACCAACAGGCATCACATCATTGTCGTAAAGCTTGGTATCGTTGCTTGGCATTGCCGACACGTTTAGTGTAGCCAACATTTTAGGCCGTTCTAGCTTGGCAGTCAACAGCGAAACTCACTTCTTGGCTGTCTGCAAAAAGCTTTCCTTTCGAGTAATGTCTCTCTTGATTAGCTCTTTATACCAAGGTTTCTCCAAGACGTAATCCAATACAAAAACTTCCTAAAATTCTCTGCTTTTGATCATGCAGCAACAAAGTGAAAACGAAGTTGTCTGGTCAATCAACATGAGGATTTTGCTTTTTGTTCGAATTCAACGATGTGATAAAAACTTCCTTGTTTTTGTGGTTAGAATTAAACAAAAGCTCCCTTGCTCTCATATTTCAAACCAAACCTTTATAAGAAACTCCATCCTCATTTAAAGTTATTCGGTGTTTTATTGCAAGGTTATTTTGGGCATATCGCCAGAAACATCCTGTCAAATACTTGAATCTGCAGACAACTGGTTGGCAATGAAATTTCAGGTGATTTATCTTAATTAATTGATTATCTAAAAATTATTTTTTGTTTACAAATATTTATGGCTCACTAGCGCTTTATATGGTTCTTAACATGGCACATGGTGCATTATTTGGTCCACACTCATTATTCAAATCACTTAGTCAGTGGCGGCGCCAGCTTCCGTGAAATGGGAGGGTGAGGTGAAGATGAGCTCTCGCCACGCCCTTCAGTACGTGGGAAATGCCTATTTAAACACAATGATACTGTACTACATTACCATGTTTTCAGAAAAGTAGGGGGAATAATTTTTCCTTTGTCAGAAAATCTGGTTTTGATGTAGTTTTTTATCGTAACCTCCCCTTCTTCTTATTGTTACCAAAATCTTTCTGTCTTTACAGCGATTTCAACCAAATAAAATCAATGATGGTGGAGAAAGAGGTAAGTTGGTGTTTAATGGGGACACGTCTCAAAGTTCCACCCCCTCCCTCTCCATGATCGAAACTTGGAAAGGGTTGATGCTTTAACTATTATCAAGATATCCTTCTAAACATTCTCTAGTATTTCATTTGTCACTTTCTTTTAATCGTAAGCAGTACTTATGCCCCTAGACCTCTTCAAACTCGTGCAATTTTAATGTACAATTCTCAGTCGGAAACTTCGAGCACTTTACATCCGCATTGTTTAAAATGTAAACTTCAGCACGTTAAACATCCATCCCCAGCAGAAATGTTCTCCAAGGAGCTCATTGGAGGCTTGCGGGGGCTCAGGGGGTTGAAGGGCGCTCAGGAGGCCAAAGCTAGGGCTGAGCCCCCCTGTTAGATTCTTTATATATACTATTTTGTGACCGTTCTGCTTATTTTGACGAAAGTTCTTTTGGTATCCATGTTGCATTAATTCTTTGAACCCGTGATTCCTTTCTGATAATTGCATGCCTAACTATTTTCCTAATCTTGATTTTACAGTTCACGCAAGCTGTAAGCAAATCTACCATAGCAAGAAAGTTTCGGTTGATGGAGTTTATGAACTGCAATCTGGTAGACATTATTGCATCATGTCACCAAGGGGTGAATGCGGAGGAGGAGGTTGGACTTTAGCCATGAAAATCAATGGATCTAAGGTAAGCAGTCTCTAAGTTGAATCGTAGGAGTTACTGGTTAATGGACGCCCCCCACCCCCCGAAAGTATAACGACCCTGGCGTATGAGACACAAAAGAAAAAGACTTGTGTATTTTAAGTGGGAGAATGGTTAGCACCTCGCAGATTGATCCCAGAAATTCACCCTTTTACCATCGAGGGCACCCCCCCCCCTGGCGAAGCTTCTGCCTGTAGATGGCCTTTGTATCTAATGATTGTTTAGAACTTCTAAGATAAGATAGTTGTGTTTTATTCGCAAACTCCAGGACATATTCAATGTGGATAGCAGCTACTGGCAGAATGATCTTGTATACAGTGTGGATGATGGTTTGAAGAACCCGGAAAGTGTGGAGGCAAAATACCCAGCGTTTTCTAAAATTGGCTTCAAGTCGATTTGCATCGGAATGACATACAACGAGAGCACTAACTGGATATTCATTAACAAATCCGCATCATCATTGTTGGAAATATTCCAGGGTAATGTATATACTAGGACCGTGTTCGGTCCGAACAAATGGAAGGATTTTATCACAGGCGGGTGTTTGCAGCCAGATTGCAACAACGAGGGGTTCAATGCAGGGAAAAATGGCGGCGATGTTTATGTTAGGATTGGAATAGCAAGCAACCAAAAGAAAGGAAGCGGCAACGAATGCAATAAAATTGAATCCTACATTGGAATTGGAACCAAACTGGCTGATACTGGTTGTTTACAGAGTAACCCAGGGGTCTCATGCGGAAACTTTGCCATGTGCAATGATCCTGGCTGCAGAAGATCAACAGCAGCAATTGGGACAATACTTATCAAATAAACCAGCTATTATTTGTAATCTGTTTGAAGCTCAATGATTTTAAGATTATATCGTTAAAAATTTAAAGATGTAATTCTTGGCAAATAGAAATTTTGCTATAGAGGGCTATTATTAACAAATTAAGAATAATATATAAATTCTGGTTCTTTTTGAAATAAACTTTGGCTTAGCATTTCGCATCCTAACATTTTTCACGCATTTTTCTCTTAGTGGAGGGGGTCCATATCATAGACTTACTGGAATGTTTGCCTTATATATCCGGGTTCGAGAAAAGTTTTTTTGGGGACAGTTTTATATTTGCAAGATATGGTCTTACTTTCTTATCGAGACGGTAAAAAGCCATTTAAGTTGTTGATAGTTTTGATATTCATCAGAGCATTTCAACTTTTGCAACATTGGTCCTTTTTCAATAAAATGTTACTTATAGAACTATTGAGAACCATGCAACATTCTTCTGTGAGAATGTGCTCATTCGAGTCTCCTTCCTTAATCCAGAGGTGTCATTTTAGGGGAATCAGGGGGCTCACCCTCCCCACTTTGAGAATAATGTCTTCTTGCAGGGAAAAAATAGGCGCTGAGGGCAGGTTTTAGCTACAGAATGGGCAATTTTTGCGATTTTGTAATGGCAAAGTGTGATTTTTGCAGGGCAAAAGTACCAACACCCTCCAAACATGGAGCACGAAGTGGTGCCCTTGCCTTTATCCAATCCAGTTCTAAAACGTCCTTGCATCAAAATGATTTGAATTTAAAATAGATTGTAAAGAGAAGCAAAAGATAAATCCACGCACATTCTTCATACATATTTTCCCAGTGCTTATATAATTAATTCGAGTGCTTAACTTGAAACAAATCGAAACGACTAGCGTTTACCTCGTCAGAAAAAATTAAATGATACACACAAGTCTTCGATTTTGCTTTTCTCAGAAGCCGCAGCATTTCCAGGAAGCGACCAAAGACCAAACACTTCCTGTTGCCTTCATGTGGATGCCGTTACCTGAAACTGAAAATGCAGATAATTTAGAAGATGCAGTGGTTTTTTATGTAGGAAATTGTTCGTAAGGAAAGCGGTGCTAGGACATGGAAAACTGACGACCCTGCTAGTGCTGGAATGGTTAATACTAAAGAGTTTTGCCAACGAAACACTCTGATAAAAGAGTTAACTCATTGCCTCCTGATGCCATTTGAAACACACAGACAGATAACTGTGGAAGCAAATGTTGCAGGGGGGTACATAGATACAAGAAATAGCAATGTTTCGATAAACTTGCCGTGGATGTTGTCTGATCAACTTTGCAAATCTTGACAACATTACCCCCAGGTTTTTCTTTGATTTGCAGTAACTTATACTGCGCCATATGGCATCTGCAGGGGGCTATGAGTTAAGAAGAAAATTAGTATTCCTTCTTAGTTGTCAGAGATATCATTTCATTGATCCCGGCCCCATTTTGCACATAATTTAATTGTAGCCTCGTATCTAGGCCTATGCAATTGTGTCAGACTGGCAAAATTTAGAGGAAAGCTTCTAGGCAAGCAATTTGTATTTGAAGATCAAAGCAAATAAGTGAGATAATGAAAGTTCTACGATTGATAGGGAAACACAAGACCACGCCCTTAAGTATACACAGAAACCTAACATCGATAAACTGTCAGGCAGTTTCACTCGTTCTTTCTTTCCTGTTGTTAGCCTTTCACTCACCTCCCCATGTATGCCCAGAAATCGATGTCCAATTCAAGCTTGGATTTGTACCAACCAAAATGTCATTGAGTTTGGTCGACAAAGAAATGTTTCCCTGATTTTGATGACGCTGCCACTCCTTCTTTGAAATGAAGTTCCATATTTTGCCGCCATCTTTGGTGTACATGTAGCTCATGTAATGATCTAGGCCATACAATATTTTTGTCGGAGAATCGAAGCCAATGATGTTTACAACTTTGCTGCTCATATCTGAAAATATTGATCATTGTTTTCAAATTATGCCTTAAAATTATTTGCTTCAAAACCTCAAATCTTATTGTATATTAGTTGTAATTTATCATATCTATCAGCTTGTGGTTCTACATTTACTAGAAAAGAATTATTAAAATCTTGAATCATTGTTGCTTTGGCGGACCCTGTTACCGTAGAATTTTGGATAATCATCAAACAAAAAAATGAAGAGGACACGATTCTCAGACAAGAAGGCCAAAGAGTGGTAGGCACAGCCTCAGATTTAGGAAACTAGAGACTTGAAATTTGGTATATGCTGCAATAAAGAACGCAAAGAACATAAATTCTGTTTAAAAAAAAGCTGAAGTCAGTAAATGACATCATTAAAGAGACAAGTGTTAAGAAGGGATTTTCTTTTAGTAACAAAAAGGACATAAATTACATTTACTTCTGAGATCTTTTTTGGAAACTTCAATATAACGAATAAAAATCAATATCGCTGGCCTACCCTTCCATGTTCTCCCATCATTTGTCATTCTGCAGCTTGTTTCGTCTCTAAAACATAAAGAAATCCTTGCAACTACTGCTGATATATTCTGTATTGAAAGCAATTAAATTAAACTCTATAAACAAGTACATAAATCGTAAAAAAGTTAAAGTTATACCTGCTCTGTTTATATATGCAAACGTACAAAGTGTTGGTCACTTTGTCAAGAAGCGTGCTTCGACGACTGAACTCAGTTGGCAGCTCTAAAAATTGAAGTTAAAATATGTTCAATTCCATGACAAGATTGGAAATTTAGTTCTCTTAAGTTAAGGGAATATCAGATCGGGTTAAACTGTCTTCTCTTGAAGATAAAAACTGAGGAAAGGTTTTCATGGGGTTGAGACTGGCCCCCGTCTCCTTTGAGGCCAATACAAACACGACTCTCAATCTCGTCCAGAAGATATACGCGGGGGATATGATTGCCCTTCATGGCTGCACAATGTTATACGTTACTAAATATGTGACAGTTCTTAATACTAGTAAAAAAGCTGCGAGAATATAGTAATATACTGTGTATAGATACAGTTCAATCACTTCAAAGCCCATAATAGGCAAAAGTGGATTAGGGTGGTGGGAAAGAAGAGATAATATCAGTTTGATACTATTCGTAGTTTTTGTAATTTTTTTTCTATTCAAAAGGCTCAAAATTCACATCTATACAATCTATGTGGGGAGGTGTGTTAGGCATTAACAAGTTAAGGGCTATCATCTTGACTGAGAAGCTAAGCACCCTAGCCCCCCCCCCCCCCCATGGCTTCGAGCCTGATCTAGAGGTTGAGTGATAGATTACCCAATGGTTAACGACAGGTTATAAGCTGCCATCTTTTTACCTGATTTGGCGAAAGGGGGGCTTTGCTCTGAGACACAACCATAGATTTCCATGCGTAGAACTTTCATGCTGTAAAATTCATCTGGTATAAGTCGAACGAATCTTGCATAAACTGGTGAATGGAAAAATGCTGGTGTCGGAAATTTGGCAGCTTCTCCTGACTGAGGTCCTTTGAAAAGCTGAAGAAAGATTTAACATTACATAATGTTTCCAGGTATTTCAGGACAGACCATACGAAATCTTAAACCAAAAAATACAACGCCAAACAATCTCTTTAGCTGTTTAATATACCTGAGCAATTAAATGTTTTATAATTTGAACATCAACGCCCAAAAGGTATGTCATCTTTACTGAAAAAAGTTGGTTTTTTTTTATCAAACAGTGACGAAGAAGACATTAGTAGTGAAGCCTTAAAAAGAACTATATTTAGTTAGCTACAATCCGTTGTTGGACCCCCACGGCAACATATAGACTTTTCAACCCCTCTCTCCCATGAAAAAGGGGAGGGAAGGGAGGCTAGGTCCAAATTTCTGTTATTCTTGCTGGGGTTCCAATAATTTTACAACTCATTGTAGGTCTTTTTCGTTTTTCTATGATAAACGTGAGATGGGAATAGATGATAGCTGTCAAAGAATAGAGTGACCTATTCCATGAGGATATTGTCTATTTGTAGTACATTTGGATTGAAATTAAAAACTTTATTAGCATTTTAAAAGGCTATACCTTTTCATTTTGGCTTTTTTGACCACTAATCCAATCGATACTGTTATTACTGAATTGCAGTTCGTATGATTTGACGTAGAAAAGTGATTCTGGTTCATTGCTGGATCCTTGAATAGCAGTGCTTGTGATCTGTCAATGAAATATTAATCGTTTTATTGACTGATTGATTGATTGATTGAGCGATTGTTTGATTGACTGATTAGTTGATTGATTATCTGATTGATTGATTGCTTGACTGATTGATAGATTGATTTTTTGATTGATTGATTGATTGATTGATTGATTGATTGATTGACTGATTGATTGATTGATTGATTGATTGATTAATTGATTGATTGATTGATTGATTGATAGACTGACTGATTGATAGATTGATTTTTTTGACTGACTGATTGATTGATTGATTGATTGATTGATTGATTGATTGACTGATTAGTAGATTGATTGATTGACTGATTAGTTGATTGATTATCTGATTGATTGATCGATTGCTTGACTGATTGACTGATTGATTGATTGATTGATGTATCAGTGATTGATTGATCAATGTACCTTGTGAATAGAGCCAAGATCTGCTTGTATCCAGTCTTTTTTTGTTGGATCATACGATGCAGGGGCCCAGCCAAATGGGAAGTCATTCACTTGCTTGTTCAGCCTTGCGTTTATTGCACTTGAAGATGAGCTACCAGCACTATCTGTAAGAGCTCCATCAGGGATCAATCCTGCCTCCATTCCTATTGGATTTATGCAGTTATCTAGAACGCAATATAACTTGAGCTGCAATATGATTTGAGTACGTTAATGGAATCAGCAAATATACATAACCCTTCATTAGTTGTGGCTACAAGATATCAAGTCGTGTCTATCAAGTCACCTTGGTTTTATCTATATTCAAATTGATATTTATACAACGCCATTTTGTTTAAAAATATCTAAGATGCTAGGCTAGGCTTGATAAATTTTCAAGACGTGTATATTAAGATAAATATGTTCCTCGTTTAAGGATGAAGGTTTTTCACGAGGTCTTGAACATTTCACTTTTAAGTAACAATATCAAATAAGTATTAACCAATATAAGCTAAAAATTTTAGTATTCGCTGACATCATCGCAACTTCTGCGTGCTTTTCTGGCCTAAGTTGAAACCCAATTCATGAATTTCAAACCTGTTTATCCTGATTATCAAACTAGTCTTACCGGTTTGGCTAATTTTGCATCCATACAATTCAAATCGCATGCATATCTGCGTGTTCCATGATTTGGGATGGATTCGAATGTAATTGGCCGAAATCGGATACAACAACCAATGAGAGATCGCAGTGTTCAAGTCATCGTTCCCTTTGAATACCTAATATGGTGAATATCAGAAAATTAACACAAGACGCAAATGTCTTCTAGATCTTATTCTCTCGCTTGTACCTCTCCCCTTTCTATTTCCCACATCTATGGCTCTCAACTCAAATGTTACCAAGCAATCAACATGCAGAAGCTCTTGCTGCCCTCCACAGCAAATGGGGGGGGGCAAGTAGTAAAGAAGAGAACAAACTAGCAGGTTTCCGTCTTGATGCTCGAGTAATGCTTGCGATGATGTATGTAAATGATAGATGTAAGAAACAAAGCAAAGCGGCTAAAATAATCCTTATGACAAGATTTTAATATATAACAAAATATCTTCAGATTATTGTGCATATATACTATGCAGGGAGCAACTCTGGGTTAAATGGGGCTAAAAGCAACAGGGCTAAATGGCAGAAAAATTAGATAACTTATTGGGGCAAAAAGGAGAGACAAACCAAACCTTTTCAAAACCGTTCTCTTTGTAAGCCATCCAATGAATATTATCATCGCTGAATTGAATTGTGTATTCTTTCACCCAATGAGGTTTCAGGCTTCTGCCTTTGGTTGCTATCTTAGTTATCTTTACTTTCTTCGAGAATAAGACCTACAAAAGAGAAAGATGCAACTTTCAACCGAAATTCATAATACATGCAAAAGGGACGCCCCTGCCAACAAACGCAGGGGTCTTACAGAAGGGGGGGGGTTGATCACCTTAAACTTTGAAATTATCGTCCTACTGCAGAGAAGAAAATTGGCGTTGCAGGACAGGTTTTAGCTATAAAATAGGTGAGTTTTACAAATCAGGCAGGGCAAACGGTGACCTTTGTGGGGGTTTAGTTTCATCACCATCCTAACACAGACCATTAAGGGACCCCCTGAATAAAGATTATACAGAAATGACCCCTTTCTTTGGGCTGAATGGGTTGTAAGACTCTCCCTCAAATCATGGGACGAGTTTTTATGATGAAGTATCCGTACTTGAATAAACTGATGTCCATCTTGTTGTTGAGCGCACCAAGCATCTTGATTGAACCTTGCCATGTCTGGTCGGGATGCTGGGAGGGAGCTTGATGCCAAAAGTTGGTGTGACTTGATTCCTCCGTTCTCCATTCCAAGGGCAGTTGAGCAGCCTGAATGGCGGAACGTAAACAAAGATTATTGGGTACGTGATGAGAACATAAGTCCATTTTAACCCTTTCGCACCCGGATTAATTTTCAGTTAACTGTTAAAACCTATGTGAATCTACGCTTTTCAGGGGGTAACAAAGTCAAATAACTCAGATGAAAGAGTAAACTATTATAGAAAACTGTCATCAGAACATTTACAATATTTTGTACTGAACCCCTGAAAAATCATCATTTCCTGTGTTTGTCATTGGGCCATATGGCCCGTCCAGGGGTGAAAGGGTTAAGAATTTTGCAATACGAAAAAATTTAGACTGAACTGGAGTAGCTAACATCCTGTCGCATTCTATTTTTAATAAAAGCAGTTATTATTGCAATATTCACTAATAGATTTTAATCTCTTATCTCATTTTGTGCGGGCTACGTTGCGGAAAAATCAATTCGTTTTTAATTTTTTTCCGCATCAGTTTCCTTGTTTAGAAAAACGGCGATAAACGCCAACTTCTTCCTTCTCTTTGGTTTGTTAACGTCAATGCATCGTCCTGTGCGGTACAGGAGATTGTACGGTAAAACAGGTTATCGCGGTTTTATAGACAAACGAAAATAGTATAGAATGCCCAGAATAGCATACGTTTCAATCCCAATCTATGCTGATATTTTATCAAGTAAAAGAATAGAAAGAATTTGAAGGGGTCTTTGGGTATCTATTCCCATCCCGCCAGATAATGAGGTTGTCCCTAGAGGAGGTATTACCAACAACTCCCTGTTTTTCCCTAGGTGACAAGGGAAGGTATATGCTGCAGTTTCAGGAGCATAGGATCGTTAACTCCTGTCTAATAATCATTTAGATTCATTTCAAGGAGATAAATATTGCATTGTTGAAGGGTAACTATGCAACAAAGTTCGATATAAGAATTTTGCCAATAGACATAAGAGTGCATAGCAATAATTGAATGAAATATGCGTGACTATTTTGCCTTGGATGATACAGGACTTCTTTAGATCTTTAAATTGCAATTTTGTATAAGAATTGAACACTTATGTACATGAAAAGTTGAAAATATCACTAGAAAGATGCGATTACTATGATTGAGGTAGTTTGTGTGCAACGCAAATTACAACTGGATGTGAGATGATGTTGGAAAACTTATGATGACGATGATAATTATGAGAATGGTTTTAGTTATAACATTTAAAGTTAAATGGGTTATTGTTTATATTTTTATCTATGAGTTTCTAATAACTGTTTCTAACAACAATCATAGCTACCTGGAACAACAAACTCCATGCTATATGACGTCAGTTGGCCAGCGTACTTGACGGATGCGGAGGAGTACCATAATAAACTGGCCATTGTGACAGCATAGTGATGACCCTGGGTGACCTCAGAACTGTTGTCCAATGACACTTGAAACTTGACATGTGAAACTGTCCCGAATGTAAGTGACGGTTTCTGCGAGAAAATTCAAAAAACTTCAAAATGGCAAAAAAATTGAAAAACTTACTGTAATAGTTGACATTATTCAATCTCATGGGAAAGAATTTATAAAAATGTGGGCCTACAAAACAAAATCACATTACATCCCGTGGTCAATTATACTCAATAATCAATAATCATTCATTTATTCATTTATTCATTTATTCATTTATTCATTTATTCATTTATTCATTTATTCATTTATTCATTTATTCATTTATTCATTTATTCATTTATTCATTTATTCATTTATTCATTTATTCATTTATTCATTTATTCATTTATTCATTTATTCATTTATTCATTTATTCATTCATTCATTCATTCATTCACGAAACTTCAATAAATTGTTATAATATCATAAAGAATACCTTAAATATTATCATATCACCCTTAATATCAACTTGAGTATCGTTGCCGTCACCAAAAAGTTGTCCAAATCTGATGTAATGCGGTAAATACCACGTGATCTGGATATCTTTTGCATCTGCATTACTGGCGGCATTGTGGCTAATGTTGAATGCATACCAGAAACTTTCACTTCAATACAATATAAGGTGATTAGTCTTATGAAAATTGGCACCCAGTGTGGATATAATGCATTCCTGAGACTAGAAAATAACTCCAAATTTATCATGAACAAGGCCCATTATCAACCTGTAAGAACCTGTAAGTGCATGAAAAAACTAATTGTAGGAAGGGGGTAGTAATTGAATTAAAGAAAGGGGTTTGAAATCAAAGAAATTATAAAGCGTTGCATACGACAGCATGGGTGCGATTAGCAAGGAGCTGATATGCGGAAGAAGTAACGTTTATATCAGGGAAAAATTTCCTTTCTCCGTTTACCAAATAAATCAATTTATTGCGAGTGCCTTAGAAGTGCAATTTTGCTCTCGTTAGGCTGCAAATTCAAATATTCAAAGTTGCCACTGATTAAAATGTAATGTACGATAGATAGTTACCCAGGTTTTAGTTCAAACTTGTTCTCGTGTGTGACGGAGATGTCCAGTTTGGGTGCCTAGAAGATTAAAGTTTATTCACCAAAAGGGTAAGGAACTGAAAGAAAGAAAGAAAGAAAGAAAGAAAGAAAGAAAGAAAGAAAGAAAGAAAGAAAGAAAGAAAGAAAGAAAGAAAGAAAGAAAGAAAGAAAGAAAGAAAGAAAGAAAGAAAGAAAGAAAGAAAGAAAGAAAGAAAGAAAGAAAGAAAGAAAGAAAGAAAGAAAGAAAGAAAGAAAGAAAGAAAGAAAGAAAGAAAGAAAGAAAGAAAGAAAGAAAGAAAGAAAGAAAGAAAGAAAGAAAGAAAGAAAGAAAGAAAGAAAGAAAGAAAGAAAGAAAGAAAGAAAGAAAGAAAGAAAGAAAGAAAGAAAGAAAGAAAGAAAGAAAGAAAGAAAGAAAGAAAGAAAGAAAGAAAGAAAGAAAGAAAGAAAGAAAGAAAGAAAGAAAGAAAGAAAGAAAGAAAGAAAGAAAGAAAGAAAGAAAGAAAGAAAGAAAGAAAGAAAGAAAGAAAACAAACACTAAAGGTGCCTCACAAAATGCTATCTTCAAGTAAATATTTACATTTGGAAATGCAAAGCAAGTTTGATTATTATTGTTATTATCATCGGGTTAATTGAGAAAATAATTAACAAATAATTATAGCACAAATAAATAATATTAAACTAGATTCACCGTATTGCCTTGAGCAGTATTAATCAATCCTAAAAGTAAGAGAAAGTAAATATATTACGTAATCCGTTGCAAGATATGCGTTGGGTATGACGTGGTCAAGGCTTAATTTCCACAAAACTGCAGAGATTGATTTTGAAAAAATTTTGAAAAAAATTGAAGGCAAAATGGTATTCGAAAGTAAAAGGTTCTCTTGGTCATACAATGCCTTCCAAAAAAGCATTTTTTCGCTGCTGCATTTGGTGGGATAGCCATAAACTTATATTTTTAGTACATGGCCTAACGCAATACATATACCTCTTTTTTTAGAAAAAAGCTTCTTACAGAGTTCCTGCAAGAGTTAGGCGAGATTCCCTGCTCATCTTTCCGTTTCAAATATTCAGGTCTGGACGAGAACGTGAGATAAAAACCACGGAAGTTTCGTCAAAGAATTCAAAGTTCTTTGTTCAGTTTTACTCTGTTTGTAAACAATGGGATTTTCGATCTGTGTGCCATGGCCTTCTCAAAAGGGGGCCTGGCAAATTCTTCAGGGTTCTGGGTTATGTGATGGGGTTCTGGGTTATGTGATGAGTTAGATTATGAAATGGGAATTTCTACCAGGGCTTGAAGATAGATACGTAGATCTTTGGAATTTTACTCTTAGACTTAGGGACCTGAGACGTTGCAAGAAACTTTAATATCAAGTCTTTCTTTGTCTACTTCGGCAAACTTTTTATATCAGAATTTCGACTAGAAGAGATTGTGAAGTATAAAAAAACGATCGATGCTTACCAGAACCAAGGATAGAAATGAAAATAACCAGAACTTTTGATGATGATTTCATATTGTCTCTTTTCACTATTTTACTTTTAAAAAAAGTCACTGTTATTGTACTACGCTGAACGGTTCTTGCTTCTTGTTCATTAGGATTGGTGTTCTAAATTGCTACGCAATCTGAAAATGACCAGATCTCAAAACTAAACGAAACTGTTAAACCAAACACATAAAAAAAACGAAATTTTAAAACCGTATATTAGAAAACCATCACTTCTGAAAACCACAATCATGAATAATATATTTATGGGTTTGTAAAAAAGAAGGATTGTGGAGAACAAAACCTACGCTATTGCTACAGAAATCAACGATTTTGAAACCACAAAACTCTCGAGAAATTGCAATGTTTTCATCAAAAAATTACAAGGGCTTTCTGCAGTCAAAAAAGGAAATGTTGACCCGCTGTGTGTGGATGTACATGACGTTATCTACATTAGAACTCTTATTCGTACTCATGAAACTCGAAAATTCGAGTACAAACATACAAAAACAAGCAGACAAAATCATTTTTGCATGCCTATTTGCTAAATTGCTTCATTTTCTTCATTTTCCCCTCCAATGCTCACATTTTAGATTGCTTACTTGCTTACTTGTTTATTTCGCTTGGTACCTTGCTAACTTGCTGGCTTATATATTCGATTGTTTACTTGTTTACCTTCTTCAACGATGCAAACAAGCGCCATTTTCTTGATTGAAACAAAAATAAATAATGCGCCTCCAAAGCGGCTAACGATCCTTTGATTCGATATTTCCCCCGGGAATGGCGAATCGCCCCCAATAATATTATAATTCCATGGAGAGAATTGAATAGTTAAAAAATAAGTGATATAGTCATTCTGGGGGATGAAATGTTGTTCTTCACAACTCTTTTATTTCATTTTTGCTTCAAGGGCAGACTGAAAATTGATGATTAGTTGATTGATTGATTGATTGATTGATTGATTGATTGATTGATTGATTGATTGATTGATTGACTGATTGATTGATTGATTGATTGATTGATTGATTGATTGATTGATTGACGAGTTGATTAATTGATCGATCCATTGATTGACTGATTGATTGATTCATTTATTCATTCACTCACTATTTCATTCACTAATTCATTCATTCATTCATTGTTTGCTGGGTACTGATGTACTGATGTAAAGGATATAATGTAATTAAGGAGGGAAGAAAATTGAGCCAAAAATATGTTATTATTTTGGTCGATAATAAATTATTGATTTATGACTTTAAATATCATTGCTCAAAGTGTCATTCTATTAAATATCATATGAACTATCTAGTTTTATAAAAATTTAAACTCTAAGTGTTTTATAAATAACGCGAGATTATTCTTCTCCAAGAGATGACTCCATTTTGCATAAGAGGACATAAAGAGCTTGGAATTTCGCTAACCAGTAGAGCATTCAGGATAATTTCTTTGAGCGGTGGGGGGGAGATCAAATGAAGCAAGAGATGAAGGGGGTATTGTGAGTTGCTACTAGGAAACTTGTTAGGACCTCGTTTATTTTGGTGAGTCCACACATTTAAATTTCTGCCTTTGAAAGGTTGGGGGGGGGGGGGAGGGGAAGGGGGGCTACAGCTTGTGCCATATAAGAGAGGAAGAGGTAACATTCCCTTTTTGGTTTTTATCATGTTGCTCCAATAGATTATGCTTTAAGAGCAAACCTTAAAAGTCCTCCATTCTATCAACCATTGGCAACAACCAGATTGGTAAAGTAGCAGTCTCCAGGAGCATCTAGTGAACTCCATTGCGAGGGGGCAAAGCCGGAAAGATAACAGCAAGGTACAGGAGATTATCTTGGTAAAAGGGTAGTAGGGGCTTTATGTAAAAGGGTTCATCTTTTGGAGAAAATTCGCACGTTGTTTTGCGGTAACATATATATAAATATTTGGTGTGCTTTATCGTAAAAATACTTTTTAAATAACATAGTTTTGCAAAAGATCAAGGTACCAGCCTTGAAACAAATACAAATTTATGCCAATATATAAATATTCAAATGCATAAATAAATAAGCGTCAATATTTCAATTGAGTCCCATTAATAAGTTACTGAGTTAACGAATAAATAATTTCTGACGAGATGATTCAATAATTGAGCTAAATTTTTTTGTGAAATGTAAAAAGTCCTAAATGCTGTTGAGCCTTGCCAGAGGGAGCGGAACTATTAGCTCTATGCGTAAATTTATAGTAAAATCTATTAGTTCGTGTATCTAAAATTTCATGTGTTGAAATAGGCTGTGGTTCCTAATCACATAAACATCCTACCGGTACTTTAATAAATTCCGTTTTCCCGGAGATTTTTACTTCTTTTTCTTTCATTAATTCCCGACACGGGTTCCCTCTACTGTCTTTGCAATGGCCACATTTTACAATCCTCATGGCCCCTTGCTCACCACCGGAGACAAGCTTGACAAATGTAATTGGGGTGCAGCTTATCCCGGCATGCCTTTTGAGTCTTCTGTGGCTTTGAATACTTGCAGCAAGCATTTTTATTGGATCGGAGCTGATTGTCTGTTGTGTGCTGGCCTCGTTGATTGCTGCATCAGATAACGATGTGGCTGCTTCGTCAGGCAGTTGATTCCCGTCTGCAACGTTCGATACGTAAACAGGGCCTCCATCCTTATAAGCATCAGAGCTGGAGGTAATTATGACAGGTAACGGGAATGCCATTTGAACACAAATGAAGGTGAAGATGACTGGGATAAATTCAATCTACAAAAGGATGAATCAAGTATTTATCTTTAAGAACTTAAATAGGACATAGCAAACTGAACAAAAAGCAAAAAGCACAAATGGAACAATTAGGATAATGCTGAGAAATCCAGAGGCTGTAGCCCCCCCCCCCCCCCCGTTGGGGAGTGTCGGGGAAAAATTTAATGCCTGTTGGAGAAACTTCAACGTAAAATTGTGCCCTTTGGCTCAGAGTGATACCTTCAGTTCTGTTATAGAGCGCCCCCCCCCCCTGTCGGGGAACCTAGCCCTCCCGTCGGGCGAATTCTGGCGCCAACCCTGGTATAACCAGTCTTTCACATCATCATTTCAGGAAAAAAATGTCAATATGCAAGTCTAAAATCCCAGCATTTCCAAGTGACTATGAAATTCCAATTGACTTTGCAATGTCTTTTGCATCATATCGTATCATCAGAATCATTGTCATCATAAATGATTGTGACCGCTATAGTTATCCGTTGGTTTGGCATGCAATTTGGGCACGAATTCTAGAATTGTTGGATAGTAGGCCATTCTAGAAAGGACACACTCGCTAAAAACCCCAAAAATATTCAGAACTGAAAATCTTCAACCACTCTCTCTTAAATCTCTGCCATAGTAGCTACTGCTGTCAAAATCCGCACTACAATGCCCAAACAGGGGTTAAATTCAGAATAATAAGCTTTTTCAGCCGTTCCTCTAACTTCACTTGCTATCCAACATCCCCCCTTCCCAGAAACTGGAACGCTCCCGCCCTTGTTTAATCACTGTAAAAAGTAAAAGTGAAGCCAGGTCTCCATTTCGGAACAGTTACCCACAATCATTGCAGATAACACCGGCGAGTGTTAGTATAGATAGTCCAGGAATTTTTCGACGCCCCCTTATGTTCCTTTTGTCATCTCATGTACCCGTTCGCTATTCCATGCAAAAGGGAACCCTCCTTAAAAGATTCAAATATGAAATATGAAATATAGGGCAATGCAATATTGAGACTGTTTAGTTGAATTAAACTAATCTTTGTTTGATAAAATTAAAAATCTATTATTTTTAGCTATTTTAACCATACAGTCTTTATGTGGTTTAATTGAATCCGCAATTCACATGATCCTTCAACTATTTCATGAGCCATGCTTTGTCAGCATCAAAATATAATCAAGGATGACGTTAGATAACACCCCCCCCCCCTGGACGGCCTTTATTGCGAAAGGAACAAATTAAGTCAAAGAAATGATGATGAATATGATAATAATTCGGCTCCAGATACTGTTTTTGCTTTACGTATTGGTTAAGGTTAATTCAAATTTGCAAACTAAATTCACTTACAGGACACGTTTCATATATTTTTAGACCAGTTTTTAGTTCACCGTTTACTTATGTAGATCAATATTTAAAAAAAATTATTTTTGTTGACAATATCTGTAAAAAGGATCTTGTCACTCTGTACTTTCAATCTATTTTTCTTTTTATCAGAAAAAGGAAGCAGGTTGTTAAAATAATTGAAAAAATCTTTCAAAAATTGTCAGACTAAAAGTAAACAGTACTCACTTTGCACACCATCATTGCTTTTTTATTTTCTACTTTGTCTTCTGAAAAATTCTTGGATCTCTTTGTCAATAAAATTTGTTTCTAAACTCTAGCGTCCAATTTCTGCTTTTGCCTTTCTTCACCTGAATTTCTTTGCTGTTTTTGCTTCTCCTCAAGAGTTGCTTTGCACTGCATTCTAAGCTTTCCATCCCTCTTTTATACTTTCCAACACCAACCAACTTTTCTGAAGCTGACCTCATTACCTTCCTGTCAAAATTCTACTGCCGCTTACCACGCACATCAAATTTAGCAATCTTGAAATTTCGTTTCGTAAAGTCATGACATCATAGTTCAATACTCCTTTCGAGATTCAAACTGCATAATTCCTTGTTGACCTCACTCAGATAGTTCTAATTCTCAATTTAGGCATTACTTCTCCCACTTAAAGGTGGGGGGGGGGGGCGCATATAGCTTGTACAAGATCAGAGATAGGAAGGTAACATACATATTTTAACTGTTTTAGATGTTGCTTCTACAAATTAGGTTATAAGAAAAAAAATTCAACATTGAACAACAAGCATGCAGCCAGAATTGGAAAAATTTGCATATCAATTTTTTTAATGCAGTTCAGAATGATCCCAAGCGTTCAACATTCCCAGCAAGTACGATATTTCAATATTGAAACGTGTTCGGAACTTGCTCAACAAAAATCTACTACTTTACTACATTGAGCATTTTCGAGAGTTCTTGGACATTTTCGCAAAAGCCTTGTCACGCTATTCAAGCAATAACATTTTCAAAATAGTTGCTTTTTTTGGAATAGAACGTTACTTATCAAACAAAAAATAGTTGCATGTTTTCTCAGGCTGGAGAGGGGCGGTGTTGCACTTCTATTGCCTGCCCCAACCCCTTAGAGAGGGGTAAAGACGGGAATAAACACAGCAACTGTATGCAACAAATCAAATATATTGTTTTTCCATGTAGATATGAACCTATTTTAAATGGCGGCCATCTTTTTGTTTGCAAAACAACTCTATTGCTCTTGCATGAAAATGAAAGGAATCCACACCCCCCAGGGCGCCTTTAAGTGCACTCTTTCTTTAAACATCCGCATTTGATAAAAAGAATCTGGAGCTATTATTCATGGTTATGTATAGTTACGTCATTTTGGTCTATCCAATGCTACAACATTCGTACTTCCTTTAGTTAACCGCGTTATGTAAAAAATGAGAAAAGTTGTATCATAACGTATGATGAGCGAATAAGACAAATGGAATTTCGAACTTGGCCGCCTTTGCCATTAATGGCCGACTCCCGTGTTGCAAGCTTTCGACGCCCAAACATAACTAAACACACCTTTCTAATAACCATGCCCTTTAGTTGTCAGAAATATCTTCTGAAAATTCATCTTTCAAAATTGCATTGAAGAGCAGGAGAACTCACGCAAGTTAGAAATGCCGGACTTTTGAATTTGTGCGAATTTTTTTAGACATGAACCCTCTACAGTAAGGGACAGTTATTCTATTACATGGCCAGTGGAGAATGCAACAGGGTTACTACTAAGTAACTGCGGAGCAATAACATTTTTATGAACAAAAGTGAATTTTGAAACAAATAAGTTTTTCAGTTTTGAAGAAAACTGCAAGTCATCCAAATTTATGAAAGACATAATCGTTTGTTATATGGGTTAGGTGTACAGGGCAGGAAGAGAAAAAGTAACAGGGCAATATGTTTTTTTTTTGGAAAAGAATGAAACAGATCAGCAGATTCTCCTGGAAGAATTTTCTTTTTCCACAGGCCATGTTTTACCCTTGCACAAGAATATCACGCTTCCCGTGGTAAAAATTAAAAACTTTTGTGCACAAATTATACGAAAATATTTGTGGTGCTTTGGTCATTCCACCATCTAAACCATACTCGTGGCTACATATCAAAAATTGTTGGCAATGAAAATTCCCATGTACTACATTACTGTTGGATACTGTTAAGTAACTGCAAAAATCTGTTTGGTGGTTAGATATTTTCCTGATTAAACTGCTCTGTTAACCTTATCTTAATAAGCACGTGGACTGTATTACTAACGATATTTAGCCATACTTAAAAAGAATATATGTAATAAAAGTAAAGGGAATATCCAATGTATAAAAGAAAAATGTTAATACTCATAACATAATCGTAATAGCACTTAATTACTGCTGATCTTTTATTTGTTCTAAAAAAAGCTAATGAAAATCAAAATTAGACTCTATAAATATCACAGGAAGAAAATCATATATGGGCAGTCCCACCAACTATGCGAAATTCAGTTAACATAGTATATTTTTATCCCTTATACAACGAATAAGAATCTTTCGAATGATGATCGCAAAATGAAACGCCCCATTTTGGCGTTTTTCCAAATAAGGAATCAGCCCCCGCTGTTGTAAGGTATTGGACACGTAAAGACCTTTTCCCGTTCTGTACCAATTGACCTTTAAGCAAAATGAACTCAATGAAGATTGAGCCTTCAGTTTGCTTAGTTCTTTTCATGACCTCAACCCTAACTGCTTATTAATCAGTTGAAAAAACAATCCTTATTCAACTGTATTACAATACAACGTGCTATGAGCAAACGTATACAAATGCCTACATTTATTTGGTACAGGGGGCGATATCCCCTCCTAAATCCACAGAATATCACAAATTGTTCATCATCTCATCGTTTCGCCCTTATCTGCATTTTATGTTTTGCCCCTCTGCCCCTCATTGCTGCAGGTAAACCTACAAACCCTATTCACTCCCCCTTCCTAAAAGTATCACATTCACTTCTGGTTTTAGATTGTAAGGACATTGAGCAGTAAAAGGAGTTGAATACCATAATTTCATCGTCATGAATTCATTAATATTATAAGGCCAAATACTAGAAAACAAAGGTACAGCATGTAACATGAACTTAACAGAACATCAGCGGAATAGCAAACATGAATGTTAAGGCAAATTGAAGGGATTTTATCCACTGCTAATAGCATACATCATCATCATCATGACAAATGTCATTTTTATTGTCATCTGTGGGTAAATAGATGTTGCTGCTCCAATGCCGTTTCTGGCATCAGGGCCCATCGTGTAGCAATTGGTATTATTTATGTGGTATGTGAAAGATATGCCCCACATCTTGTTGCAAAGTCCAGCTCCATTTTTGTAAACCTAAAAAAGAAGGACATCGAGTTTAGAACACATTTTCAGCATGCTATTTATTCTTTTCATCGCCATTCTTTATTCTTTACATGACATTTTCCTCAATTCTTTATTAGAATAAGCAACTAACATCCCCAGAACGCCAGTCACACGTTAATACGCTAGGTTTCCTGCGTGGATGCAGCACCCTCCAACCTCTAAAATTCATACAGTGCCAACCCAGCGTCCAATCAGTGCTCCCAGTAGAGCTCATATGCGACTCGTTTTCAAGCAGTTTGTGACAGTCGAACCTCGTTTTAATTTCGATTCATATCAGTGGAAGTTGCAAATTGCTTCCCAAAGGAGCAAAGAACAATTGGCGAGGAGGAAACCAAAGACAGCCTTCTCCTTCCCAGGAGTATATCGGTCCTTCGCAGTAGCTGTTCAGACATACGAAGACATTGAATGAACCCATAAATAGGTAGAGCAAATTGGCTGTCTTTTGTCCCCCGCAGAGGCAAAAACAGGGTGTCAATACTTACATTCATGAAGGAATTACACTTTGAAGTGTTTGGGCATGCGTAGTGCTCTCCAACTTTCACAAAACCAGTCTCCCAATCTTGAACACATGTCTGTTCGTGTTTGCATGCTTCAAACCAACGATCGCAATAATCAGGGCAAATTGGCACCCCTTTAACGGCATCTGGGCGGCCAACTCTTTGATATTTTATAAGACTTGGCTCACACTGATAAAAGCATTCTTCGTTGATCATGAATCTTTGGCATTCCTGTAACGTTAGTAAATAAATTAATGAACGATAAAAGTATCTTTCAATGGGCACTTTGAGTCCAAAAAAGCCAACCGTTTGTAGAATACAGACCTGTTATGTCTAGTAATATATCTAGTCACGTGGGTTTTAGGTAGAAGAGAGAGGTCTCATTTCTCGTAGACAGTAGCCTCTTCCCCCCTGGAATAATGCATGGGTCTGATGCACTTTTTTAACTTATGTCCCGTTTTCTATTCATTTCCACATCATATCACGGGGGGGGGGGAGAGAGAATGCTTTGGATGGAAGACTATGGTCTTCCAATACTTGGGTGGGCATTCAAGCAAAGTAAGAATTCTTCGTCTTAGAGTTTTTTCTATGGTTGCTACTATACATGTAAATATATCAGATTACTGATGAAGACAAAAGTCGAAACGTTTACAAGTGAAGTTTTTTTCTTGAATACTTATTTAGTATTTTAAAAAATTTTATGTGGTTGAGCTTATGAATGTCTTATATATATGCACTCAACAGCTTGCCTTCAATGCATTTATATAAATCCACCGTATACTTGTCATAGGGGTGCTACGATCAGTGGGTGCTACCAATTGTAATATGTCATTAGCCTCGAATTTGATTCGGGCCACGTTCGCCCATAGTCAAACGACCGATCCAGTGCGCAACACAGGCAAAATAAAATATTCGTGAAATTCCGATGTGGTTTCACGCAGTTCTCATCATGAGAGACTGTTTTTTCTTGTTTCGGCTTTCATGCCGTCATCAAAGCCAAGTTTTATACATCACTTCAATTAGACAGACATTCGCTGCCATGGAGCAAAAATACTAAACAGAATTGTAAAATATTTTAGCCTCGAACGAAATTCGAACTCTGTTCTCCGTCACCGGAGACAAACGACCAATCCATTGCGCCACAAAGGCACAATGAAATACACCCTTTTTTATACGAATCAGATAATTTTTGCTGAGGTTCGATGTTCTTAAATTTCTACATAATTTGAGGCTCATATGTTCTTCAAATTGTTCTAATTTTAGGAGCGATTTTTTTCCTAAATTTTATTGGAAACTACATGCAGTACAATATACAGTACAGTAAAGTATAGTATTTACACTTACATTACATGCTATACATGAACTCAGCTACTTTACTACGGCATCAGACGTTGTGTTATGAATGACTTCTGTTTAGGAATTGCATGGTTTTGTTTTGTTGAGGTGAAAAAATACAAAAATCACTTTGTTTTTTTCTTGTTTCTTATCTTAATTCCTCATCCGAGGCAGGGGATGTTCTATACTTATTCTTGATTTTTTGGGAAATCGAGCCTCAGTGTTCTTATAAAAAATAGAGTGGTCGTTCCATTTATTATTTCATTCATTTTCTCACATTTTTTCTTTGTTACGATTGACTCATGACTGGTCAATTCATTCGCCTCTTCACTTACGTTGGCCTATGTCAATTGACACAATTTATCGATGCAAGCCAAGACAAGCAATTGAGCAGAGAAACCAACGGGCGCGGTTTGATATGTCATGCTTTCCTGAAGACCAACTGATGACTGCCTCCAGACAAACTCATTTGCAGATTTTTATGCCATTTTTATGCCATTTAGTTTGGAAATATCATGTTTTCAATGTCTTTAATCTTGGCTAAAAGCAGCTTTATTATCACTATATGCCTTCATAAACAATTTTCAGGATAGTAATGACATCATCATGCTAGCATTAGAGAAATTTTGTCCCTTAAACACTCATAATTGGCTTCATCGAAAGTGCTTTGCATAGGCTAATTATTTCCACCTCATGCTTTAAGCAGCACTGAACTTATTTCCATAATGATATCACTTGACCCTGCGCGGGGAACTCAGTCGGTGCATTTTGTTGAATCCCAGCCGAGACATGAATGTTTATTTACGAATGATGATTATTATGCGATGTGATGTGAGTCAAAAGGGACTTTAAGTCTATTGTTTAAATGATGAAACAATAGAACAAAGAAAGGGGCTGGGCCCCAGCCCCCCATTTGTATGTAAAAAGATGTAAAAGTGACATACCAGCAGCATACTAACAATTAAAATGAATAGATACGTTTGAAGCTAAAATTCTTTTTGCTAAAGGTTCTTACCACCTTCGGGTTGCGAGCGTGGTTCGACTACAGTTGCCCCTCCTGCCCCCATGAATCAAGCTGTTTCTTTTTTACTTGTCATTCATTATTTTACCCTTATTCATCAAACATTTGCCCCCATGACCTGCCGATTTCCAGGCATCCACGTAGCCGAGTGCTAAAGTTGCGTTTTGGAAGCATCGCTTATTTTCCGTTGCATTTACAGTACATTAAATTTCCAACGCAGGTAGCTGCCGAGTTGAGATAAGCCCGTATTGACTTTCAACTTAGCGTCTTTCATGCAATGGCGATATAGGCTTGTCACGCGAGTAGAAACTCAAACCTCAAAATTTGAAACTTGAAATTTCTTATGTAAAACCCCTTTTATAAACAGAGCGTGCACCTACCTTTGAGATAGCTCGGCAATGGTGCCAAGTGAAATTATACAACTTTTCAGGGTCGTATTTGATCGTCTTCGTGAGACCAGCAGTGCAACACGCGTCATCTTTGTAGCTCAAGCATTCCATAAAATCTGGTCCCCCAGGAGCAGATTCATTCCGATGATAAGGACCCGAAAGGCATTTCTCAGCCTGTGAATATCCGAAGAATAGCAACAAGGCAATTGGCAGTGCAACCATTTTGCGATCCATGCTGGTTTGATGATGAAATATTTCGTCATTGACATTTGATAAATAGACCATAGGGTTTCAAAGTTTATAAATATGGCTTTCAGTCGCTTCCACCTTGGGGTTGGCATTGCTGGCCCCAGGCCAAAAGGGGACTAGGGGGTCCAAGCCCCCTAAACAGAATGGTAACAAAAGAAATATAGCACATTTTGAATTAAGCCCCCCAGAAAATTTTACCTTCCCCCTGGCTTGTGGAAATGGCTCCAAAGTCCAAAGATTAGGGTGTTCCACATGATCTTCAAGATGGGTTGAAGCAGCCCCAAAAGGGGGGAACCCTCCATCGCTGCTAAAATTATTGAATCAGAATTTAGGTCAAATCAAGGGTATTTCATGTTGTTAGATTAAGTTATTGTCCAAAGTTTATCTCGAAAAACATCTTAAGCAGAGAAAGGTTGAAAATGGAATTGTAAAAATATGTGTAAATAATCTAAAACTTGAATTTAAATTTATTTTTAAAAAGTGTAACGATCTGGGGGATTTCATTTAAAAAATTACCCCATCTTTGGTTGCCCTATGGTATAAAATGGCATCGAGGTTGTTGGATTGTTGGATTGCAAACGAGATCAAACATGAAAACAAATTTGGCCTAATTCCGTTTGGTGCAACTGTCTGATCTGCTGCAAAAAATCAGCCAAGTAAAAAGGAAAAAAAAACGCTGTACGAGTTAAATATAATGAGCAAACAAGAAAAACAAATCAAACAGCGAATTGTACACTTGGATTTAAAAGGAGCCCCACCTAAGATACAATATCTTCTGCGAATCATCCCGCTTATACGCCAATGGGGTGCAACGGGAATTTTAGTTGAGTACGAAGACACCTTCCCGTTTAAAGATGAGCTCAGTTTTGTCTCGCGCGAGCAGTGTTATTCACCAGAGGATGTGAGAGCCTTGCAGGATGTCGCAAAGACCGAAGGAATGGAATTCATTCCATTAGTGCAAACATTCGGCCATTTGGAGTTTGTTTTGAAGCATAAGGAGCATGCCTACCTTCGCGAAGTTAAAGAAAATCCAATGTCAATATGCCCATCCAATGAAAATTCTCTTCCTTTGATAAAATATTTAATCGAGCAAATCATGAGCGAGCATGAAGGTCTTAGCTATATCCACATTGGTGGTGATGAGGTGAGGAATTGAACGCCAGCTGGCGGGCGCATAATAATCTATTCCAGTCTCTATTTTCCGCCAGATATTTCCGCCCCAGGTATGTGTAGGCGTTGCAGAGTTGCATGCCTGATGCAGCCAGTTTGGACTAACTTTTGAAATAAAACTCATACCACTTGTAAAGCTGCAAGCATAAGATAGTTTACTGTAACTGTTATATGTTTTAGTTTGTTCTTTCTTCTTCCTCCTTGAACAGTCTGCAGAGCATGGCAACTGCATGCACACAAGAAAATTTGCAGCAGATTGAAGTGCACCCTAGAAATTAGACCTTGCACCAGGCATGGTATGAGAATAGCCTCCATATAGGCCCACCTGGAGTTTCATACTACCTAAAGTGGCTTGGTGCACCCAAGAGAATTAGATGTGCATGCTGTGCACCCCAAATTCTTTACCTTGCATATACGAGTTCTTGTTAAGTTCTGCCATGCTCTGCAGACTGGCTCTTTGATTAGTTTATCTATTTTTCATTCTACCTTTTGCAATATTCATCCTATGTTTTTGTATTTCATACCATAGGTCTTCTGCTTCTGTCAATGTAAAAACTGCATCCACATGTGCAAGACAATATCCAAAGAGAAACTGTATCTAACACACATGATAAAAGTTATAAATTTCATAAGCAACAAATGGCCTTCTTTGCGTGTTTTGCTTTGGGATGACATGTTTCGAGAGTTTTCTCTTTGTGATTTAGAAGAACTGGCAGCCAGTGCGGATTGTGTTATTCCAGTTGTTTGGTCTTATGTAGATGATTTAACCAACGTTTTTCCAAAAGGAATGCTCGAGAAATTCGGAGAAGTGTTTGAAGAGATATGGATTGCAAGTTCATTTAAAGGATCTGCAGGTATTTTGTCTTTTTGTGAATCTCTTTACACCCCCCCCCCCTCCTGGTAGAGGCAATGATAACAAAAGTAATAATACAAAGTGACGTCTTTTCATCATGGAGCAATCACTACTTTGCTCAAGTGCAGAGAGGGTCCTTAGGGATAACTTAGGACACCCCCTCCCTGGGAAAATGCCACTGCACTTCCCTTATAAGGAAGCTACCCTAGAATAGTTTAAGGCATAATGTGGGGTGTAAAATTAAGAAACATGTTTTCGTTGACATATATAAACATGGGTTTCTTTCCAATGGTCTATATTTCTTAGATAGCTCCTTTTCTTGATAGTTCAACATGCAGAATTTTTATTTGATACGCTCCCAATCTGTCTACCATTCTACTTCCTTCTATTACTTGCCTTAATTGTTTTTTTTATTACTTCTTGGAATACTTGCTTGAAGTCTAATCATAGCTGTCATGATGAATATATTAGCTGATTAGCTCAGTTTTAATGTTCTTCCGTCATGATAGGACCAGTATGTGATTGGACACCCATGCCACACTACATCAACAACCATTTATCCTGGCTATCTTTAGTAAATCAGCTACCAAAAGAAACGAAAAACAAAATTCGGACAATCGCGGTTACTGGCTGGTCACGATACGATCACTTCGCGACGTTATGTGAGCTTCTACCGAGTGCATTGCCTTGCCTTGCTATGTGTCTTGCTGTTCTTCAAGAAGGTTATTTTGATAGCGAAATCCACGCAAATGTCTCAAGAAATCTAGGATATTTGCGACCTATTCAATTGGAATATAAACCATTTATGCAGCTGGATGATAATTGTGGAAACTTTCCAGGTTTGTCGAAATCTTCATCAAAAATGATGGTTTACCGCAAGACTCAGCACTGGGACCTGTTATGTTGAATGTATTTGAGACAATTTTTTGATTTATTGTCGCCGTAGACGGTTTGCTATTGCGCCGCCTAGAATGTGATTGCTTATATCTTTGGTTGACAGTCCTCAGGGTGCGAAACATCAGTACAATTGCTGATATTTTTGTTTATCATCCTTCCTGAACTGTTTTCGCTTGATTACACAGCAGTAAAATCCAACCACAAAACCTTAGACGTAGAAGATTTTAGGAAAAAATAATAGCATTTAAGAAGTAATATTCTCTTTCCTTTGCAGGATCAGAAATCATAACATACTTAACACACCTCGAATTGGCTAAACACCATATCAAAATGGCTGAAGAACGAAAGGAGGCGTGGATGGACACGTGGCATATTGAAGTAAAGAAGGATGTGAACATTTGCCATACTGAATTTTCTTGCACCATGCTGAACTATGCGCTGCAGATTTACGAAAGTGTGAGAAGCCCGCTGCAAGAGTGCCTGTCATTCCATTTTGATTCAGACACTGTTGAAGAGTTTATTGTCGTGAAAGTAAACTCACAGACTAAGAAAGTGCTAGACATGTTGACACTGATGAGGTCAATAAAAGCTCTGTGTTCGAAAAGTGCAAATGTTGAAGAAGAAACATAGTAGATGAAGGTATCTTTATCGGATAAAAGAAAAGCGTCTGATCAACAAAACATTTGTAGTCATCTTTGATTGAAACCAAAAATTCATCGTCTGTGGAAGCGTGGTAGTATTTAGGTTCTGATACGTGAATTTCGAATCGTGAACAGAAGATCGACCACGAACATGATTAAACGATTGAACGATTGATCTGAATGTATCAATTTCCATTAGCCTGCGTAACAGACTAAATCTGGCAATACACCACAAAATACTGAGACTGCAGGGGGGCGGCAGAAGGGGGGAAAATATCCGTCAATTTAGCATTCTCAAAGAAGCAGGGGGGTCAATCAAGCTCTTTGTTTAGAGGATGATGGCATCTTTGCCCTACAAAAATCTCTCTGTACCATTCAGGAACTGTAAAAATTACCAATTAGCTATGACTTGTCTAGCGATGCGTTTCTTGCCCTCTGCAAGAAGACGAAATTTCCATAGTCGGAATTTGGGCCATCACCACCCTAATCCCCTAACCATCCAGCCCCAACCCCCTTCAAAATGCGCCTCTGAATCATTGTATTAACCCTCAGATTTACCTCCATATCTAGATAAACTATGTCCAAGTGAATTTACTGGTGAATGCATGAAAAATTTAGGTTGCTAAAATTTTTCTATAAACTGAATGTAAATATGATTTTAACTCGATAGATGGCCAATGTTACAACGTGAAAATCCTAAAAGAACAGAGATGTTGAAACAGTAGAGAATTTTTTCCTCCTTTCGTTCTTCACCCCCCCCCCGAACAGAGGGTTAAAAGCTCATTTTTACCTTGCGAATGACTGAAAGCTACTAGTGCACTGATAGAAGTAATAACATTGAATGGAGGTAGGAAGGGAATGGAAGGGAAGGGAAGGGAAGGGAAGAGAAGAGAAGGGAAGAGAAGAAGAGAAGGGAAGGGAAGGGAAGGGAAGGGAAGGGAAGGGAAGGAAAGGGAATTTTGTTTCCAATTTTTTGTTTAGGGAGGTCTTTAAACTAGCTGGACCGACTTTTGTTATATTCTTTTATTTGGCTCTTGTGGTTTTTTAACCTAAGTTTATTGACCAGAAAAGAAGACTTCACACCCCTCACACTCCCCTGATGTATGTCCCTACCCCTTTACTGAATTTATTTTCATGGGGTTGTTGCACCTCTCATGCTCCTTTTAGTGTGTCCCTTAAAATTGGATTCACAAATTAAATTAAAAAGCTATATAAAATCAAAAATTCAGAAAAATTACACCATCATATATCCTAGGTACCAGAGCCAATAAAAATAATAGAAAGCAAAAAAGAGGGAAAAGGAGGTTAGGACCTCCCTTCTTGGCTCTTCCTTTTCCCTATTTTCCCTCCCTTTCCCAATTTTTCTTTTCTTTTTGAGGCATTAGTACCCATGGCAGTGGCGTAACGTACGGTGTGCACCTTTAAGCGCAAAACTAAGACCCCCACACAATTAGGCCCCTAGGGAGCCCCAAAGAAATTTTGTGAAATTTTTTTTATTGTTCATAAATTGCATGTGAAAAGTTTATGCATTCAAGGGTAATTTCCGGCTTAGCCATTAAATTTGATTTGCAAAAATAGGGGCACCATACCCCTACTTTGACTAAGGGCCCCACAAAGCTCTGTTACGCCACTGACCCATGGTAACTTTGAAAGAGTTCTTTCAGATGTTCTTTGAAAAATGCATTCTTGATCGAGTGCATTCTATTCTACCCGCGCTTGAACACGCGGGTAATTCACTAGTATTTATCAATGTGGGTCGCACGAGGAGAGTTCTTTCCGACAAGCTGCAATGTTTCGTGGTGGAGTGCCAGCATACATAAAAAAATTCCCTCCCTAGCAGTTGCTAAGCCCCCATATTAGGTACAGTTTGATTTAAATAATGTCCTAGCATTTTCAAATTAATAACTGGACGCTGTGAAGTTTGCATTAACGAAACAGACACGACGCCATTCGCCGAACATTCGCCCGCCATCTTGTAGTGCAGCAGGCCGCTCTGGCCAGGCCACCAGCCATCAAAGTCAAAATGTATTTACACGAATTGAATGAAGTTGAATTCTTCGAAGGGACAGAAAAGCTTCTTGAAGTATGGTTCAGCGTTGAGAATGGATGGAGTGATGTTTGTAAAGATCATGGATTACGTAATATTCCAAGGTAAATTAAAACGATTTTTAATTAATCAACGCCCTCGCCGCGCCCCCCTGCTGGGTGTGGTGCCATAATTTGTTTCGCTCAAAAAACTTTTCATCAAAGCGAATCATCCGTCCCCATCTTGATTGTTACTTTCCTCAACATCTTGACTGACTCTTACACTGCTGCAGACTGCTAACTTTGCTATCCGCGCGGAATTTCCACTTTAAGTGTGGTAAAACTTGAAGTCCTGCTCGAACACCGCGCTACGCGCGACTTTTATCCAAACGGTTCCGGAGGAGCATCGACGCACGCACTTGCCGCCTCCAAAAAAGCCTTCCGCGCGCACTTTGAAGAGTTAGCATTCTGGACGCCAGATTGGAAAGGTTGACATTCGCCGCGGATTAATCCGCGCTCCCATACGCGCAATCAACAACGTGAAAACATATTCATATTATCCATATTATACTTTATTTTCACACGAAAAACCCCTCGGCATAAGAAACTAAATTTAGCTAAGAAACATTAACCTACTTCAATCTAATTACAATCATAACCTCAATCTAATAAAAAATCTCAAAGGGCTATCTACCGCTGCTTTTACATCATTTTGATGTAATTTAAAAACGTCGAATGGACTAGGAAGCAATAACTTACATGAAACACAATGTTTAAAATGATGTATGAAAACTGCGCTATCGCAATTTTAAATGGGATTGTATTTTACTTGTATAGTACATTTATAAGTTCTACTGTACTGATATGCGCATTGTTGATTCAAATTTGCACAGTATCTGTGCCATTTTTATCCCCGTTTTAAAATCCCCTGCACAGTTTTCAAACTTTCCAATCTGGTCTGGATGCTGCTCACCTTCCTTCATGCAGTTTAATGCGAGGAAGCATTTGTTCTTCAACCGCTTGTCTCTGTGCATGTCATGTGTCTTTCACTGATCTATATTTATTTATTTATTTTAGTGCTGAATTCAGGCAGCTTGTCAGACACTGTAAAGCAGAAGTTATAAAAGAGTCTAAAAATGATCACATTGATTCTTATGTGCTGAGGTGAGGTTATGCTTGACCAGTAATGCCCTAAAGCAGGGGCAGCGTTTGCCCCACTTGTCCTCAAAATAAACCCAATCTTTCTATTTTGCTATTGATTCACCCTTATTATCACTGCCTTCCCCCCCCCCTTACCTTCCAGTTTGCAGAGCGTGGTAACTGCATTCACAAGAAAACTTGCAGTAGGTCAAAGTGCACCCTAAAAATTAGGCCTTGCGTATGGTATGAGTATAGGCTCAATAAAGGTTGACCTGCAGTGTTGTACTATCTAAGATCTTCCTTCTAAGGTTTTTCCTTGCATGGGCAAGATCTCATCGTGTTCTGCCATACATGGCAAAATGTGTTACCTTTAAGTGCTGCAGGCACTCATTTGCCAAAAAAATGCATCACTGCTTTCAATTTTCAAACTTATGTTGATTACTCATGTTTTTCAATTTGAAAATTCAAGATTTTCTTTCTCAGAAACTTCTCTCATTTTACTTGCAATGTTATTCTCTCTCCAATCCATACTGGAATGTATATGTGTACCCTCCCCCTAGAAATTACCATGTCTTTCGCTCCACCTTGACTCTGGAACCTTTCCCCCTCAAAGTCAGTAGATAGGGAGGGATAAATGGTCTCAGTTACCTACCCAAAACTGTCATGGTTCTAAAGTTCATTTATACTGATGTTCTTGCAGTGAGAGTAGCCTGTTTGTTGCAAAAGATCACATTATATTGAAGACATGTGGCAAGACAAAGGTGTTGAATTGCATAAAACCTTTACTGGAGCTGACCAAAGCATACTTGGGTATTAGTAATGTCCAGGTGAGATTTAAGTCTGCCATGTTACTAGAACATTTTATAAGAACTGACAGCTAACAAGTTTAATCTATGATATATAATTGACGAAAATTGATGCAAGTGTTTGCCATTAACTGTGATTGCTCTTAGTAACCATAGTTGAACTATGTCTGTTAAGGGCAAAGTTTTGTTTAATATCATTTTTATACCAACTCTAAAAAAGCCCTTTACCTTAGGGCAAAATATCAGGAAAATTTTGCCCTATTTGTTTTCTGTCCCAGCTGATTCAAGTTGTTACTTATATTCATCATTTACTTATCATTCATTCATCATCACAAGCATTCCTATAAGAATCCAACAGGCAACCTGCTATTTTTTCTTTGCCTTATACTTTACTTCATCCGAAATGCTTGAAATGAGGCACAAATCTGATGCTTAAAACTTGATTAATATTCAGCTTTATTAATCAATAACATATATCTATTGCCTTGCTATCAGAACATGTTTTACTCAAGAAAGATGTACTTGAAGCCAGAACTCCAAGAAGAAAACTACCAATCATTTGAACAAGAGGTATGTGGAAACTGCATCAAATTGCACCTAACACTGCTAAAGCGTTTATATATGAGAATAGACTTGACAAAGCAGTTGATACAAGGTTGAAAATGAATACTTAAAAGCAAGTATTTATTTATTGTCAGCCAATCAAAGAAATTTCCAGGGTTTCTCACATTCAATATATTCCCTCATTCCCTACTTTCCTTCCCTGGTATGATACACAGGGAAAGTTTTCAAAATTCAGATTCTAAAACCAGCTCCTCTTTGATTTTAGATTGAGCTGCTAAAAGAGTATTTTCCAGGTAAGTTGTTCATAGCTTCATTTGGGTGAATTTTTGCAATACTGTTTCTAGCATTATTTCAAAATTTTGCAGAATGGGGCCTTCGATAATTAATTCTACACATTTCTACCAACTTGACAGTTTGAAAAAGTGAAGGTTATATCATCTTGTTGCTCACAAAAATGAAGAAAGTTTGCAACAGCCTAGCAGTACTCCTCTGTACTTTAATTTCTAGATGGAAAGTTTCACAAGTTTGGGAAAGAGAAAGGTGAAGAGTGGTATCTGTACACCACAGATCACGCAAGCGACCACTCGAATGATCCAGATGTGACACTTGAAATCTTAATGTCGGAGCTTGATCCTGAAAAGATGATGCAATTCATCAAAAACCACCCTGAAGATGATGACAAAAGAGTGACAGAGAAATCTGGTATTGCAGATATTATTCCTGATTCCGTTCATGAAGGCATTCTCTTTGATCCCTGCGGATACTCAATGAATGGTTTGAAAGATGAGTTTTATTCTACAATACACGTGACACCACAACCTCATTGCTCTTATGTCAGTTATGAGACCAACATCCAACTGGAGAATTTCAATCGTCTTGTCTCTGACGTGTTGGAGACGTTCAGACCTGGCAAATTCATTGTCACGTTGATTTCAAACAAGGTGAGAACAAGATTGTTTAGTTCTTAGGAATTGCAGTTTGAGAATGAAATTGCAAACTGGGAGGACAACAGATAGAGACATCTTTTTTCCTTTTCATGGACCCGATCGTCAGACATGTGAGCCTTACATTGAATTCCAACGTGTCTAAATGATCAAGTCAAAGAAAATTACTTAGCTGCTACCTGCAAGCTACATTTCAAAATACAATGACAATACGGAGTGAGACAGTTTTCAAAGGCGCATTCTCATGATAGCATGACTTTGAAAAGCCTCCGTGTGTTACAAGAGTTATTTGTTACTCACTGTATTGCTTGTTCTTCTTGCTACCGATGTCAACATCTCATTATCGCATCTATCTACCAATAACTACTTAAATCAAACGAACTGCTTTTAACTTTATTTCGATAACGATTGACCTTTTATTACGATTAACCTAACCATTGACAGCTTCATGACGTCCTCGTTCTATCATCTTATTTCAGCAATCGAAATGTGGCCTGGCTTCTTCTGCTGTTAAAAAGATCCACCCGAAAGGTTACAAATGTTTTGACCTTGAGGACGCAGCTTTGAAGAATTACTCAGTTGCCTATGGTTACTACAAGAAGATATACTCCCTCTAGAACTTTATCATAACACGTATCTTTGATTTGATTTGATTTTATTTACAATATTCGTTTTACTTTACGTTTTTAGGACCTTAGAGTTCCCCTCATAATCGATACCTTTCCATGGAAGTTGCCGTGGCGATCGTAAAAATGCAATTCAACCTCACTCTCAAGCAGATTCATAATCGAATCTAATCTTTAACGAATCTAATCTTAACCGATCCAATCCTTAACAAATCTAAAAGTAATCGAAAGAATCTAGTATATTGCGAGCTATTTTGCTTTCTTGTAAACTAAATTTCGCAGCCTACCCAATCCTAACCTTTCCCTCACTTCAGTTGATTTTTTCTCATTTCCCTTTTATTCCAGACATTACAACCCATTCCGACCTATCAATCAACATCTTGTACCTTTTGCAAGAACACATAATATTATCATAATTCCCCCTCATAAAAAAGGACAGGATTCTATCCAGCCTTGTGTTTTAAGGTTCCCCTCTCCAACCGATTGCTCCCGCAAATAATTAACAATGCTTAGCTTTGCCGAGAGGAACTCGAACCGCTATATAATATTTAACTTAACCTCTTGTGTTTTACGTTAGTGGGTGTGTTAGATGTTTGTAATAACCCTGCAAAAAAGGCGTCTGTGCTAGATATTTATCGACCTAATTTTTGGATGCTCTGATAACCAGAAAAAAATAAAAACTTAATATGAATCTCATTCAGAAGAAGAGACTTCTGTTCATTTCAGACGTCTCCCTAGCTTGTTGGGGGTAGAGTGCTAGTAAACATAAGAAATTGTCCGTATTTATGCAAAGTTTGTAGAGTTCAGTAGTTGTCCAGTGTGCACTATATAGAGGACATCGTTTTCGCTGTCTATTACAATGGTAGTACCATAGAGATGTGGGTAGAACATTGATGAACTTAAAAACGTTGTTTTTGTTTGAGTCTTCTTTATAGTCTGCTGTTCTCTCCAGTTCAGCTGTTTTTAAGCAAAATTGATTGAAGGGCTTTGTCGTGTCAAAAACTAAGGCTATGTCTATGGTGACGACACTGCGAGGCGCAAAGCGGCGTGGCTTGGCGAGAAGTCCTGTTGTTCGATGACAAGGCGAAACTTCGACGCGTTGCCCTGTACTAGAACTGATTAGAGCTATATAACGAATGCTACATTGAAAGCAAAAAATCATTTCTTTTGTGGTACCTCATCGACAAAATATAACCTTGAAACCTTACCTCTTAAAAAATTCTCAGAAATTAGCCCCCACACCCCCATGGACCGGTAAGCCCGAGACAAGAAAAATTTAAATGGGGGCTAAGTTCCAAAATCACTGCAATATGTGCGAGTGTAAATTGTTGTTGTTTATCATTCTGTTTGGGGGCGAAGCCCCTATAGCCCCCTACTGGCCTGGGACCAGTGAAAGGGCATCTGCATCAGCGATGATAGCATTGAATCAAGTGGCGATCTAATTAATAATAATAATAATAATAATCATGAAAAATTTATACAGCGCTACAATACAAAATACTCGGTTGCATGCATGTTAAAATTCCAGAATTATTACCAAAGTTTGCGACACCAATGATATGGATGCGACACGTGTTTGCATGAAATTGAGGCTGCTGCATAAGGACATGTGTCACAATGAGAGTGGTGAGAAATCAAAAACAATCCCTTAGACTTTTATTGTTCATCGAAAACAATACGTCTGACCAGAACAATAGTGTTATTGTTACAGATTAAGGATAAGTATGTAAAACAATGGAAAGCTATGACAATAACAATCGAAAATCGAATTTGAATAAACCAATAAGAGCCGTGATGTATTGTTTCACGTGCTGACTTCCGGTATGATGCAGAATAAATCGTTCCCTGGCAGACTTGGTCTGTCCTTGAAAAATTGAAAGCTGCGGGGAAAGGAGAGCTAAAGGAACGATCTGGTAAAATGGGGAAATCTGCGAAAAAGAGCGATGTACAGACAGTGGATGCACCATCACAGTTCTCCTTGTTCCAGATTGTTATCTTTATCATTGCTACAAGTGCTCTTGCACTCGCTGTCTCAATCATATATGGTTTTATACCTTTGCAAGGTATGGCCTAACTTCTCAAATTTCTACCCATGTGCATAAACAATGCCTTAGAGATCTAGTTTTTTACTAAACGGCATTGGCAAGCCACTGAACTTAAGTTTTGCATCAAGGAACGAAAAATATCTACATTTTTATTGTATGGAATTGCTTTTCTCAGGAGATTATGGGAATCGGCGAATAATCCTGCAAATAATGTCAGAAGTATCCTAATCTGTGGAGTGTGAATGTTAATGCGGGAAAAATTAGATTTCCTTGCCTCTTCAATAGTCTTGCATATTACGCGTTGCAAATTCTATAGATTTTATTTTCTATAGACTTTATTTTCTGCAAGTTATTGTGCAGCAAGATGAAATACTCTTCACTTATCTACCTGCTAGTTAATTAATCACGCAATCATTGCAACAGTCTTTTACCTGGTGGCAGGTTTACGATATTTTATTGATCTTTGCAAAATTTTTACACCCTTAACCTATCTACCTGCTTTCTAAACAAAGGTTAGCTTCTATGAGAAATTTGTTGTGGCTTCTTGGATAAGAGCTACCCATAGAATAACACATGACTTGATAAGAGAGTTTACAGCCTGGTTAATTTAATGTCAGTAATTTAGAAGCCTAGGTTATTTTACAAACAATGTTTCTATTTTATTCTAAAATAGTCTGTGAAGACATCTCATTGGTGCATGGCCCAACTGTTTTCAAAATGCCCCTTTTTTTTAAATGTACCCTATGTAGAGAAATGATAACTTTCTGAGAAAAAAGGCTATTCCATCTTGTAGCTGTACACGAGGGCTACTTGCTAAAAGTTCCAAAGGTTAAATAGAAAACTGTCATTAGAAACTTCATTAGAAAATAGTTTCGAAAAGTATTGCAAGAGGAAGGGTTAAAAGGATGTGCCTAAACTTTAAAATATGTTTAATCATTCCATGTAGGGATTGGCTCAGGTATTCAAGGACCTCCAGGACCACCAGGTTTGTAAAATATCTTCTTGTTGACATTTTGGCCATGCAAAGCCTTCTGTTCAGTAAATTGTACCTAGCAATAGATATTTTACATTGAGAACCTTTTGGACTCATAGATCAGGTAAATCAGGCCAGTCATAAGTGTCATGTTCAAAGTCACTGTCCACACGTTTCCAAAAAACCCTATCAACCCCCCTCCCCATACCTTCATATGGCTTAATGAATCAATGCAAAGTCCAAGGAAAAGCAGAATTACGTTTCAAAGATTGCTTCATTATCTTCATCATCAATGATATATTGCAAAAATATTCATCATCAACAATAAAAGTGGTAAAAAACCAGCGCAGAGTGTGTTGAAAATAATAAAATATTTGAATATAAGCAGGGCTTCTAATATATCGATTTTTATACCTGTTCTTGCATTCAAGTTAATTTAATTTTAACTAGGACCACAAGGACCGCAAGGAGATGCTGGCCCATCAGGTAATTTCATCTCATCTCTTTCAATAAAATAACCTTTCTGTATGTTCTTATGTCATCAACAATCTTTTTCCTGTGAAATTGTTTCCTAAAATTGAACAAAGTACTAAACATTCAATTCAAAGAATCTAAGAATCTTTACAATCAATGTTTTGATACTCACCACTTTGCCATTTGTTACAGGTCCCGCTGGCCCAGAAGGAGCTGATGGACCAAGAGGTGAGAATACAAGTTATTAAAACTCCTTGGTTAAAAGTCAACATTGTTTATGGTCATTTATGCTTTCTTAGCTTCTTGAATTATGCATTCTATTTTTCTTACCTTCTTCCTTAACCTATACCCAGTTATTTAGTATTACCAACCCACTTCATAACACCTAATTTTCTGACTACTCAGATGCAAGCTATAGTAACCTCTACTGTTCAGATAAGCATTGATGAAACTGTACTTGGCGTTATTTGTAATGCCCTAGGACTAAAAGAGGAACTTTTTTGTTTCAGGCTTTCCAGGTCCTCAAGGTGAACCAGGAGAGAAAGGTCTGTATTAGTTATTCATTTTAAATTTTAAGCAACAACAAGCCTTCTTAGCCCTAAAATAGATAATTATGGCTATAGTAGTACTGAAAGGTTCTTGTTAAAAGCAGCAATTTGCAACACAGATTCCCAAACATAAGTCCAGAATTCAAACTATATATGTTCAATGTAATGCCACTTGATTTGTTTCAGGTGAGAAGGGTGATCAAGGAGAGACAGGCCCACAAGGTCCTGAAGGGCCATCAGGACTACAAGGAGAGGCAGGTTTAAGAGGTGAACAAGGCCCACAGGGTGAGCAAGGACCCCAAGGTGAAAAAGGAGACCCTGGTGAGGCTCACGTAGCATCAGAAGAACCAGTAACAGCAACTGAAGAGCCAGTAGCAGCTGAGGAACCAATAGCAGCAGCTGAGGAACCAGTAGCAGCAGAGGAACCAGCAGTAGCTGAGGAACCAGCAGTAGCTGAGGAACCTGCAGCTGCAGCAGAAGAGCCCGCAACATTATCTGAGGAACCTGCAGCAGCAGCAGAAGAGCCCAATACAGCATCTGAGGAACCAGCTGCAGCAGAGGAACCAGCAGCATCATCATCGGAGGAACCAGCTGCAGCAGAAGAACAAGCAGCAGCAGCACAGGAATCAGTAGCAGCAGAAGAACCATCTGCATCATCTGAGGAACCAGTAGCAGCATCTGAAGAATCAGAAGCCACAGCAGAAGAACCAGCAGCAGCAGCAGAAGAACCAGCAGCAGCAGCAGAGGAACCAGCAGCAGCAGAGGAACCTTCTGCATCATTTGAGGAACCAGCAGCAGCATCTGAAGAACCAGAAGCTGCAGCAGAAGAACCAGCAGCAGCAGCAGAGGAACCAGCAGCAGCAGAAGAACCCACTGCATCATCTGAGGAACCAGCAGCAGCATCTGAAGAACCAGAAGCTGCAGCAGAAGAACCAGCAGCAGCAGCAGATGAACCAGCAGCAGCAGCAGAGGAACCAGTAGCAGCAGAAGAACCTACTGCATCATCTGAGGAACCAGCAGCAGCATCTGAAGAACCAGAAGCCGCAGCAGAAGAACCAGCAGTAGCAGCAGACGAACCAGCAGCATCACCAGAGGAACCAGTGGCAGCAGAAGAACCCACTGCAACATCTGAGGAACCAGAAGCCGCAGCAGAAGAACCAGCGGCAGCAGCAGAAGAACCAGCAGCAGAGGAACCAGAAGCCGCAGCAGAAGAACCAGTAGCAGCAGCAGAAGAACCAGCAGCAGCAGAGGAGCCAGCTTCAACAGAAGAAACCTCTGCATCATCTGAGGAACCAGCAGCAGAAGAAACCACCGCATCATCTGAGGAACCAGCTGCAGCAGAAGAACCAGCTGCAGCAGAAGAACCAGCTGCAGCAGAGGAACCAGCAGCAGCAGAAGAACCAGCTGCAGCAGAAGAACCAGCTGCAGCAGAAGAACCAGCTGCAGCAGAAGAACCAGCTGCAGCAGAAGAACCAGCTGCAGCAGAAGAACCAGCTGCAGCAAAAGAACCAGCAGCAGCAGCAGAGGAACATGCTGCATCATCTGAGGAACCAGCTGCACCAGAAGAACAAACAACTGTCGAGGAAGCAGGAGCATCATCTGACAATGAATGATAAATTTGAACTGGAGTTCAGTCTAACAAATGTACCTTGTGGTATGTTTTTGTTATATTACTTTCAAACTCACTCCATTCTTTCTAGTTTAGAACATGGTTCCCTTATGGTTGTGTAGTGTTGTAAATTGTCACAAAGTTGTTGTGTGGTGACAATTTCTAATGGGTTTCAGAGTGTTGCAATGAATCAGAAGTAATAGGTAGTTCACACAGATGTTACCAGGAAACTGGTCACAATAACTTGGTAAAGCAGTTTCCATTTGTTTGCTAGGGTTGCAAAAGCCTTTAGTGACATGCTGTGATCTTAATAAATCCAGGCTTGTGCAATAAAACTGACCAAAGTTATTATGATATGTTCCATTAATGACGCAGTTGTTTTTGTCACAGCTTAAAGTTTCTGAAAAGACATTTGCAAGGCCTAATTTTGCTTTGTTTTTCATTTTAGGTGCCAGCAAACTGAAGTGCTTCTTAAGTACGAGCAGAAAAGAGAAAGAAATTTTCAATTTCCTGAATGGCTTTAAAAGTCAAGTAATAGTTTAACATATTTTTAATTTTAAAGGATTTATTTAGAACTTTGACTTCATATTTGAAACGGTATTTTCGTATATTGATATAGCCCACCAGATCTATACATTTCTACTTCTAATGTACAAGTTTAGAATGAAGAATAGCTTTTTACATTTGGAATTGATTAGCTGTTTGTAGGAATGAAAGAATGATGGTACATTATAGCTAGGCATTAGAGGTGAAAAGAGGCAATGGGATTGGTCATGAAAATGTGTGGGAAATTATACACCCAAAGGCAGTTTGGAATAGAATGTTATTAAAGCGCTCTAAAAACGGTCCTTTTCTCTCCATTGCATGAAATCACTTAATCTTTGGAGGCAACAAAGTGGACTATTAAAATGTTGCAAAGGTTACAATTTGTGGAACACCTCAGGTTTTTCTATTGGTTTTGAGCAAATACAGCTCAGTCCTCAAATGAAATTGAAGAAGAAGAATTGCAAAAGCTTTTTTTGAAGAAAATTTGGGCCTATTTATGACATGCGGCTTTCAATCTAACATGGGTGACTTAGATTAAATCCAAGATTTGTAACAAGAGCATGATGTCCTAAAGTATAATTTTGAATTTCTTTGATTCTATTAGATATTTTTTATGAATAAATGAATTTTTAAGGACACAGCATGATTGACTTGTCACGTTGCCTTGGTTTGAAAGTCTTATAAACCTGTCATTGTCTATTTTTAGACAATATTATAAAAATTCTGCGAAAGGTTTTTATGATATCATGGCTTTATTGGCTGTTTTTTAACAATATTATAGGGTAATGTTTTATAAATGGTATTTTCCCATGAAAGGTCTTGGTATTAGCAATGACAACATTGACATGTTTTCTTTAACTTAGTTGTTTTCAGGTTTTTTAGGAAGCCAAATAAAAATGATTATGAATATAAATATTTGAAATTTATTCTTGAACTTATATATAGTTTATATCTGGTGGTTATAACTATGTTTTAGATTTTTAATGTTTAATGTTTATTAGCTATATAAATTTCTTGTTAATGAAGAAGAAAAACAACTATAAAGGCTCGGAAATTATATTTTAATGTCAGCTTTAGATTGAAGAGTTTGATGGATGTTGGTATTTTTCCATATATCTTGTTGTTTTATTTTCTCCTTGGAAAGGGAAGGAAACAGCCAAGGCCCACAGACAGGTTCTACTTTACAGAGACATAGAACATTTTGGAAAGTGGGGGGGGGGCATGCACATTGAAAAAGGGGCATTGTTATGTACCATAGGGGCATAAGAATTGGGGCACTTTCATGATAAAAGAAAAATATAATGAAAATGAGTAATATTTTAGATGAGTAAGGATCAGCAGCCAGGCGAGAGGTTGTTGAAATGAATGACAATGTTTCATGGATATAAAATCACTTAGTACTCTCATATCGTTCAAATTGACAATTCAAAATAAATTCCAATGATGTTGATATTTCTAACAGAATAATACCAATGTGTTATTATTTCTATTCAGACTTGGATGGTCTATCGTTGTAGTTTTGTGGCCAGTTTGTGTGTGTTTTCTGGCCAACTTGTGTGCGTTTTCTGGCATTTGTTGTAAAATGAAAATGAGCAATGATGAAAAGTGACATTTGAATGATGGATGAGGCTATAAAAAGCTAACTTTGAGATTTGAAATATCATGGCTATGATGACAGATGATAGGTCTGGGGAAGTATCGACTTTTGGCCTTAACGTCACCCAACCTAAAACTAATCAAGGAATGAGGGCCACAGATATAAAAGTAGCACAAACAGAAATTACAGTTGATAGTTCCTTGTCACCTGGGTTGGAAACCTTCATGGCAAGAAGAAATGGCACAATCAATAGGCAATTTGTTTTAACCAATCAGCGCAACTACACTCCTTCTTTGATATATAAGTTCAAGCAAGAAAACATAATTGTTTTCCCACAGATTTTTCAAAGGTATCAGAGTATTCTAAATGGTTGATCATTTTTTGGATTGGGTTTTGTAATTTTTTGCATTATTCTGCATGTTTCAAAAACAAATCAGAATAAAAACAGCTTGCCCAGAAATATTTGGTTGTTGATTTTAACACAATTTGAAACCTAGATATAAAGGTTTTACAAGAAATGCTGAAAAAGACCCAAACTATCCCATAATGACATCCCAATTTCAAATTAAATTTGATAACTTTGCTTCCCTAATATATGCATTTCGTTTTGAATCTAAATATTGCAGAAACTTTGCAACTCGTTTCTCACGTTCCCTCCTACAAATGTCTGTTTCTTCATCTAACACGGTTTGTAATGATCCTTGTGATGACCCCTCATGCTTCAATTGCTCTAAGATTCTTTGCTGTGCCTCGTTTGTATCTTGTTCTATGACATCCTGTCTTTGCCGCAGCTTCAGCTTAATTCTAGTGTCCTGAAAAAAGGCGAAAAATATTTTATGACAGTGCTTCAGTCTAAAACTAAATCTCATTCTAAATCTCTGATCAATCTTGAGGTTTCTGTTCTTATTAAATTGTTCTTATTAGTCTTTCGATTATTTTCATGTTTTCTGCATACAGGGGTCAGTGAATGCAATGCAGGGAAAATATTACCTGTAAGATATCATAGCCCAGTTGATACGATAAAATACATTTCACAAATTGCCATATACTAAACTCTGGCCAAAGCTCATCCACAAATGACAACATCGAGTATGATGTCTAAAAAATAAAAGGAAAAAAACCTTAAAATAAGTTAGTTAGCAAACAGTTCTTTATTGCCTTTCAATGTTTCTTTTATTTTAATCTCATGTGTTAGGCTTTAAGGCTTGACAAAACAAGGTTGAACTCAAACTGAGTATTTCTAAAGCAACTGAAACATTGAATAGAACATTGCAACAGACATTTCCTAGAAAAAAACTAGGGTAACATTACAAGTGTAGTGCAGTACCAATTGCATGCCATGTTTTTATAGATCGATAATGCCATCAATATAACCATAAGTACAATCACTATACAGTTTCGGAACATGTACTTAGCAAGGGCCATGACAGTGGTAGTCTCTGTATAAACTTTTTTTACTTTTTCACATTTAACCATCAGACAAAGTATTTTATTGTGTTAATCCTCCAAGTTCAAGCAGTTCTGCATAAAACAACTCTAAAATAACAAATGCTGCACAATATTTGCATCAGTCTTTAAATTGAACAATCACATCTGTATCAATACAAAGTATTGTTTAACCATAAACAGGACACAAGAGAATAATGTTCAATACAAAAGGATTATTTGTAAATACCTGCCACATGAGAAAATCACTAAGACGCACTTCACCAGAAGTTCTTATCAAGAGATCAACATCCCTTGATTTATTTGAATATAGGCACTGCTCAATCAGCACTTCGTTTATGTCTCTAAAAAACATTATAAAAGAAAGATGATAACAAACCTATGCAAATCTACATATTCATAGTAAAAGTTTACCACATGCCTTCTAGTCTTTGCTATTTTTGTGTAGTTCCTTTATTTCTTATTGAGTCAAAATTCTCTTTTTTTAATAGAGAGATGAAATGAAAAAAGAACATGAAAAATCTTACGATTCTCGGATAATTCCTTCCTTTACACCAAATGATAATTCTCGTACAACTTCAGTGATTTCATATCTTGAAGAATACGCAATTGCGACATTGAGTATTGACCTGAAAAGAATAGAAAATTAATATCAAATTTTTACATAATTCCCTTTAATAATGATTGAGTTCCACATCACATCTACATTCTTTATCAAAGGTTTAAGGCATAAAAAACATTTGACATTGCATACATTGCAACAACCCTCCCCCATGCAACAGATAGGCCATTTATAAAAAAGCTAAGAGCAAAGAGCAACGGCCTAAAGCATGCTCCTTGAGGGACACCAAAAGCACATGCAACAAGAAAGCTGTTGAATCACCCCAAACAGATCTAAATTGAAGGTATACTTGTGACTACCTTGAATAATTTTTAGAGAATTCTACAACCCTTGCTATGGAACATTGCACATCTTCTGGTAAGAGAGTGATGTCACCGATAACTCGAACACAAACTTGATGTTGCTCTATCATGTCTCTAAAAAGTAAAAAAGGCTAGATTCAATTTGAGCTAATTTCATTTTACAAGCAAAAAAACATCTGTATACAAATCGCTGCCTGACAAGGGAAATGCAAAAATAACATGATAACAATGGTACTGAAATGAACACCCACAGTTTTTATAAAACTGTCTAAATAATTTTCATTTAGAGTCGCTCAAGTGTCTCAGTGTGATTTGTATTCTAGACTCCTTAATTAAATCATTTTTAAATAATATTTCCTGAGAGTTTCAGGTATTGAGAGGTTAGAACGTGACACCTGAAGCAAAATATTGTGGCGTATGCGTTGCTCCCTAAAATGGACAGACAAGGACAAAAAGCAGCAAAAAGACTGAGGTCAGCTATCAAATTTATTGATGTAATTTCATTATACACATGAATTAATCTCCTTCCATCATTGGTAATAACAATCACAAGAACGCAAATAACCACATTTATAAACCTTTTCATACTTACTTTTCTTCCATCAATCTATCAAATTTATCTCTAGCCAATGACATTAAACCTTTTACTTCCTCTTCTGATCGTTTAAAGTTCTCTGTGCTAAAAGCATACACGGTGACTTCAGGAATACCAAGTTCAAAACACCACAATAAAACCTGAAAAAAGAAAATATGGCCATGGAATATGCATGTAATTCATATTATGCAGAATAATGACAAAATTTGGCAGTAATTCTGGGCTTGGGAGAACATTGCTTACCCCATGCTATAGAGTATAAGTGCTATCATAGCTTGGCACTGCAACTGGCCTAAAGTCGTACATAGTTTGGTGCAGAAGTTCTCACTACAAAGTTAAAACAGCTCCAACCAATTTAAAATCACTTTTCATACATCAACAAATGGGGAAATCCTGTTTTAACGGTTGGGGTACAATTCTGGACTATGTACTTTCAACTTCCATATCAGAGCCCAATGAAAGAATATGCAAGAAAATTTCAACAACTTTGTCAAGGGGTGACGGCTCAAATTGATACGTAACATAAACGCTGACTGATCACATGATGGAACAAAAGATTGGCCTAAAACCTTTCGACTCTAAAAGCAACACTTAAAATTTGTATGAATTAGAAAGTAAACCTCAGCAAGCTTCTCAAATCCTTTTGAATGTCCTTCTTCTCTTTCAATTCCAAGTTTTCGTGCAAATCTTCGGTTGCCATCCATAATTACTGCAACATGTTGGGGTATGTTGCCGCTTTTCAGAACTTTAAACAAGAATGTAAAGAAAAATCCAAGTTCTTTTTTAGTCTGAAACCAAGACATGATGAAAATTGTAAATCTGTTTGCTTAAACAATCCAGTCTATCCTCAGGAGGGGCTTAAACCCGACTCTGTCGCCATCACAGCAAAATCTAGCTACCAGTCCGCCATTTCGATTTTAGTAAAAGGCCAACTTTGACTTCGTGTAATTTTATTTTGTCTTCAATTATGCCAGAAAATATATAAAAGACAATAGAAGTGTTCTGTCAATTGTTTAATTAAACAATAGTTTATTCAAGTGTAAACAATATAAATTGTCTTTTGAGCCAATGAGATTTTCCTTGTAGCTCTATTGTTACTTTTTGACGCATGCTCACTTTCGATTGAAGCTATTGTTCGAGAAGGTCGGGAAACACACGCCAAGATTGAACTACGAAGAACTTTACTTTACAGTCGCGCCAAGACTTAGTCAATGCCTGGAAAATAACTTCACTTAACGATCCTCAAGATGAACATCTTTAGCTAGCAAAAACAGCCATGGATCTTACTAATATCGAACGAGGTGAGAAGAATTTGTTATCAAACTCGATCATTTTGCAAGTTGTAATTTACGTGTGTGCACCCGTCGAGGTTTCTTTTTCCTCAAATATCCGTTCTTTCTTTTCAGAAACATATTTCCTGATCGCTAAATTTCTTGAAGATGGACCTTGTAAAGAAACTGCTGAAGTAAGTTTGGTTTATTCTTCTCGATTTCGAAATTTCGTCGCTTCGGCTCGATCTAAATTTTGTTTTTCATCGTAGGCCCTCAAGAGAGAAATTGAGAGACATCAAGTAAGATTTTTACACCCCTTTTTCTCTAATTCAGACTTTTACATTAATTCTAAATAATGCAAGACTTTATGTTGAATGGTACTTAATATATTTATTATTTAAAAAAAAATATTTTGTGTTCTGTTTAGGCATAAATTATTTTTTGTAATGCATTCCATGAATTTTGGTGAAAAATTAATTTTTAGTTATTACCAAGAAGAACTGACTGGCTTGGAAAAACGCATCCAAGATCGCATGAAGAGATGGTGAGTTCGGTCTTTGTCTTCATGTGCGTCAGGGGACCCTATTTTTAACAGCTGGTTCAAACTTATTTTTCTCGATGAAGTTTTCCAAATCCTTCACGCTTTAAAATGAAATTTTGAAGATTTCCTGTCAATTTCAATAACGGTAATTTTTTAGGGTGATCAAGCAATTTTCCAATAAGCTTTTTGCAGATGTTTGTAACCATCACAACATTTTCCACGGTCTTGAATTTCACTCTTCATGAATTTTAGATTAAGGATCACCGATAACCAATCAAGAGACACGCATCGTTGAATGAACCAATCAGGTTGTGCTTATTGTCAAAATAGCCAATAAGATGCTGGCTTTTTCATAACAGGAAGTCGGTTTCCGCAGGTCAAAATGGTGCCGCGATCATTGTAATTGTGAAAAACTTTCTCAACCAAAACTTCTGTTCTTTTTATTTGCGAGAAGATAACAGAAGCCATGATTTATTTTGAAAGGATAGTCGCACCTCTTTGGTTATTTCTCGCTGTAGATAAAACTACATCACTAGAGCTGATAGAAGCACCGTCTGTTAAATGGTGTACTTGCTGGCCATCTCATGTCATGACTAGGCCAGGCTTCGCCTGTACATCACATTGCAATTTTTGCTAATGAAAATAAATATGATTTTGCAAAAACCCAGACCTGGCAATGTGCCCAGTTTCTTAAGTTAAGACATTTGTTAGTGTGAATGTACATTAATCATCAATTTTTGTTTGCTAGAAAACTTGTGATACACCACCATGCCCCTCTCAAATTGAGACATTTGCTCCAGTTTTATGTGTATTTTTGTATCTCTGTTAATTTAGGGAGTACTAAATGAACATGTGTCATCACAACATATGACCAAACTGCTGTCCAGGCTAGGACATTTTGTTGAAAAAGCAATCCCAACCAAAATACAGAATATAAACTCACTTTTGACAACTGGAAATTTTTCACTGTTAAGAACATCAGCAGGTTTGTAGAATTTCTTCCAATTCCTTTCAAGTTCTTTTTCCTTGCTTTTTTCTTTTTAATGACACTGGAGTTCACTTTTTTGTCTCACTTCATAGTTTGAAACCATGCAATGATGCTTGAAAGACAAAAGTAAACAGAAATCATCGAAATTGCCATTTAGCATTCAATATTTTTGTTTTTCTACACTTTTAGAGCTTTGAAGCATGAAACAGCCAATTTGTCACATACTAAACTCAATTTTCATTCTTTTAGATTTTACTAAACCAAGAAGCAGTATTGTTGAATTAGCTTGTCCTCATGGAAGACCTGCATTTCCCCCAGTTGCTTCACAGAATTCAAATCTTGGTATGAAACTTTTCTACTCTATTCAAAGTTTTGCTCTAGCTTCAAACTCGAGCTTCAAACTTCAAATTCAAACTAGTTTCACCTTAATCAAAAATAAACTTTTGAATGGTAATGACAAGATGCCAGTTAACAGCATTATCTATATAGACTTTACTAATATCTCATTGTTGTTCATTTCACCTTTGGTTAACAGCAATTTAAACTCAATTAAAATCTCCAAGGCCTAACGCTATCAACACATCAGTACTTGCACATTGTTTGACATAAATTTTAATTGAAACAGGAACAGAAGGACATCAAAGCTCCATATCTAATCTAATATTATGGTTTTTTCATCTCAATAACTTATCACAACTTTCCAATCTAATCATTCTGTACCTACAAGAAAATGGTATCTCATACTTGCTTTTAGAATTTTTTTTCTCTTTTTTCATGAAGTTTATGCAGTATCAGAAAGGTCCTTGAGTGGCACATCTGGAACAAAGAATCTTGTCACTGGTTGCAATCTGTTCAGTAAAGTATCTATGGTATGTAATCTTGCAAGTACAGACACAAAGTTGGATCTAACATGTTAGTTTTCACTAATAGAGCCATTCTGATGTTGATGTTTCATCAGATGCTCATTTACAAGCAAGCACTTTTGTTTGTTACCCAAAAGCTGATGCTCTGGCAGGTATCAAGCTGATGTTGGCCTGGGGCGCTAAGTCTCGTGCCCTCAGGATTGCTCCTGGATACGCATTCAGGAACCTTAAGGATGGCAAAAGAAACAACATTTGATAGCTTCAAAACATAACCAGGCCTAAGAATCAACATATTAAATACACCACTACATATTCAGTTCTTGGAAATTGCAGCTTGAGAATAGAAAAGAAAACAAATAGAAACAGCTAGAAATATAGTTTGTATGTCTCATTTAGGCAATCTGCAAAACTTCAAAAAAGTTTCATCAACAATAAAAATCTTTTGAAGGTATTTAAGCAATTATCCAAGCATTGTGAAAGTGAATAAATGTCTAAAAGTTTCCTCTTGCAGCAAGTAAATGACATTGACGATTTTGTTTTTAGCACAAACGAATCCTTGGTCATCTAGCTTCTGTTTATTGTGTGTTGTTTGACAGAACTGGGCATGTCATAGCAACAGTAAGTATGATAATTTGATTTATCTTGGCTCAACAGATCCTTTTGAAATTGAAAAATAGAAGATGACGTTTAGAGAATAAATTTGCAATGATAATGGATAATATATTTACTTGAAATTTCATGTTTTAAATACCAGTTCAAAAAAAGACTTGAATAACTTAAATAACTTAAAAGTTGGGGTTCTACAATTACCATGTTTTAGACCCTACTCATTCAGCTTTTTCATAAAGTAACTTGTAAAAAATTTTTCACAACTACCTTTATTTCAGGGTGCTGATGATAATCTGGTTAAACTTTGGTCTAGCTTTGATGGAAGGCTGCTTGCCACACTCAGAGGCCACTCTGGCGAAATATCTGACCTTGCAATAAACAAAGAAAACACATTAATAGCTGCTGGTAGTTGCGATAAGGTAAATTTTAAATCAATTGACAATTTTCCATTTGCTGCTTGAAGCAAGCAATGAGGTTTAATGCTAGAAAACTGTTATTATACACAGTATTTAAGAATTGATATGACAATGGATTATTGTTTTTTGTCCCTGTCTTTCAGACAATACGTGTTTGGAACTTGAAAACAACTGCACCAGTTGCAGTCCTCCAGGGACATACTGGAATGATAACATCTTTAGAGGTATGAATTCTGTTCTCATAAGAGGGCCTATTGCAAGTGTCTAACACCCCATCCAAGGTTAAGTTGTAATTGCATCACCTCCTTTAGATTAATTTTCAATAGAGTATCTTCATAAAAAGAGATGCAAAAATGATGATTGTTAAAATTTCTTTTTTGAAAATATAGGCCAATCGTATTTGAAAGTTATTCAATTTGAATCATTAGCATTAGTTTAGTCAGTAAGACACCAAAGTGGAGTCCACGCCATAACAAGTTATCAAATTTAACTGTTATTCATCTTGTCCAGTAAATGCAATATAAGGCTAAGGATGATAATTCCCTGTGGTTAAAATTTATTAATTTTGATATAAATATTTGACTTTTTTAGTTTTGTCCATCTGCCCATGAAGATGCAAGGTACCTCATGATTTTATTTCATTCATTTTTAAAATACAACATTGCTTTTAAAGATGGTTCTTTGAATTTTATGAGTACTTTGACAAATTGATAGAATGTATGCAGTAACTTACGTAGTCAATAGTTTTAAAATACAACTATATTTGTGAAAATCATTAGACATTTAACGCATTGAGCCTAGCCATTCATCTGCATGGAAGAAGCAATGATTTTGATAAGGATATAGATTGTCATTGCATTAGATATCTCAACAAAATCTATCTTGTAATAACCTTGTAGCACTGGATACTAATTGATATCATATAGTAAACACAGAAAAAATATTTGCTGCAGGTATCTGATGTCAACTGGTGGCGATGGCACTGTTTGCTTTTGGAAATGGGATATCGTTACCAATAAATTTGAGTATGTTTAATTGCTTTATGTTTTTTGCTTTGCATGAAGGTAACGAGGGCACTAACGAGTGTATATGTTAATTAATTCGAAAAGTTACATCTTTGACGTTAAATTTTCCCCCGCCCACACATTTTGTATGCACATAAATTGGGCTTTGGTGAAGCTAACTCATTGGGTACCCCTTTAAATTCCTCTTCTTTCCGTATATAAACTTCTTTCATCTTCTTCATCATCTTCTTCCCGTTCATGTACACATGCTCATAAAATATGAAAGCCACTCATTGGTCAGAGAAATGGTCACGTGTCGTCGTTAATACAATACACAGGAGCTCTGGTACACCCAGCAAGTATAATAATGACCGTTTTTAAATTCTGTTTTGTCTTCTTACAGAACAACGCCGATAAAATTCAACGAAAAATCAAGACCTGGTGCACAAATGCTTTGTTCTTCATTCAGCCCTGGTAACTATAACCTCTGTTTGATTATGCCTCTGTTTGATGAAGATCCAATAGGCAGTTTTGATGTTGCCTGTACCTTACTTACTGCTAATTTGTACGGCTTGTCATGGCCTTTACTGTTCCCCCCCCCCAGTCCTATTGCCACTATACAGTAGCAGCAAATACATTTCGCCAGTTTTGAAGGGAGTAATAGCACTGATGATTGCGCAGAAGACAAAAAAGTGTCAACGCAAGTATTAGTAGCACACACCCCCGTTAAAACGAACAATTCGTGTATATGGTCATTGGTTCATATGGCCCCCATCCGGGGTGAAAGGATAAACACAAGCCTATTACTGTATCAGCCATTGCATGTCACCAAAAGAATATTGAATAGTAAGATGTTGAATGGCGCTGGATATACCTGAACCCTCTTGCAAACTTGCTCATACGTCATACACTCCCCCTTGTCAGTCACCTCTTTCGAATATTTACTTTTTCTGTCTGAATTAAAATCAAAATTAAAGACAAATACATCTTAGTACTAGTCTGTGTCATAAACAATCTCTTTTATCGATAGGTGGTGGCTTTCTGGTCGCTGGTAGTTCAGATAACATCATTCGTGTCTACCAACTGATGCCAGCCCCTATTGAGAAGATTACCGAGCTTACAGTTCATTGCGTAAGACATTTCTGTGCTAGATGTCTTTATATTCTGATTTTATAATCACCTGCTATAACCTGAGAACAGCATATGAATGGAGAGTTCTCAAGGTCTATGAAATTAACGTACTCAAAAGTGTACGACACGTAGAGGGAGAGAGCTATAACCCTAAGCAAAATGAATATTGACATTTTGTACAATTTATCTCTTATAACCATGGATCTTTCCTAGGAAGCCGTTTCCTTGCAATGTACGTTTATCGCTTTTCATAAATTAATGAACATTGATGTCAAATATTGTCTGAATTTTTTAGAATTCCGCTTGTCCCTCTCTCGTTATACTAGAAATGAAAACTGGATACAGGCTACTTCCAGTATTTATGAACTTTTAATGCATTAAGATGAAAGGCAAATAATTTCTTTTTGCTTTTCTTAATTGTTTAGGATCACGTTGATAGTATACAGTTCAGCCATGAGGGATACAGGTTCGTTTTATTTATTTCTACATTCAAACTCCCACAAAGAAAGACACCCATGCCAATATGTATGCAAGAAGGTTGGATTGAACAGCATTCTGATTCGAAAGCATTTGGTCTTCTCCGTTGCATTATTCATGTCTTTTTAAAGTTCGCATTCTCAGAATTGTATTTTAATGCAACTTTTATTTTATTTCATTCACCTTTTATTGCTAATCTGAGCATTTTCATCTCTGCCACATCAAGTTCTGCCTTCTGTTTTTTAGTTGTTCTTGCTGTCTCTAGGCCATACATTAGTGCACTCTACTGATGTGCCTTTTTAGGTTTAAGGGCTGCACTATAGTGATTTTAAAAAATTCACTTATCTGCTACATAATTTGATCTCTCCTCTTTTATCACTCTCATTTGTTTGATTTTAGCTTACATACCTTTGTATACACCTAATATTGCTCTCTCGTCTGTATCACACTGATGTAAGTGTCTTTCAAACTGTTAAAACACGCATTTTTCAGAATTCATTTATGATAAGAGCTGTTTTCTGGTCTTACCAGGTTCGCGACAGGCTCTCGTGATGGCACCGCAAGAATTTGGCAATTCCAACGGAATGAATGGAGACATATAACATTGAATGCATACAAAAGACTTGAAAGGTTTGCAAAACTTTGCAAAGTCTATACAATTTTATTGATGCATATTCAGTGTGTGGTTTAAAAAATTTTATGTTGGTTGTGAAGATGACTCTTAACCGGTCTGCTAAATATACTGCTTGATGCCGTAGATGCAGAGCTATACTAAATTTGACGACAGAACGCGACAGTTTGAGTTTTCATTTCAAGTTTCACGCTTGATGCGATCTTCAATAAACTCGGATCAGGCGTGAAACTTGAATTAAGAACTCAAACCGTCGTATTCTGTCATCAAGAATATGTAGGTTATAAAAGTTAATAAAATTAATTTTGTTTTTCAGCGCACCGAGTTCTTTAGACGAGGAATCTTTGAAATCTTTGAAGCTGAAAGTGACAATGGTAAGGTTTGAGGAATGTCTACCATGTCTATTTTACCATCTTTGATGACAGTTGCTGTTAGTGATTGAGTGATTGAGTGATTGAGTGATTTAGTGATTGAGTGATTGATTGAGTGAGTGAGTGAGTGAGTGAGTGAGTGAGTGAGTGAGTGAGTGAGTGAGTGAGTGAGTGAGTGAGTGAGTGAGGGAGTGAGTGAGTGAGTGGATGACGTATAAGGTCGTACGAACGCTGGCCAATATGTTATTTGCTGCTACAAAAGTTGTGGATGAGTAGGTTAATGTATTTGCCTTTTGTGGGAGCTATACTTTCAGAGAAGACTGATTATTATTTTCAGGTTTTAGACCTTTCCAAATTTATCAGCCTCTTCTGCGAGCTTTTGGGAATAAATCCCATAGGATTGCTAAATTTATGTAATAGAGAATGAATTAGAGCACAGGCTCTTAAAATCCCTTTTCTGGTTTGATTGTGACCTACGACAAAGGCATTCTGCTGAAACAAGAAAAAACAGTCTCCCATGATAATAACTATGAAAACCACATCGAAATTTCAAGACTTTTTTATTGTGCCTGTGTGGCGCAGTGGATCATAGTTGAGGCTTTGAAAGCAAGCATCCTTATGGTAAGAATATATAATATATTTATTTATTTAATTTCATTTTTGTTTGACATCAATGTTTCCAATTATTTTTCTCTATAGGTTGATTGGAATGTCAATGATCAGTTTCTTGTCACTGCCATAACCGATCATTCTTTAAAAGTCTGGGATTCATTCACTGGTGAATTACTCCAGATTTTAGTGGTAAGTCACTTTTTCCTTCCTGCTAAATCTTGTAGGTCACAAAGTACGTCATTTTAAACTCGAACGGAACCTCGCTTGTGTGTGAAGCGTATCCCAGAAGGAGGCAGTGCTCTTTCAACACAGAATCTAATTCTATAGATACATTATAGATGGAGGGGTGTTAACCGTTCTCACATCGCAGCGTTTTACTGAAAGCGCCTATTTGAAGCCTGACTAAAAACTTATTATCATTTCTGCTTGAGCTTTGAATACTAGTTCTAGAGGGTTGATTTTTTATTAATCTTAAATACATCGCAAGAAGTTGGAAACCCTTACCATCCTTCTCTTTTGAATAAGATTTATATTTCGACAAAAAATTTTTTCATGATTATCTCTTGATCATATTTGTGTTTAGATGCTTTTGTTCTGAAAAACATTATATTTGCACGTAGTACACAAATGTGACACATCCTTCCTTGAGTCATTTCATGATCTGTAAATTTCGCGTTGGGTCAATAACGATGCTGAGGCTTATAGCATTTGTCTGCCTCGTTCCCAAAATCCCATTTGCGTCCGAGCCTCTAGAGAGTCGAAAGAGTCCTTAATAAGCTTAATAATCTTTAATAAGCTGTGATGTCATTGATTATCATTCTAGGGACACTCTGACGAGGTCTTCGTTCTGGAATGTCATCCGCACGAACCATACATATACCTGAGTGCTGGTACGTTTGTCTTGATCGTGAATTTTCTATTCCTCAATTTAAGCTGCTAAACAAATTTTGGACCTTTGAAGAGACAGCTTGCAGTTTTGCATGGCAATCATTTTGATAGTGTTGTGTACTAACGCGCTGGTGTCTAGCATAACTTAAAATTGTTCGATTTCTGACACAACTCATCAAAGCGCTCAACAGGAGACGATTCTGCCCTTCAACCTTCTCACCTCCAATTAATTATTTAACTGTACAGTAACATCGCAGGTGTCTGCCCAGATTGCAAGGGGGTAAAAATATTGATATTATTGACGCAAAGAATCTTTACGAATGCTCAGAAGCAGGTGTAACAAGATATTGAAGGATCTAGACTCCCACATTCAAGTAATAACCAATTATCGCTGAATGTCATTAAATTAAATGATCCCTTAGTGGATGAAATGGTTTTTAAAGACGATCTGTTTCAATTATGGCTAGCAGTTCTCTTAATATTTAGAAATACAACGGTAACGTTGTGATGACAGCAGTACTCTGTGTCCAGTTCAACGTGAACTTGCCTTCGCAGTGTTCGAAGGTGACTGGGGAAAATTAGTTTACATTGTTCTTTAAACCAATCCGTATCGAGACATATTGTCCACATCATTATTTTGTTAATCCCATGATATTTAGATAATCATTTAAATATTGTTGTTCGTAGGTCATGATGGTAATGTCATCATTTGGGATATTTTGAAAGGCGTCATGCTCAAAAGCTTTTTCAACTTGGTAAGAAGCTCTTTTTTGTTTATCATTACAGTCATTCGCTTGAGGAAAGTCTTCAAAAAATTAATAGTTACTCCAATGACACACCCAACCTATTTCCTCGTGTGGAAGGTTTACCTTAGGGTATGTTCTTGTCTGAAAGAAGGTAACGCCTTTTCTGGGCTTTGATATTTTGATTGGGGAAAGCAGAAATCAAGAGAATAGACAGACGGGAAAGCTTACTGCAAACTATTAAACATTTTAAAGGATACCGCTAGCTCAAGGTGTTGTAATCATTTTCTGGTCTATTTGATTAAATACATTTAAATAAGGGCAATGTGACAACAAAAATAACACAAGGACCATTTTAGGTTGGAAACTAGTTTGAGAGGGTATTTACCTTTGACCGCAGGGGGAAGGGTGCTACAAGTCTTCAATAGTTTTAAGAGTGCTGTCATAAAAAATCCCTTGCAACTTGCAGCTCGCCCCCCCCCTTCTTTAATCTAAAATCATTTAACGGAACAGAATTTAAATTTTATTTCGTGAGTTTCTTTAGCTTTAACATAAAGGGTGTCAAATCTGTTTACAGCTAGAAGGCCAAGGTCACGGCGCCATCTTTGATTCTCGGTTTGCGCCAGATGGGATGGGATTCGCTGTATCTGATAGTCATGGTCATCTTTGCATATTTGGATTTGGATCGGATGAACGCTACGATAGAGTGAGTATTTAGGATTGTTAATCTTGGCATGCATTAGAAGGAAGCGAATGGATCTAAAATAAGCCAGCAGATCTAGTCATTGCAAATAGGCGACCTTATGCCTGGTTGGTATCACAGAAACACTCCCATGTGATCAAAAAGAAAGCTGTTATGGATTTTTAATTCTTTAATTTTAAGGCCGGCAAAACTTGCTTTTGCAAGTGCAAAGGCGTAGGAACTCTCTTTCGCCACTGTGAAGCCCTGGTGATGGCGGCGGTGAAGATGGTGGCGGATTGAGACAAAGCGATGAAGGCTGCCCCTGCTTTGTGGCAGTTCATCAATATCAATATGACGTTAGATTCGGTACTGGCTGTATCAATAGCATAGCGATTGACGTAGATAATAGTGATTGATGTTGATTGATGTTGATTAATATTCATGATTTTTATGATCTGCCTTTTTGAATCAAGGTACCATATGAACAATTCTTCCACACGGACTATCGTCCTTTGATTCGAGATGTCAACAATTTCATTCTTGATGAGCAGGTTTGTGCAAATCATTTTCCATTGATTGACTTAGTGATTAAATGATTCCTTTACTTGCTCATTAATTGATTAAAATTTAATTTATTCATTCAATCAATCAATCGATCAATCATTCAATCAATCAATCAATCAATTGTTTATTTAATCATTAATTAATTATTTAATTCATTCATTCATCTATTCATTCGTTCGTTCTGCTTTTCGATCATCCCTTTAATCCTCCATTAACTTCTTCAATCAGAATTTACTCAATAAACTTTTTAACGAACCATAAAATATTGATCGATTCCTACATTTAGTTAAAAAGTTCCTTTCCTTTTCCTTACTTTCCTTTTTCATTTAATTATTTCATTTTCTTTTCAGACCCAAATGGCTCCACATCTCATGCCGCCGCCATTTCTTGTTGATGTTGACGGTAACCCTCATCCTCCCATGTATCAACTTCTCATTCCTGGTCGCAATGCCAATAATTTACCTACTCGAAGAGTCGAAATCCCTGTATCAGATTTGCCCCCGCTGTTGGCTGAACTTGCCGCTGAGGAGGCGGCCGCTGCTGCAGCATCAGGTATATTGAGTTGACTTGCCTCAAGACACCCATCCATTAAATCCATCTCTACAAATTCATAGGCCATCCGTCTCATTACATTTACTCTCAGGATTCTGCATCCAAATTAGAAAATGCTTATTATTAAAATCTTTTCATTTTAGGCCGGCAGAACTTGCTTTCGCCAGAGCGAAGGCGTAGGAACTCTCTTTCGCCGCTACGAAGCCCTGGTGGTGGCGGCGGTGGCGGTGGTGTCGGATTGAGACAAAGCGGCGATGTAGAAGGTGTTCGACAAGTTGACACTAATGTTTTTATTTCACAAGATGTCTCAGAACTTGAACAAACACAATGGAGGAATCGCAAGATAGTGCCAAACATGAAAGATTGCTTTCGACAGTAAGTTACGCTCATAACCATTGCTATGAGGTGTGGCGAATCTAACGGAACTTTCCCCCGGTGATTATACATCTAAACAGTAACATCAAAGGCGTTTGCTCAGATTGTAAGGGGGGTACAAGAATTGGTAATGTTGGAGCAAAGAATATTTACGAATGTTAAGAAGCGGGTGTAGCCCGATGTGTTAAGGGGGTTAGTCTCCTTCTTCTAAAAAATAACCAATACCCCCTGAATGTCATTAGGCCAAATGGTCCCTCCGTAGATAAATGGTTCTTCATCTTTAGTAATCACGTGTTTGTCTTCTGCTCTTGCTGGTACTGTCCCACGGATTCATTTGTTGAATTAACAGTTCCCTTACAAACATCTCGTTTTTCTTTCGGCTTTTATCCATTCCGGGTTGTTACAGTTAATGGCGTCAAAATGTGAGCATTTTCCTTCAAACCACCTACGAAACAAACATTTATAGATCTTTTGTAAGTTTAGTTCGATGCTTTTTCAATGTGAATGGTCAGAGAATTAAAATGCTGATGAAGTAGATATCTAAAGAACGCAAGATTGTACGTTTTATAAAAACCTTGAGAATTAAAGAAATCAAAGGCTGAAAAATTGAAATAATGACGAATTAAAAAGATATCGAAAGATGCAATTATTACAGCAGCTGGAGAGTGTATCGAGCTTTTCTCTCGCTCTGACGATAATCGAGACCTTCTTTCCCAAATTATGTTTAAACAAGAGATAAATGAATCATTTCTTTTCAAGGCAAGATGAGCTTTACAGAAAAGAGCAAGGCAGGAAAGAGATTGAAAGATACACAAGAGAAAAGAAAAGACGATCACTATCCTCGTCTCAAAGGGTGAGTTTTATTTCACTCTTATTTCAGTTTTATTTTAAATTCGTGCCCTGTTTATCATTTTTCATAATCGGTTCGCTTTGCCACAAAATGCATTACTATGTGTGTTCATTTGTGACTCTACTAAAAGAATCTTCATCCAAGAACGTTTGCACATGCTCTTAATAATCCTGCGGATCGTAAAGTATATATTATGACGTAATAACATTGCTAATTTTCAGTTATCGAAAATCGTAAACCAAGAGAACGATGGCAAGAACACAAAGAAGCGCGCGAAAGGTGGACGCGGTAGAGCGGCACCGCGGCAAAGAATATCATACACTGTCCCATCTGAGATGATACAGAACAGTTATGAGGACGATGAGGAGGAGGATGAAGAGATCATTGATGTAGAACAATTCATGAGTAGTGGAGATGATTCTGATTGGAATAGTGATAGCAGGTGATTCAATCATTAATCATTCATTCCTTATCACATCATTATCATCATCACAAAAATCATCAATCATCATCAACATAATCATCATCATCATCATCGTCATCATCATCATCATCATCATCGTGATCATCATTATCATCATCACAAACATCATCAATCATCATCATCATAATCATCATCAACATCATTATCATCATCATCATCATCATCAACATCATTATCATCATCATCAACATCATCATCGTCATCATCATCATCATCATCATCATCATCATCATCACCATCATCATCACCATCATCATCATCACCATCATCATCACCATCATCATCATCATCATCATTATCATCATCATCATCACCATCATCATCATCACCATCATCATCATCATCATCATCATCATCATCATCATCATCATCATCATCATCATCATCATCATCATCATCAACATCATCATCATCATCACCATCATGATAATCAAAGTTATAATAATAATAATCATCATTAATAGCAATCATAATCAATCATCATTAATAACCATCAACCACCATCATCATCGTCTTCCCTATCAACCATAAGCCTTCTTCTGTTATCATTATAGTGATTCAAGTGATGACTCTGATTGGACGGCTGAAGTCGGAATAAAAAAAGAACAACAAAGAGAAAGCCGAAGAAGGTAGTTTGTAAATTTTAGTTTTAATATGAAACTTTCTAGCCGCAATATAAACCAATCAATCAAAATTCCCACATTTCTATCAGTCCAAACATTTACCTTGTCTTTTTTCACAGACGCACTCGAATAGTTTTTAGCAGTGATGATGACGCTGTGGAGGAGGAGGAGGAGGAGGAGGAAGGAACAGAAAATGATAGCGAGGTTGATGTTATGATGAGTGAGAAAGAACAGGAGACGAGGTCGAGTGAAAAAGAGGATAATAAAGAAAAGGAAATGAAAACCACAAACTCAAAAGGCAAGAAGAAGAAGCAGAAAAAGAGAGTGGTTGGTATTTGCTTCTCTTTTTTTGATGTTCAACATCTTTTAAAAATGTAGCTAGTTGGCAATGGGAATCACGATAAAGATGAAAATTATGCTAAGGGCATTAATCTAGCTTTAAGGTATTCCTCCACGTTGGTTTTTATTGCCAATGCACTTGGTCAGTGTAATGGTGGCCAGTGTGGGACGAGTTGATTTTTATTGCCATTGTAATTAGTAAGTGTAATGGTGGGCAGTGTGGGACAAGTTGATTTTTATTGCCATTGTAATTAGTAAGTGTAATGGTGGCCAGTGTGGGACGAGTTGATTTTTATTGCCATTGTAATTAGTAAGTGTAATGGTGGGCAGTGTGGGACAAGTTGATTTTTATTGCCATTGTAATTAGTAAGTGTAATGGTGGTCAGTGTGGGACGAGTTGATTAAATTTAGATTTCAAGCCAATAGATTTTCAGAATCTTATCGATCTTATCCACGAGAAAAAGACGCCAATAATTTTAAAAACATTTTCCGTCACTAGTTAGATTTCGATAATTTTTGTTCTTCATAATTTTTTTCATAACTTTATTAACGCTATAATCTGGCGTCTAGTTCTAGATTTTACCGGTCAACACGCGTGGCAAACGAGCATCTCGTGTAGTCCCGCGCTCAAATCAAAGCCACTTTGATTTTTTTACTGGGATTATTCTGTTCTAGGAAAAACGGCCACCTTTGGAGACCGATGAAGAATATTGGGAATATTATAAAGTAGCTGATTGGATGAAAAGTATTTTGCCACAAAAATCTCCATATGTACCACAAATTGGGGATGAGGTATTCTTTCACTGTTTTCCCAAAAACCATCTGTAAGGCTTCCGTTGCCTTTGGGAAACTGCATAAAATTACTTTCTTTTCCTACTTTTTTCTAGCTTTGTTCATATTGTGGATAGCAGCCAGGGCCATTGTTATGGGGAGGGGGTCGTCAGCGGTGTCAGGTCCCCCTAAAAATGGCTCTGTTGGCAAATCTTAGATGGAAGATGCTGCTGTCTGTAAATTTTACTGTTCTGTTATCCTGCTAATTTAATATTACTTAGGTTTGCCTCGGCAAGTTTCAAGCAAACTTACAACTGCTAAACGAATTGGTGGGCTAGGGCCACACCCTGAAGAATATACTACGCCCGCCTTGTCGGCAAATTCCTCATCTTAAACCCCTCTAAAGACATTGGCTTCTTCCTTCTGCCTTCTTCCCCCCAGAAGAAACTGAAGGTTGATAAAATGAAATTGCCTTGATGCTTTGATACTTGAATTGAAAAGGGTACAGCATAAAAATTGACAGTTGATCTTAACATGCTTTTCTAGTTTTAAGTTTTCATGTTTCTTTCGTTCTAGGTCTATTATTTTCGGCAGGGACACGAACTGTATGTGACAGCGGTTCTCGAAGCAAAAGTTTATGAAATTAACCCAAAGAAACAATGCTACATGAAATATGATTTGAAAGTAAGTGAAAAGATGTTTACAAATAATAGATAGTTATATATATATGAATTCAAGACTTACTGGAAAAATTTGCAGGAAACACGATGGTTTCCAGCGATAATTAAATTTAAAATATATCTGACCTTGGAATGATCAAGATTTTTTATCAAGATTCGATGATATCTGTACATGATATATCTACAATGTATTTTGTTTTCTTGGAGGGGGGAGGGACTATAAGAAATGCCATGCCATGCTATCATCCATAAAAATTTTGCAATCAACATTTATGTGTTCTAAGAGAGGCATAAGAAGTTGAATTTTAATTGCATTTGTAAATTATGCAGCGTGCATATTTATGATATTTTGTTTTGTATAATTCCAGGTTATATTTCTTTTTATAATTATCCAGTTAATTCTTGTTAATTAAGTGCAATTTAAAACCGCTTAATTTTAGTAATAATGTATTTTCATAAATAAATAATAAATATAAAAAATTATTTTCATAAATTTAGTCTTTTTAAATATATTAAGCAAAACAACAAGGGGGAGCTCTCTGCTCGATTAGTTTAACTACTGAGAGAGCTCCTCCTTTAAGAATTCTCTTACCTACTTTTTTGTTCTTCATTTCATGCCTTTATATTGTATTCTGTTATGTATTATTATAATAAATTGTAGTTGATTATTGTAGGTAGTGAATTTGAATAATATGATGAACATGAACATGAACATTTATTTTGTTTATTTGTTGGCGTAAATTAGCAAGTCACCCATGTAAAACCGAGCCTAATGTAAAGATTTCATTATTTGTTATATTATGGTGACATTGAAGCCTTTTAATTGTTTTCTATAGTCTGAAGAGCTCTGCAGGGTAATGAATTTACATTACAATGTTGGACCACCACGCACATGTTTATTAAGACTTTGTATGTATTGCCGGCTCTTTTGTTATTTGATACAACTGTTTACGTTTATCCAACAGCTTTTTGAGGCGTTGTTCTTTCATATTCCATGACAAAAAGAACCCGTTCTTGTTAGTTATTACCGGCCTGTTTTAGCAGTTATGTTCTGTTCCAGAAGAAATGAGCGGAGTAAGGGATTTATTTTAGGGAAGTGTGCTACTTTATTTACCAGGTAAAACTTACTAAGGTTGAATGAAAGTTAAATAATAAATGGAAGGTAGCACGTAGAGAGCAAAATAGCAGGCTACCTACCGAATTCACGATGAATACTTGCGACGATGTATATGAAAAACAGAGATAAGGAACAACGCGAAGGGGAAGGAATACGAATGAAATATGACCAGATAATAATTACATATTTATGCATTATATTACTAATATTTAAACCTTTATAACGTATCCGTTATTTGAATGTTCACCGGATTCATGAAATGCTTGCGATGATGATGAGAAAAATTTTAAATGCAAGGACTTCGCAGAGCAATGGAAACGATTTAAAGAACTGCAAAATAGCAAACAAATAAAGTCAACAATATTTTTGTGTGTAGTTGCTTCTTCAGACTTTAAAGGTCCTAAGTTGCATCTCCACTATTCCCGAGCTATTTCTGGAAGCACCAGTTAAATATAATTTAAATTTCGTCATATAATACATTTATCTTGTATCAATTCATATCTATTCATATATATATTTTATATCAATTCATATTTATTTATATTCGTTTTCTAATTTTTACTTGAAATTTTTAAAGTAATTTTATTTCTCATTCGACAACTGTTTTGATATTTCAGCTCTCATAAACCCAGAAACTGGTGCAAATACTGGTGGTACCATCTCTGTTAAGTAAGTGACACTTTGTGTTCGAATGCACCGTAATGCAGTTTTATGCATCTTTTTTTATTTAAATGTACTCACAATCCATTTGTAACGTCTGTGATTCATCTTTCTCTCCAGAAGGCAAGCTTAGGCATGCTGGCTCGCTAAATTTTGTTTTAGTTTTCTCTGTGTTTAAGTTGGAGCTGCCGCTACCTTGTTTGTTCGATTGGAGCGGAAGTACCTTTGCTGTATGGAACGGAGCTGATTCAGTAACCCTTTCCTGTAATCCGAACTAGAATATGCATAGATGAGAGGGTCAAGTATCGAGTTGAACATTGCAAATAACATTGTGATTCTCAACCAACGCTGTCTTTCATATTCTCCTTCTATTCCGTTTGAAAAATAGTTGAATGTTCTGCCCAGTATCCACAATCCATAAAGCGGACTCCAGCAGATAACGAAAGCAAGTATAAGCAACCCAATCAAAACAGCTACGCCCTTCTTCGCTCGGCCAGCCACGCTATTATGGAGAAGGGTTGTCCTACTCTGCTTCCAGATCCGAAATGCTAAAGCTGTGTAGCACAATATCATCAAACTAACAGGAATAACTATCAATAAAATAGTTGTTATGACTGAGAATGCAGAACCATTTATTCCCTTAGGCCAATCTCTAAAACATATCTTGTTTTTTTGGTCGTGTCTCAAAGACATTGCAGAGAATGTTGTAATGATCACTCCGATAATCCAAGTAAAAATGCAATAAACTTTAGCCGCACTGTTTGACGTTACGAAAGGGCCACGATAATTTCGTACGATTGTAAAATAACGCAGTATTGTCAATGCCGAAAGGGAGAGAGTGTTGATTGTCATGCAGATTCCGAAAAATGCAAAGCCACTCGAAATGGCACAGAGAAAGTCAGCCATCCTGCCAGTGTGATTTATTTTAGTTGGGTCTATCCATATTAATGGTTGTATGGCGAGTCCAAACATCATATCTCCAATGAAAAGATTTAGCAGTATAATACTATAAGGCCGGCGTCTAGCTTCTTCTTTATAAGACACCACTACGACAATCAAGTTGTTAACGAAACCACCGAACGAGAGTATCATAAAAATCGCAGTTATTGCATTGCTTGCGGAGGAGCTAAACAAATCTTGACGCGTAGTCAACCCGCTGTAATCTGTAGAATTATTCATTGTTCAAATATGTCGAATTATCAGAGTTGTGCTAAACTCTCCCTGGGCCTAAAAATACATGTCTTGTCAGCAGAGTTATGAAAACATTACTGTCCCATGGACACTAGCTGGAGGAAGGTCCAGGCCCACGCAAAACATTAGAAACTTCTATGACACATCCAAGCCATGCCTATTTTTTATTGTCTTGTGAGGAAGGTTTGCCTATTAGTGTGTTCAGGTCCGGTTGTCCGGAGGAAGGTTAAAATCTTTTATGGGCTGCTCAGGTAAAAATGCTTGTCAGTTTTCATCAGTAGACTAGAATACGAGACGTATCGATGATATTCTGCGACGTGATACCATTTTGCGCGAATTTCCTCACAGCAGTCACCAGTGCATCTACAACATGTAGATCATACAACTTTTTAAGTAAATCAGGGTATTTAAGTTTGTTCCAATCGGAAATTTGAATTTGATCAAACTCTAGCAACAAACGAGAGAAATATTTTTAATGGTGCCCTTGAATTTCTCTTGTTTCCGATTCCTCACAGCTGGCAAATTGCACCAAATAATTCTTCTGATTCTAAATGCCTTTTCCTTTCAGAGCGTTTTCGATCAAGCAAATAATAAACAGCCAATTCTCAACGCCTCATTTCTCATTTCAATGAAGCTAGACTGCCACCGCTGTCAAACTAGATATCTGTGCCTCAGTTTCTAATTTCTTATTTCTTCGGCAATGTTACCCAAGATATTGCCAGCCGCATAGCAGTCTTCTTAATTGCTTTCCAATTTCCTCCTACTTCTTTGACTCTGAGTTGATGCGGTTTGTCACTAACACCTCTCAATCGAAGTATAATTTCATATCAGAGAACTTTCTTTGTCTTTCGTTGTTTTAAAAAACAAATAAGTGGCGTTCCCATCTTTCTGCTTGCGGCTGGCTTGCCCATACATTTGATTTAGCCCAAAAGCATATTAAGCATTATAACCTACGTTTGAGGTTTTTATTCTGCAAGAAGAAACTGTCAATAGTGTACATAACAAGTTACAGACATCTTTTCAAAATAACTCCGCCGTATGACTTATTAACTCTGAATATTTGTGCTCATTAAGGCTCGGCAACAAACGCTTGAATTGATTTCCCGATAATTAAATAAAAATCAAGCAAAGTAACATCTCTGTTCTCTGTTGGGGATAAAATTAAACACTTTAATTTTGTGATTTTGCATATTCTTATCCTCCACGCAAAGTTCATTTTAAGCAATTAAATTGATTAATTTTTCATATACTCAGTGTATACTGCATGTGCTACGAACGTAGGCCGTATGTTCAGTTCAAATTGACCATTTATATCGTAAACACACGAATCAGCTCCATGGAAACGTATTTTGTGTTTGGCTTTCAAGGAGGGTTCCTCTGAAAAAAAATCATAGTAAATTTTCCCTTTTCAGAGCAGGGTTGACGTTATTTCAGGGGGGGCTAATATAATTAGACCCATACGAGAGGGGGGCTAATGGTGTGATTTTCGATATTTTATGGACAATAGTCGAGAAATCGTAAAAGGTTCTCGTCATATTTGTTGGGGTTTTGTCCCAAGCCTAACGTCATTTCTCTATACCCCATCCCCTTTTCGTTGTTTTTATGTTGTTGAAGCTCGTATTCCTTTCATCAACTATCTTATTTCTTTTCAGGTATCACGATATGCCAAATGTGGTTGACTTTTTTGTCCTAAAACAGCATTACGAACAAGCGAAGGCAAGAAATTGGAAACCTGGTACATTTTAGAGTTGATAATTTGTACATTTATTTAGCACCAATTAGGTTTGGTTTTACTCATATGTTTAAACTTCTGAAGGTTTCAACCTTCTTCTAAAATTCCTCCTAGTCGCCATCAACAGGCATTTTTATTTCTTCAAGGTGATCGATTTCGTTGTGCAATTGAGGAACATTGGTGGACTGGAGCAATAATGCGAAAAAATCCGTTCCAAGAAGAATTTCCAAGCAGTTTATTTCACTCATTAGAAGTGAGGTATAGACATTATATTTGTATATAATTCTACTGCCTTTGACTACCTTAGGTACAATCTTTTGACGGATTATCAAAAATTTTAAAAATTCTGTAAGATAAAGAGCGCAGTTTCACACTCTAAATGTTTTTATTCTCTTCCATGTTCAGAATAGCATTTTCAATTCATTAATGGAATTTAATACCTAGATAAAAGTATATGAAATTTATTTGATCGATTATATTCTTCTGAAAATGGTGTTTTCTTATTTTTAGGTGGGACACTGGCGAAAAGGAGCGAATGAGCCCATGGGACATGGAACCTATACCTGAAAATGGTTAGTGTATATTTTTAGTTTCCTGTATATTTGAAGTATTGTTTTGAGGAAAGTCTTCGACGAAAGAAATTTGTAAAAGTTACAAGGGCCGATAAAAACTGTTGGTAGTCTTCGACAAGTCTTTGAAGGAAAATAACTCGTCTTTACATTGGGAAAATCTCTCAAACTTGAATATGATGCTTGGAGTAAGGCTTAATGGATGACAATTTAGATTACTTTGCTTTCTATTTAATGTCAAGCCAACCTCACACTAAAGACACAGCTCTGTTTCATTTAGGCCATCTTTCACCCATTGACGATGGCGATGTTCCATTTCCTGTGACTGAAGAGGAACGAAGTTTATTTGACTACCAACCAGACGTGACTGATTGGCCTGAAGAAGGAAAAGAGCAGGCAATTGAGCGTATTTCACTAGGTTTGTAGATATTTGTGTATTGTTCTGTAAGTTATCATCATCATCATCATCATAATCAACATCATCATCATCATCATCATCATCATCATCATCATCATCATCATAATCAAATCATCATCATCATCATCATCATCAATCATCATCATAATCATAATCATAATTAACATCATCATAATCAACATCATATCATCATCATCATATCAACATCATCATCATCATCATCATCATCATCATCATCATCATCATCATCATCATCCTTACCATAATCATACTCATCAATCATCAATCATCAATCATCATATCATCATATCATCATCATCAATCATCAATCATCATATCATCATCATCATCATCATCATCATCAATCATCAATCATTGAACCCATTTTAGTATCAAATAGGGTAATTATATTATAATCTAATAAAAATAGCTAATTAGCAGAATAGTTATTACGATCAATATTTCCTAAAAACTGACACTTTCTCTTTCACCTTGTTTAGGTATTGAACAATTCAGTGAATTGCCAATTGCTGGGGCATTTGCTTATCCAGTTGATGTAGAAAGTTATCCTGACTATCTATCGACAGTTGCATATCCAACTGATTTGAACACGATTAGACAGCGCCTGGTAAATCGTTTTTACAGGTAAGTTGGCTAATGAATATGGCCTATTAACAACAAACAAGACGACAAAAAAAACATTTCAATTCGGTTGTTTTTCCATTATCTTCATCGATTTTGAGCGCGAGGCAAGTTTACATTTTTCTCAGCTATGCCCCCTTACCCCTTCTGGCTTGGCTTCCGGGGCTGATCGGCTTGTGACATAATAATCCTTGAGAAACGACTTAAACAGCTAGCCCAGAAACATCAAGTTCAGTGCTCTCATAACTTTTATGGAGTGCATTTGCATCAAATAAGAAATAATCAACGGTTACAAAAGGCTCAAAAAACATTATCCAAGTACAAAATGGTTGCTATTGATATGAATACTATTTTCAAGCCAATGTTGCAGTATCTCCCGTGTGGTCTAGTGGTTAGGATTCGGCGCTCTCACCGCCGCGGCCGGGGTTCGATTCCCCGCACGGGAGAAAATTTTTATCTCTTCCACTTATCCCAAATTTGGTTATGAATTTATACTTTTTCTGATATGAAATTGTTTCGAGATATTTTTTTCTATTTTTGATAGCAAAGCAATTTTTTACAAGCTATAGATTTCAGGATTCCAGTAGGGAAAAAATTTCAAGAAAGTCTAATAATTCTATTAAAAATTTCTTTAAAAATTTAACTTTGTTTACATTTAATTATTTTAACCATTTCAAAATTTTAAAGTAAGTTTTATGAAGAATGAAATTTTTGTGATATGTTTTATTCAGGAGACGAACATCGTTGCTGTGGGAAATTCGTCTAATGGAACTAAACACGAAAGAATATAATGAAGAACACAGTGAAATATCAAAAAATTCTTCAATCGTTACAAAGTTTCTCGTATCTTTCATTTGGTGAGTTTTTTGTTTTCATAATTTTGTTTTCGTTTACGTAGCAGAGGCAGATGCACCTATAGCAGGGGGCAAATCGGGGAGATGCCCCTCTTACCATCAGAAAAAAGCTCAATTCTCTTATTTTGCTATTGTTTTGCCCTATATTTTTACGATGCCTCCCCTTGCCCCTGGATTTCAGCAGGCATATATGGGTCTGAGCCCTCCTTGTTATAGAGACAAAGGTAAGAGCCCCCCTTCCCCTAGAGCCCTCTTCCATTAGATCCCCCCCTCCCTTTAGAGCCCCACGCAACTGGTCATAAATGCAATCATAAAACCAATTTTACACGTCTTTTTGTAAGAAATCAAAAAGGGCCTACCTATATAATGATTCTGAATTTTTTTGGGTCACTGAAGTTTTCGAAAATTTTCTGAAAGTTTTTAATTCATTCATAGTGACCCAAGCAGTAGAGACCCACTGGCACTCTTCAACGAAAAACTCGAAAATGGTGGATTCGAGAGCGAGGTATCTAATGTTTTCTAAAGTATTTCTTTATCGAATGCTTGATTGAAGCTGAAAAATTTTATAGTAATTTAATTGAGTTTAGGTTTTTATTTTAAGAGAAGTGTGTGTTCAAAGTAAATTTTTTTTAATGTTGTATCTCCAGAGTAAATCAGAAAAAGAAGCTGATGCTGATAAGAGAACATCTAGGAAATCAAAGGTAATTCGGTTCAGTTTTTTGCAGTGTTTTTTTTTTGCTGAAATGAGATGTTCTAATCTTTGAATCTTGGATCGCTGAAATTTTCTCTACTAGTACATCGATATCACGTTCAAGCTAAAAAGTCATAATATAAAATTATGGAGAGATCGATCTCACTTTTCATGCTGTTTTATTTCCAACATTGTTTGCTTTTTAAGTGTAAAGTTCCAATTGTAACTTAACTTTGTTGTAAAATCATATTTTTCGTTTCAGTCTGCAAGAAAGAAAAGCAAATCAAAGGTGATTTGATTCATTCATGGTCATCATGATGCATAAAAGTCTATTTGTTTATTTGTCTATTTATTTACTTATTTAATTGTCTATTTATTTATCTATGCGCTTATTTGTTTGCCAACATATAAAATTGTTCGTTTATTTATTCACTCAATTATTCCTTCATTTGCTTATTCATTTATTTATTTAGTTTTTTATTTATTAATTAATTAATTCATTCATTCATTCATTTATTTATTTATTTATTTATTTATTTACTTACCCATTAATTTACATATTCGTTCGTTTATTTTGTTTATGATTGCCAATTAATGATTGCATTGCAACCCACTGTCGCATCCCAAGCACCCGTAATGTCGCTTCGAAATAGATGGAGAGAATGTTTTTGACTGAATTTAAAAGCTAGAAAAAGAAGTCTAAAAATTATTAAAATATTTTGAATTCAATATTTTTTTTTAATAATTTCAGAGTAAAAGCAAATCAGATAGCTCCAGTGGTGCTGCAACGGCAAGTTCATCCTCTGCGGGGCAGGTATGTGAACTCTGCAACATCTATTGTTAATTACAACAAATTTTGTTTTTATCGCAGCGCAATTGATCAGTTATCAGAATTTGCATATCAGCCTGATAACCAAAGCTCCGGTGTATGGTAATTCACTACACTGGTCAATACCATCGCAAGGTGGAAATGAGATCTCCAGTTTCTTATTGGCATTCATCCTAAAACCTCGGTCTACTTGATATTCGGTGAGATTATGATTCTGCTATTCTGCAACTTTTTTACGAAAATAATAGGTGGGATGTTTCAGCAGCTATGCTGATAGGAGACTGAGTTTTCCAACCACTTATGCCAGGCATTTGTAATTATACTCTATAGTTCCAGAATTACGTTAGTAAGTAAAATTTTTTCTCTGGATCTCTCCTTCTACGGACCCCTTACTGAGCAGTCTTCTTCTCTGGCTGACTGGGCTACATTTGGTGTAATAACATCGAATAAAATTAAAATCAGATTGATCTGAAAAAATCGAGCCTCTCTAGGTATAATCACCGTCCATATTCACCGTTTGATGGCGCACATTTTGGCTTTCTCGAGCAAGGAGTTCGTTATATGGTGACTGTGCCGTAGCTATGAGCTTAAACTATGACATCAACCTGTCATATTTGACATCAACTCAACCATTCTATACCCAGGTGTAAAACAAGAGATCGTAGTGTAAATGTAAAGTTCCCAGCACTAGCTATATCCACACCCTGCTATGTCCTGCAATGCATGACAGAATATTTTACACTTCATAATTATTTGTCATCTCTAGCGGTCTTGGGTTTCTGTGGCAAGCGATCTTCTTGATTTCCTCATGTCCAGGGAAGACTCCGATCCATTCAGAGTGCCAGTAGACACCGATAGGTACCCGGTAAGTATTTCTTTCATATATTATGGGCCCTGTTTGCCTGTTAGTGAAGAACTGCATTTCACCTGCGAAAGAGTAATAATAATAATAAATTAATAAAACGAATATTATACAAGATAAACACTTCAACAATTAACAACATTTAAGAACATGCCCTAAGCCTTGAACAAATAAAAATGAAAGGAAATATTTTACATCAACGCCGGCAAAAAAATCCTGCAAGAATAAAATCTATAAAATCTAAGTACTGGGTTGCTGCGGAGGATCAGATGATTTCTCTGATGACGTCATAGGATGATCCTTGGTTTCAATTGGATATTCATTAAATCTATTTTCAACGGATTCATATAATCTTACCTCATCCATTTCAGGATTACACTACGATTGTCCAAGAACCAATGGATTTCAGCACGATTCGACAACAGCTCGATAACCGATTGTATGACGACGCGGAGGCGGTCATTCGTGACGTCAGACTTGTTTTTTCGAATTCTCGACTTTATAATACAAACAAAAGATCAAGGGTAATGCAATTCAATATGTTTCAGCTATATGTAATGCGACTAAATTCTCGTAAACAAATTAACCCCCCCCAATCAGCCCCCAAGCAAGGCCCCCTTTTCGTTGGATTCTTGATTCTTTCCAAAAATTAACGAATTAAAATGCGTCGAATTTAATTTTCTAGATTTATGGCATGACACTAAGGCTGTCAGCATTATTTGAAGATCGTGTGCAAGCGTTGCTCTCACTTTCCGATGCACGCAAGACGCGGAAACAGAAACCAAGGACTAGTACTTCATCGAATGATTTAACCGGAAGTGGATTAAATGATAAGCGGAAATATGCAGTTTCGAACGATGCAGTCGCTTCCAGGAACTCACAAGATAGTACCTTACGGCTCGTATTGCGGAGAAACGGTGACCGCGCGGAATCGCTAGATGGCTCAGGCAGTGTAGAAACTCCTACCTCTTCGATGACGGCAGATTCCGTGATTTCAGGTAGAACGTCACCGAGGAGAACCGGAATTGCAATTAACCTTCGAACTGGTCGCTCGAGGGAACTATCTGACGAAAGCAGTTCCCCTGTGGAGCAGGATGGTCCAGCGACGCGGAAGTCAATTTCTTCAAGCGACAAATCAGATACTAGGCGGAAAAAACCAAAGCGCTGCGTAATGCCGCGCGAATATTTGTATCAACGAAGGGAGAGAACTGCATCACAAACAAATGGGAACACAGGGAGTGGAGCTAATACTCGAAGTAAGGATAACCAAATTAATGGAAGGGTAGAGAATGAAGGAAAGACGGCATATAGTACAAGGTCGGGGCGGCAAATTCGCCCAAAACGCTTTGCTCTTGAAACGGATTCTGAGAAAGAAAACAAAGAAAAAGAGAACGGGCTTGAAAAGCTGGGAAAGCGGAGTAAACGAAGAAATCAAAACTCCGAACGTGAAGAAACAGAAGGTAAGATTTACGATTTTATATGGTTTATTTCCTTATGGTATGAAAAATGTCAAAAACTGAACAAAGAAACTGGAAGAGACATTGATATGATTACAGCAAGAAACAGGCAAAGTTTGGAATTATGATTGGGAAGACCTTGCTGGACCTTCTTCCACATAAAAACTGACTCTGCTACATCCCTTAGCTCTTTTTAAATTGTTAATGATATTACAAGCAATGGACATGATTTTCTTTTTGCTCCTCAATCATACTTTGTGTTAAGGCATTGTCAATCATCAACATTGGCATTAGCATTTCGAGCTTCAAATGCCAGTGTTGCCAGAAGCGTAGCCAAGGGGGAAGGGGATAAGAGAGGCTAAACACCCCATCCATTGGTAGAAAGTTTAGTTCTGGGATACATTAATCCGCCAGGTCCTGATAATTTTCCCATAGGAAACCCATAGGTCCAATAGCTTCATTTGCGGTTTGCCTCCTCTCCCAAAGTAATGACCATGGCAGTGCCTCTGACTGTGATGCGTTCCTTGAAGAATAACGCCTTCTGTCCTTGTTTTTAGATGATAATGAAGACGATGAAAACAACGAGGATAACACAGATAGACATGAAAATGCCTCGGATTTTGATGAAGAAGATTATGAACAAGATGAAGATGATGGAGACAGTAATGTAGAAGATGAAGATAGTGACCGGTTGAGCGAAGATTATGCTGACGAAACTATTCAAAAACATAAGCGACATAGTTTAAGAAAAAACCCAAATAATAAGAAAAATTCGTACACAAGCACTGTATCAAGGGACAGAAGTCGTAAAAGACGACATAGCACTGCAAGTATTGACCTAAAATCGCGAAAATCGAGAAGAACACGCCTGAAAGTGAATTACAATGAGGACATTGAGGACTACACGGCTAGCGGTGAAAGTTCTTTAGATAGCGGAGATGATGCCAATCAGATTATTGGAGTTAGTAGCAGAGGGCGTGTACGAAAGGCAGCTTCGAAATATGTAGATTTTGTTGAATCATGAGGCAATTCGCAATGACCTTGGGTGACCGCCTTGGAAGATTTCACATAAATTCTGTGTTGTTTATTTTCTACGAGAATATTGTAAACAAAATTTGTGTAAAATATACATAATTTATTCTTTAGATTTATTACATTGTGACTACTTTGAAATGAAAATTTGAAGTGCATTTTATAATATATATTTTTGTTTGTTTCATGTTTCACAAACGATGACTTAAATTTTAGATTCTGGTGTTCTCAAGCCGAAAATTCCTCGCTTGATTATGGTAGTAGTTGAGAGCAGTGATATATTTGGCCTAGCCATTCGCCATTTCAGAGCATGAAGCTTGCTTTAACTCGCAATATGTTTTTAAATCTAGTCCGGTTATTTAATATACACAACACCCAATCCATTACTACTTTGACGATGAAATATTGCACGTTGATATCCCATTATAAAAATATTTAAATATACCGAATCTGAATGAAAAACTTTGAATATAAACCCTTGTTTCATGCGGTTTGAGAAGAGAACCACTTTCTACAGTTTGCGACAATTGCCAAAAAGAAGAATCAAATATGATTGAAACACGACACAGAGCAAATTTCATTATGAACAAAATTACTACCAAAATTACAGGATTATTTTAAAAGAGCAATGTATTTGTTTACAAACAATAGTTTTCTTGTCTGGAGAACAATACATCCTTGTTAAAAGAACAATGTTTTTGTGTACAAACAATAGTTTTATTGTCTGGAGGACAATAAATCTTTTGTTAGAAAAACAATGTATTTGTTTACAAACAATATTTTTCTTGTTTGGAGAACAATAAATCTTTTGTTAGAAAAACAATGTATTTGTCTACGAACAATAGTTTTATTGTCTGGAGAACAATGCTTATCATGGTTAACAATAAGGGCTTTATACCAGAGGACAATAGCTCCTTTTTGAAAAGAGCAGAAATTCTATTGTGCAAAAAACAACATGGTCATTGCAACAATAAGAATGCTACATAAACAATATATACTGGATTATAAAAATATAGTGCATAATTACCACAAAATCAAATGATATATTACTACAATATTGCAATAAAATTCTAGCATGTGAAAAAATAGACCTTTTGTCAACAAAACAATAGATGTATTGTTAACATAACAATAGACTTATTGTAAACATAACAACAGACTTATTGTTAACATAAGAACAATGGACCTTTTGTCAACAGAACAATAGATGCATTGTTATCATAACAAAAGACATATTGTAAACATAACAATAGACATGTTGGTCAGAACAATAGACATATTGCAAATCAGAATAGACTTATTGTTAGCATAAGAACAATGCACCTTTTGTCAACAGAACAATGGATGTATTGTAAACATAACAAAAGACTCATTGTTAACATAACAATAGACTTATTGTTAACACCACAATAGACATGTTGGTCAGAACAATAGACATATTGCAAATAACAATAGAATTATTGTTAATATAAGAACAATAGACCTTTTGTCGACAGAACAATAAACTTTTATTCACAGACTATGTGCCTATTTTTGACAGAACAATACGCCTTTGGTTAACAGGACAAAGGGTCTATTGTCAAATAGACTGAAGATATATTTTTTTCAAATTTGGAGAATTTTTAAGGATCTTTTATCACAACTAAATATTGTATAGTTGTTGTCACTTTTCATTGTGACAAAATTCTGAATTTTCCACAATTGACAAGAGATTTTTGTTCATGACAGTCTCTCTCAAAATTTTAAGTTCCATGAACAACAGCAATGACCTAGCACGACATCAGATCAAAATGTCAAAATGGAAGCTACATCCCCAAAGAGACAAATGTATATACCATAGTTTGGTACAAACATGCAAAATAACATTAAATAAGTATCAAATATGTACTTAATCCAAAAATGTTTCCTTTCAGTATTTTAAATACCTTATTAAAATAAATACTATAAATATATCCCATAATTGTGGTATGGTTAACCAGAGCTGCTTACTGACTGAGGCCAGATGTTGATTATTATCGGACGGGAATCAGTTGTGATTTTACTTGCTTCTCTTTGCCCTTGCAGATCAAGCTCACTTATTTCACTTGAGTTGCCATGTACAACAGGACTGTTAATAACAACAACCTGTCTGCCACCCCCATCTATAATTACTGGGGGCAGATTCTGCTTTCCATAAGCATCATTGTGTAAATTGGTAATTATTGCAGGGTCATAACCATCAGTAGCTACAACATCACTGGTTTGTTTTTTCTCTATTCCACAGCTATTAACATTATCAATCGCTTTAATGGTGCCTGGAGAATCGACTAGCGCTGTATTTATGGAAGTATCCTGTTTTATGTTGTTGATTGGTATTGTTGGCTTTACAGGCCTATCATTTTCATCATCTTCTTGCTTCTTTAGCAGCTCGATAACTTCTCTTTCTAGAAGTGTATCAATGAAATTTGTATTAACATCCACACTTCTGTCTCCAGCAACTGGACTAGGCTGAGTGTTCATGCCATTGCAATGAACCTTTGGCGCTACCTGATATTCACTGAATGTCTTAGAAAAAACTTGTTCAACATGACAGTCAATGTTACTGTGACTAAAATTCAATGAATCTGACTTTGCATCTATTCCTGCCGTTGAAAATTCTTGTGCAGTTTGAGATGACTGTGAATCAATTTTCATCGGAGATATACCATCAAGGTTAATTGTAAAACCATCCAGATAATTCATATGGTTGTAAGATGATGGTGCATTGATCGACAACTCGCTTGTTACCTGGCTTTTTGATCCAGATGGAGGCTGGATAGTCATGGCTGCTGTTACTGCAGTAACAGTTGCAGTTTCTGATGCTATAGCAGCATTTAATGCCCTTAAACCATCATCAATACCATCATTGGTTGCCAACCGTCCATCTTGAAAGAAGCTTCCCTCTTGCACAAAGCCTGCTAGAAGTGACAAGGCAAGAAGTTCATGTGGAATCTCTTCCAGATTACCCTGAAAACTTTCATTTGGTCTGATATCTAAGATGACATCATGCTCATTACCATCACTATGCACACTTGTTATTGTTGAAGTCCCACTGACACAGATGGAGTTATGAGATGAGTCTGGAGTGAACTCGCTTTCAAAATGATGCCCTACTGGACCAGAACAAGTTGCTACAGAAGATGACTCACTTTTATCACATTCAGTTGTTCCAAACTCTTCCTTTTCTAACTTTTTAAAATGGATTTGTTGATGTGATTTTAAAGCAAATTTAGTGCTAAATGACTTCTCACAACCTCCAGCTTTGCACTCAAAAGGTTTCTCCCCTGTATGCTTTCTATTGTGAATTTTCAAATGATGTGATGCAGTAAATGTCTGGCCACAATTCTCAATCACACATTGATAAGGCCTTTCACCCGAATGTGTCCTCACATGTTTTTGCAAATCACTTCTCGTCGTAAAACCTTTATTACAATTGTCAAATGTACAATCAAAAGTATCACCATTATGAATTCTCATATGGGCACGTAATCTGTATCTTGTGTTAAACTTCTTTTCACAACCGTCTGACTCGCATTGATAAGGCTTCTCTTTTGTGTGAATTCTATGATGTATCTTATAGCTGTATGAGGAAACAAATGATTTTTCGCATCCATCAAATTCACATCTGTAACTATAATCACCATTGTGTATTCTCAAATGTGTTTTTAAATTTCCCTTCGTTTTGTATGCCCTGTTGCACCCCTCGTAAGTGCAGGGGAACTTCTTGTCATCACTTCCTCCTTCCAATGACATCTTTGGCTACAAAAGTACATTCAAGTTCTTAGAAATGATTGCTTAGGCCACTTAAAAGTTTAAATCAATTTATAACCAACCAAAATATGATACTACTGGAGAGCCTTGGCCAAATTTCTGATGCACCTAGATGCTACCCCCTATCCCCCTTTTCATATGGGAGGGTTTTGAGCAGCTTATCATATGGGGGGCAGCTGCTCTCTATTGGGGCATCAGTCATGTCTACCATCACCTTATTTCAATTAGACACAAGTTTTGTATGATTTTCTACAGTTTTACAGATGTGGTCTCTGGTAAAGTACCCTTCAAAGAATCCAAGGTCTCAAAATTGAACAAGATCTTTACCATCCATCCAGTTGCACTCAGTTGTGGTTTGACTTTAATTTTAACAACACACCCAATATCAACCTTTTCCCTTTGCATATTCTCGTTAGAATTACAACATTGAGAAACAAAACATTTAAAAGTATTTCAGTTTCTTTCTATTTTGTATCATCTGTATTTCACACCAGTGTTCTCCAAAGAGCTTTCATGGCCAAGGCCTAATGAACGCCGGCCCAGCACGTTGTATTGCATGCAGTTTATGAGATTGATCAAGTGCAGGTGGTGGCCTTGATTTAAAAACATCAATCATACTGCCTTCTTACGGGGTTTGCATATTTGCATTTAAAATTTAACATACCAAAAAGTAAACAACGGAACCAACTCTGTTCAAAGCTTTTGAAGGTCTTTCCCTGCTAACCAGAGTTCCTTATCATTACCGACTTTGCTCCTCCACAACGACGCCATCGAGCACCACCTACACAGTAGTAGGCAATGAACTGGCGGAATTCAGGCATTCTGAGATGGGAAATGGTCACATTCTTATAATTATCGATGTGGGAGGGGACTATTTTAAGTGTCCACTTAATAGGGTAAGCTAGTTGATTTTTGAGGGGGTTTGCCTTGCCAATGCGAGGAAATTTGGCTGCAGCATTGTCGCTGCGGTGGAAATCAATCAATTGATGACATGCGCAGATGATTTTCATGGAAGGAAGGGAAATTCCACTGCCGTTCGGAAGAGAAGCTCAAAAGTATGATTTTGATACTTTTAATCAAATTATTGCTTAACTTTGGCTTTTTATGCCTGACAGTAATTAAAAGATATCTGTTGCGTCTTGTTTCAATTAGTTTATCATGAAACTTTGTTTTCTTATCATCGGTTGTTGCTCGTTTTGCGCCGAAAGATTTCGCCAAACGAAATCGAGTCGAGTGGGATATTATAAACACCACAAGATCCCGTTTGACAAACTTTTTCGGCGCAAATCAAGGTTTGAATTTATATTTGGACTTATCTCAAAATTTGAAAATGCCTAACTCTCCAGTGTACACTAATCGACAAAGTTTGTTTCTTGCAGATGGCGGCACAACAGACAGAAGATGCGATGAGGAAATTTGAAAAGATGAATATTTCCAAAGAGAAATTAACGCAAAGCACAACGCAAGCATCAAGTGTGAGTTTGAAAACGATCTTTATTTCGTTTATTTACCGAAATTATTCAGTTTAATGTAATCGCAAGAGCCCAATAAGCCCCCCTTATCTAGCAGATATTTGAAATAGGCCCCCCTCTAAACATCCCCTTTTGTTCATACAAGAAAGACTACAGAGTGAAGTGCAATTATTTAGTTTTAACTCGTTATGTAATTTGTCATAGTTAGGTGAAATTCTTATTCCAATAGTTTGAGAGTCAAAATGTTCTCAGTGTCCAGTTCTGTCTTCAGCTTCTCTAGAAGCCATCAGAGACAGAAAAACATAAAGATAAAGGAGAATAAATATGCCTTTTTGTATCCTTCACATTGATTTTTAAATAAGCTCTCTTCTCTTGTAAGCCCCCCTTTAGAACCTCAAAAATAAGGTAAGCCCCTTGGGGCCTCAATAGAACTTTTTTGGTAATAGTGGCACACCTTTTTCAACTGTACCATTTTTTCTCCAGATTACTTCTACATTGATTAATATACCTCCTGCTAAAAAAGAAGCTTATTTACCAGATGTAGTTCCAGATTTTAAAACATTTTCTGGACAAAAAATTGATCATCCATTGCCAGACATTAAAGGTATGTTATGATTTTAAAGCTGAACTCAACTACTAACGACTTTTGGCAATCAAGCCGATGAATACCTTTTAAAGCAAAGTTTAGAAATGTTGTTAACCATCCTCCAGACTATAACACGTCAGAAGGCAAACCTTTCTCACAAAACAAAAAAATTAGCATTTATATTGTTTTGCAGCCAGCAACAATGTGAACATAAGGTTTACTCAACTCTGCCTTTTAGAGTATAAAAAACAGAGGTTTGTGCTCCAGAAAACTGTATTCTCTTCTTATGCTGAGCTATGAATGGCACCCGTCAGCATGTTTTGATTTGACAAGGATTTTGATTAACTGTTTATCTGCAAATTAATTCTTTGCTTGGTGCTATTTTCTTAATTTGTAGAGCGTTTATTGACCGATTTATCATTTGAACAAATTGATGAAATAGCAGCCATGCTTGACTGTGGGAATCAGGGTGTGACAAAGAATTGGCATGATTTATCCATGTATCTTAATCTCAGTGAAGCAGAGAGAAATGCACTGAGACGAGATGGCACTGGTGGTGGACATCCAGCACATGACTTTTTAATCCATCTAAAGGTAATCAAAATCTCAGAAATATAGCTTTTTGCATGATTCTATGCTATTAGACCTCACATTTCTCCTCAATTTTAATGCCATAATTGATATTAATTTGATAATTGCACTAGAAAAATGATATAGGGAAGACTGCATCATTTCTCTAACAATGCATGAACAATTAATCAATAAGCTGAGCTCGCCATACGCCACAAATTTGCCTGCACCAAATTTTGACTTGGGATTTGCTACTGTTCTATGTGTATCCCCATTTTCTTTTTTTCTTTATTTTTTCCTTTACATTGACATAACATTTTCTGTGGAGTTATTGATAAGTCATGCATAAGTAGAAGTAAATACTTTTATGCAAAAATTCTGCTGGATTTGCTCAATTGTGTTGAATGATAATGACAACCCCCCCCCCCCCCACGCTCAATTGCCACTGAATCATAACTAGAATAATGGCACAAAAATTGATTTTTTTTTCAAAGATATAGCATTTAAATATAGCATGAAAAAGTGGAGAAGAATCACGGTAATTCAGCATACTGGACACCATTTTTTATCTGACACTCATCAGTGTATATAAAACTAAAAGACCAGACTCTGCATAAGGCCTGTATGCCAGGGAAAATATTAGTAATAGAATATATGGATATATAAGAGGGAACTTGATGACCATGTGTCTTTTCCCACTATGGATGGCAGCATATGAAGTGGTTGTTGTCCAGCCTTGATATGTTATTGCATATAAAAAATATATATGAACTCATTAGCTAGTGAACAACCAGGATTTCTCCTTTTCAGTCCAGACAGGAACATTTTAATTTTCAAATTACTCGAGTAAATCAAAGTCTGTCGCCACCTGGATTTGAACCAGGATCTCTCGCATTAATTATAATATATAATCAATTAATTAATTATATTATTATTATTATTAATCATTAATTAATATTATTATGTTTATACAATTATTATTTGGTCACCTTTGCTGTGTACTCCTTTCTCTCAAATGCTGGTTATTTTTTAGAGTTGCAACACTACAGCGGATTTGCAAGGTCTTATCACGTATTGTAGGAAAATGCAGAGAAATGATATTGGAAATTTCCTAGTTGAACAAATAAGACCTCAGGGCATGTCACACCAGACAAAAATTTATGAGCTTCCTAATGATCTAACCAACACTTTGGCTGAAAAACTTACATCAAATCGTGGGATAATCAAAGATTGGAAGCACCTAGCATCATATTATGGTTATGATCATTCACAAATACAGCAATTTTGTTCCAGAACTAGTGGACACGCACATTACAGTCCAACAAAGGCTTTGTTTGAGTTTCTCAGAGGATCAAGACCTGATATGCGAGTAGGGTATTTGATGGATATATTGGGGACACAAATGACCCGGTACGACGTTGTTAGAAAGATCCAGTCTTTTGCTTGAAAGAAAAGTTTAAATTGCATCGAAAGAGAATTCTTTCCCAACGACAATGACTTTTCTGAATATCCATGGCAACATGCTAAACATTTTCAATATTATTAACACTTGATCAATACCAGATGCCAAGGAGAAGAGTTTATGGCTATTTTTAGGAAAAAAACTTTTCAAAAACTCAGATTTTACCTATGAAGATTTGGATTTGATTCAGTCCTTCATTTTTGTCAAAATCATCAAAATAGCCATTTAATTTTTTTTGTACCTTGACAAAACAGGAATCACTCTATACTTGAATGGTACCTTCCTAAAAGTCAAACTTGTAAACAGGGAAGTGATTCCCTCACTGAATATTTTTTCACATTATTACTGGATAGTTTTGCCAGGAAATTGGATTTTGAATCACTCTTTAAAACCCTTTTGCTGATTTTTTTATTATTATTTGATTTTTGATGCAGTTTTAAGAAAATGAGGACATTTTCGTCTGTTCCAGTATACCACTGCAGCACAGAAGTAGTTTTTAAAGTAAAGTAGAATTTTAAGAAATATTAGATATTAACTATTCACCAGGCTGTGTGTTAACATCATAACTTTGTATGGACAGATAAACTCAGGAGTCTAACGCCTTTGATTAAAAATTTTGTCTGACCTCAATATGCAGACTAAATATCATGGATTTTTGATGTATGAAAACAATTTATGTAAACATTGTGTTGCACCTAATACTATCTATCCAACATTTTGATTGCATATAGAAATTTCTAAATGTAGCTTGCAGCTTGATGGGAGGTGTGATATTATTGGGGGCAATACCACGAGGGATAAGTAGTTTACCAGAGGACAGTTTCACCCCAAGAAGTAAGTTAAAGATTTTAGAGGGACTCATGAATTAAATTTAATCACAAATCATGAATTAGAGACAATCACGAATTTGAGAAAAAACACCAGCAAAGCTATTAATGATACACTGGAAATTCACCCATACCTGCACCCCCCTCCCCCCACCTTACCTGAAAAATAGATCAGCCTCAGTTTGATAGTTGATGCCTCAAACGAGGCTGTCAAAGGAAAGAAAATATGGCGACCGTCTCGAAGCTTGACTACTTGAAGAAATATATGTCATCTGAGAATCAGACGGAGGAAAAGAGATTAAGAAAGAAGAAGAAAAGGATAAAAGATTTGAAGAATATTATGATTATTGATAATGATGTAAAATTTAACGACAATAAAGATAAAAATACTTCGGACGATGGTGACGAGTTTGATTTGGAAGAAGAAAAGCCGTTGGTTTACATAGATGGAAAAACTCTTCTGTCAGAGCATAACGAAAAGAAAGAAAAAGAAGGAGAGAGTAGATGGGCACCGGTTCCCATCGGGAATATGAGCTCCAGAGCGTTAGTTGATAAACAAACCAGCAAAAGTCGTAGTAATGTTGACGATATTTCTTCAGTGAGAAGCAGGCACAGCCCTGTTCAGAATCGTTTTAAAAAACGCCATGATTCTCCAGAGAAATCAGCTCAAAAGATAAGGAAATCAAGAAGTGGCTCTTCTGATCTTTCACCAGAGAGGCCAAGAGCGCGTTCTCCAGTTGGACGTAAGCGACAGAGACATGATTCTCCTGATGTTTCACCATCGAGAAGGAGCAGGAAACAGTCATCCCCTGATTTATCACCCGTCCAGAACAGAAGAGAAAGTAGTTCATCAGATTTGTCACCAGAAAGAAGTAAGAAAAGAGGGATTCCTGATTATAAAAAAAGACAACGGCATGATTCTCCTGATATGTCACCTCCGAGAAATAGAAGAAGGCAGTCTTCTGCAGAACTTTCACCAAATAAGTCGGATTACAGGCAGAGGAAAAGCAAATGCTCTCCTGATTTGTCCCCAGAAAGACGGGAAAAGAAACAAAAAGTTGAAATAAAAAAAGAACGACATGAAGCGTCTCCAGAAGTTGTTGCATCAGGTAATGTTCTATTTTGTGTGTTTGTTTGTTTGTTTGTTTGTTTGTTTACCTGAGGCTGACAAGTATTTTATCCATATTTAGGCAATCTGTAGGATGCAATTCTCTAGCATGTTTTAAAAGACACACCCACCAATGTTAGGGGCACCCCCAATCTGAACAATTTTTAATAAGATAGTCTCTCTGACGCATCTTTTGCAGACCCCAATCATGAGGAAGGAGTTGTACAGAAACGCCTACCTATTATGTAAATGATGTGTACTGTATAGGGTCACAAAATATTAACCCCTGCATTGAATCATGAACAGATAAATGAGATGGATAATTCATAAATGAGTGAATCAATAATTGATTGATCAGTTTATCTTGCAATCGTATAACCCAGTATCTGCATCCAGTACCATTGAAAGGGAGGGGTGGCTGGGGTGAATTCCTAGGGCCTAGGCCCCAAGAATGGCCCATAAAAATTTTAATTTAAGCTTTCATTGTTATTGGCTATGCTTATGCTTGCGCAATGAGTTTATTTGTTAATTGATTCTGATGATGGGGGGGGGGGGCTGAAGCTCCTCTTGCTCCTGTGCTGCTATTCCAGCCCCAAGGCCCAAGCTGGCACTTGATGGGCCTGTCTGCATCATCTATGTTTCAGATATCTTTGTTACTAACAATTTCCCATGCTGTAGGGAAAAAATCAGGGCTACAATCTGCAAAATCGCTACGTGAAGAAAATGTTCGAACTAAGAGATTAGAAGATCAACGGTATGCTGCGATGGAAAAGACATTGTCAGGAAAGGGGGCGACAACGATTTATCGAGACAAATCAGGGAAGAAGATTGATCTGGATGAAGAGAAAAGAAAACGGGATGAAATTGAAAGAAAGAAAGCAGAAGAAAATATTAAATATGACCAATGGAAAAAAGGGTAAGGAAATTTTTAAAATGGTGAACATTTGGTAATGCAATATCTAGAACATCTAGCCACAGCCATGCTTCTGCCAAATTTCAGTTTGCTTAACTTTTGTGTGAAAACTTCAAAATTGTTGACATAGAATTTGAAACTCTCAGTATTTTACATTATGAGTGTGTTTTTGAGAACAAACTTGATATGATTTAGATTGACGCAGCAAGATGAGTATACCAAGAAACTGGAAGAAGACTTAATTGAAATGTCAAAACCATTGGCAAGATACAAAGATGATAAAGACCTTGATGAACTGTTGAAACAACAAGAAAGAGAGGAAGATCCTATGCTTGCATTCATCAAAAAGACAAAATCAAACGAAAAAAAGAAAGGTGAGTTATTCAATTATTCTGGTTTCTCATTTATTTTAAATGGTTGAAGTACTCTTTCTATTTATTTTATGAATGTTTATCATAAATTAATTAATTAATATAAATTAACATAAATCATAAATTAATCAGGTTTCATTTTTGACGGTGTAGTTTGATTTGGTTTTCTTCTCCTCGGCAGAAAAACCGCGTTACAAAGGCAGACAGCCTCCACCAAATAGATTCAATATTTGGCCTGGCTATCGATGGGATGGTGTTGATCGCTCGAACGGCTTTGAAAAGAAACGATTTGCACTTATAGCAGAAAGGCAATCAATATCTGTTGATGCTTATAAATGGAGTGTGGAGGACATGTAAACAAGGATGAAGCTGAAAACACGATTGAACATCAACTCAATCAACTGAGATTGGTTTTTAAATAATCGCTGGACGAGATGAGTCAACTTGGATCAGTCGAACTACTGTGATCAGTTTCATTTCAACTGCACCTGACCAAACAAGACCTACCAACTAGACTAAGTTGCCTAACTCAGATGAGGACCGTCACCAATTTTTATGAGGCCGATAATCTAATCTTTGGTGTGTTCAAGACCGCGATTGGATGTTTTATTTTAAATATTAGCAATTTTTACAACCGCTTAAGCCTGTTTATATGCAACTTTTTTTTCTCCTACCCGATAACATGCTAAAATTTCCAAAGCTTTCCTTCAACTAGTTTTACTACTGCTACGTTTCCCCAAAAGTCGTAGTCACAAAAACCTTTCCATTTTTTGAATAAATTAAATAAAGCCAATGCTTCCCAAAAATAACTGCCCCAAAAATATGGCGAATATTGACCAAAAGGTAAGGCTGTAAGCTTGACATTTTTGCCTAAAATTGATGGTCTGAAAAAGTGGCCACTTTTGGCCCAAAAGTAAGGCTATAGGCTTGGTATTTTTGCCAAAAATTTATGGTCTGAAAAAGTGGCCACTTTTGGCCCAAAAGTAAGGCTATAGGCTTGGTATTTTTGCCAAAAATTTCTGGTCTGAAAAAGTGGCCAATTTTGGCCCATGAATAAGGCTATAGGCTTGGTATTTTTTCAAAAATTTATGGTCTGAAAAAGAGGCCAATTTTGGCCCAAAAGTAAGGCTATAGGCTTGGTATTTTGCCAAAAATTTATGGTGTGAAAAAGTGGCCAATTTTGGCCCAAAAGTAAGGTTATAGGCTTGGTATTTTTGCCACAAATTTATGGTCTGAAAAAATGGCCAATTTTGGCCCAAAAGTAAGGCTATAGGCTTGGTATTTTTGCCAAAAATTTCTGGTCTGAAAAAGTGGCCAATTTTGGCCCATAAGTAAGGCTATAGGCTTGGTATTTTTTCAAAAATTCATGGTCTGAAAAAGAGGCCACTTTGGGCCCAAAAGTAAGGCTATAGGCTTGGTATTTTGCCAAAAATTTATGGTGTGAAAAAGTGGCCAATTTTGGCCCAAAAGTAAGGCTATAGGCTTGGTATTTTTGCCAAAAATTTGTGGTCTGAAAAATGGCCAATTTTGGCCAAAAACAAGGCTATAGACTTGGTATTTTGCAAAAAATTTATGGTGTGAAAAAGTGACCAATTTTGGCCAAAAATAAGGCTATAGGCTTGGTATTTTTGCCAAATTTTTATGGTCTGAAAAAGTGGCCAATTTTGGCCCAAAAGTAAGGCTATAGGCTTGGTATTTTTGCCAAAAATTTATGGTCTGAAAAATGGCCAATTTTGGCCCAAAAGTAAGGCTATAGGCTTAGTATTTTTGCCAAAAATTTATGGTCTGAAAAAGTGGCCACTTTTGGCCCAAATGTAAGGCTATAGGCTTGGTATTTTTGCCAAAAATTTATGGTGTGAAAAAGTGGCCAATTTTGGCCCAAAAGTAAGGCTATAGGCTTGGTATTTTGCCACAAATTTATTGTGTGAAAAAGTGGCCAATTTTTTTCCAAAAATGTCTGGACTGAAAAGTGGTCAATTTCGGCCCAAAAGTAAGGTCATAGGCTTTGTATTTTTGCCAAAAATTTATGGTCTGAAAAAGTAGCCAATTTTGGCCCAAAAGTAAGGCTAAAGGCTTGGTATTTTTGCCAAAAATTTGTGGTCTGAAAAATGGCCAATTTTGGCCAAAAACAAGGCTATAGACTTGGTATTTTGCAAAAAATTTATGGTGTGAAAAAGTGACCAATTTTGGCCAAAAATAAGGCTATAGGCTTGGTATTTTTGCCAAATTTTTATGGTCTGAAAAAGTGGCCAATTTTGGCCCAAAAGTAAGGCTATAGGCTTGGTATTTTTGCCAAAAATTTATGGTCTGAAAAATGGCCAATTTTGGCCCAAAAGTAAGGCTATAGGCTTAGTATTTTTGCCAAAAATTTATGGTCTGAAAAAGTGGCCACTTTTGGCCCAAATGTAAGGCTATAGGCTTGGTATTTTTGCCAAAAATTTATGGTGTGAAAAAGTGGCCAATTTTGGCCCAAAAGTAAGGCTATAGGCTTGGTATTTTGCCACAAATTTATTGTGTGAAAAAGTGGCCAATTTTTTTCCAAAAATGTCTGGACTGAAAAGTGGTCAATTTCGGCCCAAAAGTAAGGTCATAGGCTTTGTATTTTTGCCAAAAATTTATGGTCTGAAAAAGTAGCCAATTTTGGCCCAAAAGTAAGGCTAAAGGCTTGGTATTTTTGCCAAAAATTTACTGTGTGAAAAAGTGGCCAATTTTGGCCCAAAGGTAATGCTATAGGCTTGGTATTTTTGCCAAAAATGTCTCGACTGAATAGTGGTCAATTTCGGCCCAAAAGTAAGGCTATAGGCTTGGTATTTTTGCCAAGATTGTCTTGTCTGAAAAAGTGGCCAATTTTGGTTAAAAATAAGGCTATAGGCTTGGTATTTTTGCCAAAAATTTATGGTCTGAAAAAGTGGCCACTTTTGGCCCAAAAGTAAGGCTATAGGCTTGGTATTTTTGCCAAAAATTTATGGTCTGAAAAATGGCCAATTTTGGCCCAAAAGTAAGGCTATAGGCTTGGTATTTTTTCCAAAAAGTTATTGCCTGAAAAAATGGCCAATTTTGGCCCAAAAGTAAGGCTATAGGCTTGGTATTTTGCCACAAATTTATTGTGTGAAAAAGTGGCCAATTTTTTTCCAAAAATGTCTGGACTGAAAAGTGGTCAATTTCGGCCCAAAAGTAAGGTCATAGGCTTTGTATTTTTGCCAAAAATTTATGGTCTGAAAAAGTAGCCAATTTTGGCCCAAAAGTAAGGCTATAGGCTTGGTATTTTTGCCAAAAATTTACTGTGTGAAAAAGTGGCCAATTTTGGCCCAAAGGTAATGCTATAGGCTTGGTATTTTTGCCAAAAATGTCTCGACTGAAAAGTGGTCAATTTCGGCCCAAAAGTAAGGCTATAGGCTTGGTATTTTTGCCAAGATTGTCTTGTCTGAAAAAGTGGCCAATTTTGGTTAAAAATAAGGCTATAGGCTTGGTATTTTTGCCAAAAATTTATGGTCTGAAAAAGTGGCCACTTTTGGCCCAAAAGTAAGGCTATAGGCTTGGTATTTTTGCCAAAAATTTATGGTCTGAAAAATGGCCAATTTTGGCCCAAAAGTAAGGCTATAGGCTTGGTATTTTTTCCAAAAAGTTATTGCCTGAAAAAATGGCCAATTTTGGCCCAAAAGTAAGGCTATAGGCTTGGTATTTTTGCCAAAAATTTATGGTCTGAAAAAGTGGCCAATTTTGGCCCAAAAGTAAGGCTATAGGCTTGGTATTTTTTCCAAAAAGTTATTGCCTGAAAAAATGGCCAATTTTGGCCCAAAAGTAAGGCTATAGGCTTAGTATTTTTGCCAAAAATTTATGGTCTGAAAAAGTGGCCACTTTTGGCCCAAATGTAAGGCTATAGGCTTGGTATTTTTGCCAAAAATTTATGGTGTGAAAAAGTGGCCAATTTTGGCCCAAAAGTAAGGCTATAGGCTTGGTATTTTGCCACAAATTTATTGTGTGAAAAAGTGGCCAATTTTTTTCCAAAAATGTCTGGACTGAAAAGTGGTCAATTTCGGCCCAAAAGTAAGGTCATAGGCTTTGTATTTTTGCCAAAAATTTATGGTCTGAAAAAGTAGCCAATTTTGGCCCAAAAGTAAGGCTAAAGGCTTGGTATTTTTGCCAAAAATTTACTGTGTGAAAAAGTGGCCAATTTTGGCCCAAAGGTAATGCTATAGGCTTGGTATTTTTGCCAAAAATGTCTCGACTGAATAGTGGTCAATTTCGGCCCAAAAGTAAGGCTATAGGCTTGGTATTTTTGCCAAGATTGTCTTGTCTGAAAAAGTGGCCAATTTTGGTTAAAAATAAGGCTATAGGCTTGGTATTTTTGCCAAAAATTTATGGTCTGAAAAAGTGGCCACTTTTGGCCCAAAAGTAAGGCTATAGGCTTGGTATTTTTGCCAAAAATTTATGGTCTGAAAAATGGCCAATTTTGGCCCAAAAGTAAGGCTATAGGCTTGGTATTTTTTCCAAAAAGTTATTGCCTGAAAAAATGGCCAATTTTGGCCCAAAAGTAAGGCTATAGGCTTGGTATTTTGCCACAAATTTATTGTGTGAAAAAGTGGCCAATTTTTTTCCAAAAATGTCTGGACTGAAAAGTGGTCAATTTCGGCCCAAAAGTAAGGTCATAGGCTTTGTATTTTTGCCAAAAATTTATGGTCTGAAAAAGTAGCCAATTTTGGCCCAAAAGTAAGGCTATAGGCTTGGTATTTTTGCCAAAAATTTCTGGTCTGAAAAAGTGGCCAATTTTGGCCCATAAATAAGGCTATAGGCTTGGTATTTTTTCAAAAATTTATGGTCTGAAAAAGAGGCCACTTTGGGCCCAAAAGTAAGGCTACAGGCTTGGTATTTTGCCAAAAATTTATGGTGTGAAAAAGTGGCCAATTTTGGCCCAAAAGTAAGGCTATAGGCTTGGTATTTTTGCCAAAAATTTACTGTGTGAAAAAGTGGCCAATTTTGGCCCAAAGGTAATGCTATAGGCTTGGTATTTTTGCCAAAAATGTCTCGACTGAATAGTGGTCAATTTCGGCCCAAAAGTAAGGCTATAGGCTTGGTATTTTTGCCAAGATTGTCTTGTCTGAAAAAGTGGCCAATTTTGGTTAAAAATAAGGCTATAGGCTTGGTATTTTTGCCAAAAATTTATGGTCTGAAAAAGTGGCCACTTTTGGCCCAAAAGTAAGGCTATAGGCTTGGTATTTTTGCCAAAAATTTATGGTCTGAAAAATGGCCAATTTTGGCCCAAAAGTAAGGCTATAGGCTTGGTATTTTTTCCAAAAAGTTATTGCCTGAAAAAATGGCCAATTTTGGCCCAAAAGTAAGGCTATAGGCTTGGTATTTTGCCACAAATTTATTGTGTGAAAAAGTGGCCAATTTTTTTCCAAAAATGTCTGGACTGAAAAGTGGTCAATTTCGGCCCAAAAGTAAGGTCATAGGCTTTGTATTTTTGCCAAAAATTTATGGTCTGAAAAAGTAGCCAATTTTGGCCCAAAAGTAAGGCTATAGGCTTGGTATTTTTGCCAAAAATTTACTGTGTGAAAAAGTGGCCAATTTTGGCCCAAAGGTAATGCTATAGGCTTGGTATTTTTGCCAAAAATGTCTCGACTGAAAAGTGGTCAATTTCGGCCCAAAAGTAAGGCTATAGGCTTGGTATTTTTGCCAAGATTGTCTTGTCTGAAAAAGTGGCCAATTTTGGTTAAAAATAAGGCTATAGGCTTGGTATTTTTGCCAAAAATTTATGGTCTGAAAAAGTGGCCACTTTTGGCCCAAAAGTAAGGCTATAGGCTTGGTATTTTTGCCAAAAATTTATGGTCTGAAAAATGGCCAATTTTGGCCCAAAAGTAAGGCTATAGGCTTGGTATTTTTTCCAAAAAGTTATTGCCTGAAAAAATGGCCAATTTTGGCCCAAAAGTAAGGCTATAGGCTTGGTATTTTTGCCAAAAATTTATGGTCTGAAAAAGTGGCCAATTTTGGCCCAAAAGTTAGGCCATAGGCTTGGTATTGTTGCCAAAAATTTATGGTCTCTAAAAGTGGCCAATTTTGGCCCAAAAGTAAGGTTATAGGCTTGGTATTTTTGCCAAAAAGTTATTGCCTGAAAAAATGGCCAATTTGTGCCCAAAAGTAAGGCTATAGGCTTGGTATTTTTGCCAAAAATTGATGGTGTGAAAAAGTGGCCAATTTTGGCCCAAAAGTAAGGCGATAGGCTTGGTATTTTTGCCAAAAATGTATGGTCGGAAAAAGTGGCCAATTTTGGCCCAAAGGTAATGCTATAGGCTTGGTATTTTTGCCAAAAATGTCTCGACTGAAAAGTGGTCAATTTCGGCCCAAAAGTAAGGCTATAGGCTTGGTATTTTTGCCAAGATTGTCTTGTCTGAAAAAGTGGCCAATTTTGGTTAAAAATAAGGCTATAGGCTTGGTATTTTTGCCAAAAATTTATGGTCTGAAAAAGTGGCCACTTTTGGCCCAAAAGTAAGGCTATAGGCTTGGTATTTTTGCCAAAAATTTATGGTCTGAAAAATGGCCAATTTTGGCCCAAAAGTAAGGCTATAGGCTTGGTATTTTTTCCAAAAAGTTATTGCCTGAAAAAATGGCCAATTTTGGCCCAAAAGTAAGGCTATAGGCTTGGTATTTTTGCCAAAAATTTATGGTCTGAAAAAGTGGCCAATTTTGGCCCAAAAGTTAGGCCATAGGCTTGGTATTTTTGCCAAAAATTTATGGTCTCTAAAAGTGGCCAATTTTGGCCCAAAAGTAAGGTTATAGGCTTGGTATTTTTGCCAAAAAGTTATTGCCTGAAAAAATGGCCAATTTGTGCCCAAAAGTAAGGCTATAGGCTTGGTATTTTTGCCAAAAATTGATGGTGTGAAAAAGTGGCCAATTTTGGCCCAAAAGTAAGGCGATAGGCTTGGTATTTTTGCCAAAAATGTATGGTCGGAAAAAGTGGCCAATTTTGGCCCAAAAATAAGGCTATAGGCTTGGTATTTTTACAAAAATTTATGGTCTGAAAAAGTGGCCAATTTTGGCCAAAAACAAGGCTATAGACTTGGTATTTTGCCAAAAGTTTATGGTCTGAAAAAGTGGCCAATTTTGGCCCAAAAGTAAGGCTATAGGCTTGGTATTTTTGCCAAATTATGTATGGTCGGAAAAAGTGGCCAATTTTGGCCCAAAAGTAAGGCTATAGGCTTGGTATTTTTGCCAAAATTGTCTGGTCTGTAAAAGTGGCCAATTTTGGCCAAAAAGTTAGGCTATAGGCTTGGTATTTTTACAAAAATTTATGGTATGAAAAAGTGGTCAAGGTTTGGCGGTAAGGTTATCGAATCTCCTTGGATAATTCGACGTGAAAGTTCTTCAAAAGAAACATATTTAAAAGTGAGAAGATAAAGACGTAGAGAAAGATATATTAAACAATGAAAAATTGATGGATAAGACACAACAACCCTCATATTCCCACACCTAATCCATACAAAGTTTAAATGAAATATCAAAAGCACTATGTATGTACAACTATTACTTATCAGACTTACTTACTTCATTTAAAATTCCGTCCACTTCCGAATTATTCTTATCGTTTTCAATGCCATCAACGATGCTTTTCTCATTCTTTTTCTCCTCAAGATTTCCATCAATTTCTTGAGCACCATCTCCCGATAACTCTTGGCAAGTTGATGTTTTTTCTTCAGCAACGCATGACCCATTTACTTCATTGCTGACAGCGCCTTCGTGAGGGTTGCCATTAGAGCTGAAAATCTCTTCACTGCTCGCATTGTTTGCAGTCTTAGGCTTGGGAGAAAGCAAAAAAGAATGGTCAAACAGATGCAGAACTCCTTAACTCCTATTCACAAAGGGATCTATTAAACCAAATGACTTTCATCGAGAATTGCTAACTTCCTAAGAGAGGGCCTAATTCTTTTCATATCTGGATATAACTGCTATTAACCATTCGTAAAGCTTCTTCAATGCAATAATATTAATTCTTGTACATCCTTGTAATCTAAACAAGCGCTTTAGATTTTACTCTTCAGCTAGGTCATCACCGGGGGTGACAGGTTGAATCGTTGCTGCAGGCCGCTCAAACACAAGATCACAAAATTTTGCCTCAGATACATTGTTAAATGGCTGCAAAGTGATAATATCTGCTCTTTAATACAAAATCGTGTTTAATCAAGAGAAATATGTGTAATTTTGGGTTGCAAACAGTAGTATAAGATAAGTTAAACCATCATTAATCGTCTGCAGCATATGAGGGTACATCAAAATATTTTTTACCTTTTCAAAATGTTCCAATTCTTTTTTCAACTTTCTTCTCTCTGCCTGCAGAGCACGACATAATTTTTCAAGCTTCTCGACTTTGCCTTTTTGAACCAAAATATCATTATCTTTCTGTGTACGCTGCAATGCAAGGGGGTTTCATAAGAATGGTGTGTCGTCAAGCGGGAAAACACGTGAAGACGCGAGAGGTTTGCTGATAAAGTGACCCTGTTTGTATCCGATAAAATGTCCAAAGTGCAGATATCATGTTTATTACGAAGTTCTTTCAGAATCCACAGGAAGAAACAACAAAGAAGGAAAAATGAGAAAGGATCTTTGAGAAATTTAACAGAACTTAGATTTCTAGAATACAACATTTATACAATCATTTTATGAAACGTCCTTTTCTAACTCATAACAACTCAATTTATTCTGCATCGTTAGACCCAATCTATCTAAGTGCATTCCGTGGGTTTTTGTCAATTCACCCAATCACAAAGAGCTTTCTTTGGTCATGTTTATCCAATCATATTCACCTAGGAAGAAAGTCGAATCGCGGAGGACGAGAAACATACACGCATAAAGTGGCTGCTTTATGAGCAAGTCGATCATTAAGATTCTTTAAGTCAAATTTCACTTACCTCCTCGACCATTTGAACCAATGAAACATTTGTATTCTCATAACGAGTTTTCCATGTGTTTGATTCTTTCTCTAGTTTTCTTATGGTTTTTGTCATCTAAAGATAAATAAAAATAATTCTAACAATAAATATTAAGATGTGTCTGAAGATGATGATTGATAATGATAGTGATTATGATCAGAATGATAAAGATCTAATAGCCATTTCAGATCATTAAACTGACGGGAACATTAAGATCTGTCCTGTTTCCATTACAGTTTCAAATAGAACTGAATACAAAGTTTCCTTCAGATAATGTCAAACATACCTTGTCCATTTCTTTCTTAAACGTTGCAAATACTTCATTGCTTTTTGTCAACGTCGATTGAAACTCTACAAACTTTTCTGTGTATAAAGAGAGCTGAAACAAAAAAAGACAAGAAATAAAACAAGATGTAATTAAGACGAAAGTAAACGAGTGAATGAATGGATTAGTTTGATGGGAAAATTAGTTTGAAAATAATCTTCGCATAGGTATGCTATATCATAAACTTACTTGTCCTTTTAATTCTGCTTCTTGCTTGACCAACATTTCCACTTTCTTCTCTTGTTCCAAAGATTCTGTTAACAGCTAAAAAAGAGACAAAACATAAATAACGGGCTTTTAGAATATTACATGATGTTTTCTACCATTCACCGACCTCGAAAGAATAGACAGCTGGGTTGGCTGATTGTAGTTTATTTTAGATTTACGTGTATAACTAGATTACTTATTGTTTTTTCGTTTTCAAGTTTTATTTTAACAGGGGACATTGTAAACCAGTAAAAACTGAATGTTTGACCCTTTATAAATATCAAAAAATAATACTGTTCAAGTAAGGGGGGGGGAGAAATGAAACACATAAAGCGCTTACAACGTGCTTTTCCTTTAAATGATTTTGCCTTTCTTCTTGAAGTATATTTGATTGTTGTTGTAACTTCGCTTCACACAGCTGCAGTTCAAGCTGCTTTGCTTTCAGGACCTTTTCTATGTGCTGCGAAGTAAATATAACGCAAATTTGATTAGCATAACAAGTGGAATAAATACATTTAAAATAACGAATCAATTAGGCAATGGCTGACATGGAGTAGAAATACTAACCATAAGGATGCTACTCAATTGTAATTTTTTAGTCTCGACCATGAGGGGATCGAACCCGTGCTTACCACATTCGGAGTCACACGACCAATCCACTGCACCATACATTTAATATAATTAACAAAAGAATCGAGAAATCTGGCATGATATCATGGCTGACAACAGTGAGAAATGTTGATAAAAGATGCGATGTCACCTCTAGGCCACGGTTTAGAATTTGCTTATGTGCTGCCACAAAACTATGGCCAGGGCTATGATGATGAGAAGTCTCTTTGCAAAAAGTCCTGTTCAACGACAAACGAATAACGAATCAGCATATCTTAGAAGGCCGCTCCTTGTCTTGTGCCAGAACTGATACCTATTCTGGTTATCAAGGAAGTAAATTGAACATGAGCTGATAAGCACGAGGACCTTCATCAGGGTCGAGCTCTTTTCTGGATTCAGTTAATTATTTTATTCTTCCCTTTCTTACGGGTTAGAGGAACGGTGATACCCGTTGATGGGGTTATCTTCACAGGGCTAGCTTTCTCTTCCTCGATTCCCTTGCATAATTTCCTCTAATATGTTGGTCAACTAACCTGCTCTCTTACTTCATATTGTTCAACCAAACCTTTTAATTTTTGAGCCAAGCTACAAAGACAATGATTACGTTGAATAAATGATAAGGGAGGGAAGTAACGAAAACAAGACGGCTTTTGTTGGGCGATGAGTAAATAAGCAAAAACTTTAGCATAAAAACTGGTAAACAAGTAAGCAAGTAAGCAAGAAGACAAGCCAGCAAATACATCAAAAAGGCAGGAAATTGAGCAAACAGAAAAAAATTTAAGCAAGCAAATGAACAAACAAACAAACAAACAATCAAACAAACAAACAAGTAACGATGCAAGAAAATAAGTAAGCAAATAACTAAGGAAGCAAGGAAGCAAACACATCAAATAGGTGGACAACTGAGCAAACAAGCAAACAAGAAAGTAAGCAAAGAAGCAAGTGAGGAAGCAAGTAAACAAGTAAACAAACAAGTAAGCAAACAAGTAAGCAAACAAAGAAGCAAGTGAGGAAGCAAGAAAATATGACAACAATGAAAACAACCAAATAAGCCAAAAGACTAGATGGAGAAGAAATAAAAAAATAACTAACTCTGTATTATCCTGTTTAAGCTGTTGATTTCTCTTATGATTTTCACCCATTTGTGTTGTAATATCATTTATTGTTGATTGAAATTTCTGAGAAAGTTCTCGTCTTTTTCTATCCTCTTCATCGCTGCGCTTTTGAATTTCTTCCTACAGAAAATTATTAAGAAATTAAAAAGCATTCAAGACGTTGAAACCGATAAAAGCTCACTTCAAATTGCTAAAACGATTTAAAGAACAGAAACAAATTAAGACTGCTTTTTGGCTTCAAGAGTTTTATGCCCCAATAACAACAATCAAAGAGTTTTAGCTAATACCAAAGCTGCCTTTTTTGATATCAGAGTAAATTGCCTCTACATAGCAATTTGATAAAAATTGGGGCTTTTTCTAAACCCTAGGAAGCCTAAAGAATTAGGCCTAAATTGAAGTCCCAAGCAGTGGTAGTTTTGCAAGAGAAATCAGAAGGGGGAATACCAGAACTGAATTCACCATGCACTTTAAAAGTAGATACAAAGCTGCCTGTTTAATGTTGATATTCAATGAATTTCCCTATAGCATTCAAGGTCAAAAATTGCTAAATATTAAACAAGGCATATTTTAATAGCACTGAATAATTCTGTTCCCTCATAAACTTTGTCATATTTATACAGATCAAAAGTCTACCTTTATAATTTTGTTCTGTTTTTGTAATTCCCTACAAAGGCTCTCCAACTTTGTTTTGGCCATGTTCACTTTCCCAAAATCATTTTGAAGCTGCTCTTTCTCTCTTTTTACCTGTCAGCAAAACAGAAATCACTTCAGAAATCATATCGCATCACAGGTTGAGCTATTAAAGATTGTTTGTTCTTGTAATCCAACACTTTTCATGGAAAAATTCTCTCTCATAAAAGAATGTTTCCACAATTTTATCACTTTTCTTGGTTCAAAATCCAGGTTTTTGTCGCATCTATCAATCCAATCATACTTCTATCTCTTTTTTGACACTGTGACCAATTTAAATTACATTTAAAAAAAAATTAAAAGAAAGAAAAGATGTCTAAGAACTAGGGTGCTGATCTTAATGACACACAACAGATTTAGGGCACTCCTGGTTTTAGATAAGAGGGAAGGGTTAGAATAGAATAAAACATTTAAATCTAAATGTAATAAATAGTTTTAGGACACAAGAGCAAGCACCAATCTATGACCAAAGGATTAACCCTTTCACACCCAGATTTATTTTCATTTAGCTGTTAAAATTCTATATAAATCTATGCTTTTCAGGGGGAAACATAGTCAAATAAATTAGGTGAAAGAGTAAACTTTTATGTAAAACTGCCATTGGAAAATTTACTGTATTTTGTACTTTACCCTCTGAGAATTTATTATTTATGGTTTTTGTCCTTGGGGCATATGACCCGTCTGAGGGTGAAAGGGTTAATAAAAATGAAAAATACAAAAGCACATTTTTGAAAAGCTGTAAATTTAGTTTGATTTTCCTACCTCTCTATGTTTCCCTTCCACATCATCAAGTTTGCTCTCTGTTGTTTTCATATCTGCTGCCTGGAGTGAAAAAAGATTCAAATGAACACATGCATTTAAAACATGCTTACACAGTTAACTAAGGTGTCACTTCAATATCAATGCAAACATTAAATATTATAACACCTAGGATTTTATTTTGTTTTTCATATGATTTTGTTTCATATTATCTACTTCCTTAATTTACTAAATTAAATCCACTTACTAGTTGGATGTACTTTTTGGCCAATGCTTCCATTTTCTTTTCTGGTGTTTCCAATCCATCAAAAACATGAACCAGCAAATCAACTAGGGCAAATAATAGTAAGATTTTATCTTGGAATAAATTATTTCTATGTACATCAGACGATGGATAAACATTTCTATGTATATCATATTTCTATGTACATTAAACGTGGAATTTCCTATGCAAAAAGGGCCCACCAATTTAGCATATTAATACAATTTTCTGATTGATAGTATAAAAATAAAGATTATTTCAACCTTTCTCGACAAATGTGGCAAAAGGCGTGTATGAAATCTTCAAAATTTACAGGGCACTGTTTCATGTTCCCTTAACATTTCGAGCTTTCCTACATTTCCAGCTTTCCTACATTTCCCGACATCAATCAAAGTTAGCTTACCAGCAAAACTGGTTTTCATGTTTGAGTATCCTTTGCTTTTGTAACCAACATATTTATAATATTTTATTGAATTTGCAAATGCATGAAATATCTCACCTAATTTTTTCTCTTCTGCTGATGATTTGTCTTTCTTTTTGATCTTCTTATTCAATGTTGCATCAACACTTGGTGTCTGCACGCTTTTATCTCCAGAAACATTGCCAGATTTATCAGAATCAACAACAGTTGCGGCAGAATTTTCATCCTCTTTCAGCCCATCTTCATTTGAATCTTCATTTTGTTGGCCCTTGCTTGCTTCTTCTCTGCTTTTTGCATCATTTTCATTTTCTGTATCTGCTGCCTTTCCCTTATCATCCTCATTTGGTTTCTCTTCTTTTCCACACTCAAATACTTTCCCCATATTTTCCTTTTCTTTTGTCTCGTTATTTTCGATGTGATTTATTACCTCTTGTGCATCACTGTCCTCAGGTTGCTGCCTTTCTGCCAAACCCTGAAAAGATTCTGCTGTTTCAGCTGTCATGTTTTTGGAATACACTTCCTTGCCTGGATTTTCTTTAGAAACCTCAACCTCTTTCTGCTTTTCCTAAAGAATAGGATGCTATCATAAACATGCATTCACAATGTATATATAAATGATTTTAGTTTAGTTTAAAATAATCACAATGATTTTTTTTTCAAAACAGAGTGATTTTTTTAATCTGTTGATAACATACAAGCCAAATAAGCCAATAAAACCAAAACTCTCAAATAATAATTCTAAAGATAATTAGAATAAGCATGAAAAAGAGAAAGGAAGGGAGTTGAATTGAAGCCAGGTGTTCAGGAAGACATTAACACCAGGCCAAAAACACACTAAAATCACCAATCTCCAATAGCAACAAGATAACATTAAAAATATTTCATGGGTAATTTGAAGCAAATTGTTTCATAAAACTATCAATAAATACACCCTTTTTAGCAAACTTTTGACTCCATAATTTAATGATCATCATTTCAGAAAAAAATTCTCATCAATTTGAATCAATTATGACCCTTCCCCTGTCTACTATTTTGAAATGTCATCTACTTCATAATATCAGCCATTAAATAAGCAGCAATAGTTTATCATTACCCAACCCCCAATATACACTCTAATTTCTAAGTATTAGACAACATCTTAAGGATGCCCTGTAATCACAACTTCTGAATTTCATGACCCAAATGGTCATATTTTGTGTTCAAAGATTACCCTTGATGATCATGATTAGAATTCATTATATATTATTAACCATTATTTTTGATTATGTCAATAGCATTGCTAGAAAACATTATTGATTCAAACCATGCAGTATTTGCTTGGGTGCAGAGAAGTTAGGATATCAATGAAAAGTCTCCATCAGTACTATATAGATTTTTAGTGGGGTCTCCAGCCCCCTATCAGGGGCCTTGACTAGTTGAATAACCCCCTACAAATTAAGACTTTGGTGAACTTAAACCATGTACAGTTTTCTTTATAAGCAGTGCTTTTGCATCCAGGGTCAAACAATAACCCACCTACAACAATCACACAACATGGAACTTTTTCACAAAGTTTTCTGTCTTCCATTAATATCCGCCTTGCATCAATGATTGTGCACAAGCTAAGGCCAAATATTCACCTTTTATTCCAAACAAAAAAGTGTATTATATAACATTAGGCTCACGTAAAGAGTTCTTGACAATACATCACTAAAACAAACGCCAGGTTCAAGTCCTTGGTTATTTTTCACCAAATGCAGTGACTGATTTCCACCCATTGATTTGCTTAAAGTTTTGCCAGTCCCTTTGTAAGGTCCTTAGACAAATTTCACTTGGCGTCCATACAACAGGCAAGTCATAAACTCGAGTTGATGAGAACGCTTCTGCTCCGAGTTGACTCACATCAAACCGCGTCAAATTTAGACACAAAAAGTACATAACCTGCCACAAGTTTGCTTACTTGGAAATCAGACAGCATGTAACGCGTCTATTTATGGAATAATTATGCAGAGATCAATGTGAACACCAAACAAACAAAAAACAGATAAGAGACAATGGCGTGATATGGATCCGCTGGTCTTCAAAATAGGGCCTACCTTTGCATGGTTGACGGCTGATGTCGCGTCATTCTGGTTAGTGGCTGCTTCCATCTTGTTTCGAATCTTTATTTGTTCCTTAGAGTTATCAAGAGGTTCCTTGGAGTGGCAGCAACTTTGAAATAGTTGAGAAAATTGAATTTTTAACAACTCGGGCACAAAATCACGACAAGTTTCTCACTTGGTTGGCCGAAGGAGAACCGAAAGAGAAGCCTCGTTCTGCGAAAAACTAAACTCGTTTTGGAATTACCCTTGGAAAATTGAAAATCTGGGTGGAAGAGCTAAAAATCGTGGAACTACTGTTGTCTCCAAAAACTGAAATAACAAAATGGCTAGTTTGTAAATAACTTATAAGAATTTTGTCAGGGTGCACCTTGCTAACTTACTAATTGCAATATTAAACTGTGATAAAAGAAAGGGTGATAATAAAAATATTCTAGATAACATTACAATGACCGATGCATTGAAACAGACACCAAATATCCAATAAATTATGAAATAAGGAGATGAAAAAATAAGCCACGTCCTTGCCAATTTTTTTAGATTCTAAAAAAATTTTTTGTTGGGGGGAGGGGGGGGGGTGTGGGAGACAAACACATCCTCTGCGGTGGAGCTCAGTCCTGAGTTCAACAGCTTGGCTTGCAAAGCACAATGGCGTCTGCAGCAATGAAGATCTTTCGTGCTTTAATAACAGCATTCTTGGTGTTTATGTTCTTTACAGCAGGTGTTGTCAAGCTAACAGATAGGTTCTCTGCTAAAGTACACAAGCAAATGGTATGTATCAATGCAAAATGATGTCCATTCGAGGGCTGCAAGTGTTTTAACAAGGAGCGTCTCTCCTCCTCCTCCAAAGGCCTATATTTATATTCTCCTAACCCCTTTACGCTCGCTGCAAGAATTCAAAAGCCTTCGACTCCAAAATGCAACATTTTGGTACTCAATTACTATACAATCAAGCGGTTTTAACTGCAGATTTTAAATTGATATCTAAGGAAGGGACTCACAATGTTTGAGCAAAGTGCTTTATGCGGTGCTCGGCTCGGTATCAGCGTTAAAGTTCGACCTGCCAAACATACTATTTTTACAGTCATGGGAGACAAAGATCGAAAGATACCCCCTCCAGATGACTCCCCTGATGCTACCATCACAATTAGCTTAGTCTTTAATCCTTTTTAAACATCTTTTGACAAATATGATATGTTTTACTAATGATTGATGATTATAGTGTGTAGTGTAATTTCGTTTCAAAATTTGTCTTGCAGAAATCCGATTTTGTTCGATTTGCCAAGGTGCATCCAGCTGTACGTCTTGGATATCAGATTGACCCGGAAAAGTACATGAAGCAGATAGGTTTAATTGAACTTGCTGGTGCCACATTTCTTCTGCTTGGACCTAGACCACTCAAGTTGTTCAGCTGCCTTTTGCTGTCCTCTGTTATGATTGGTGCAATGTATACCCTTTATCAGTTGGAAGAGCCAATGTCAATGTTAACACCAGCAGCTGTTACGTTGCTGGTACTGTTCATCAGGTTACATTTCTTGTTGATTGGAACTCCAGCTAAAGCAGAACATATCAAAACTCAAAAGAAGGATTAAGTTATGCTAGAATAATCTTTCATTAACGGTATTCAACAATACAATATTGGCAACCAAGTGATGCTTGGAAAAATTACCCTAGTTCCCTTTTCCTGTGATATTGACTCCTTATCTAACCATGTTCTCCTATGTATCTAACTTTAAAAAGCTTCTGGCATCCCTTAGAGCCCCCAAACCCTGTTTCAATGAGAAAGCTGGAATGCCTGACCACCATGGGCTCCACATTGGCACCAACCAGGGGGTGGGGTTGGAGGGAAATTAAATCTTGCAATCTTAAAAATACCAACTGTTGCCAAGTTTGTCCATTTGTGCCAAAAAGTAACTGACAAGTTTTGGCAGGTCAAAAGTGTTTTTTTGCTTGGCAGAGTTGTGACCCTCAAGGCAGAATACATAAAATGTACCCCCAGATGGCACATCCTATCATCATTAGATATATTTAGACCAGTTAACACCCCCAAAATACAGAATCTCTTTCCTTTGCCCCTTGCTGGTGAACAGGAATGGGAAACATAATAAGTATTTATATTTTTAATTATATATTTAACGTTCTGTGTAATGTAGTAATGGGTGTATCATTAATTAAACTGAGAAAAGAACATTTTTAGCTGCTAAGAACTTTTTGTATTACGCTTTGCATAACTTTTAAATTTATTTTACAGAGCTGAGATATTTATGTTCTGTGTATTTTAGAAAATATGGAAAACAGAAAACCCCAGAGCTCTTGCAGTTAAAACCTGATTGTCACATTCTCACAAGGGGGGGGGGGGGGGGGGAGGCTCAAACCAAACTTCTTTGGAAATTCTCCATGCTACTAAGGGTGATTCTGAGTGCCTATTTTCGGAAAGATCTTTAGCGCAGAGCATCAGGCAGTTGATTTTTTGGACAACATTTTGGTGCAGCATTTTGGCACAGTTGCAAATAGACCAGGTGCATGCGCTGCGAAGAACCCATTTTGGAAAACTTTTTATGTGGTTTGGCACAGGAAAAAGGAAGCATACGATGCACAAAATGTTTGGTGCACAGTCAATGTCAGATTCATCCTGGCATGCCACCTGTCTTTGAGGGACCGATTATTACACATGGCATGGGACTGGCAAAAGAATAATTGAAAGGGGATATCAATAATACTGTTGCCAGGGGGTGCCAGGGCCAAGGGGGGATATTCTATTGAGATACTCAAAGATGGGGTAAGTTATGAAGCAAGGTGCAATAAAATAACAATGACAATATTTAAGCAGGCAGCATGGTATCAGTTGATTTAGCTGTTTTCCATGCAAGGTCTTTGAGAAATCCCTACCATCCACCATCTTACATCCACAGTCACTGTTTTCCTAAGCATTCCACTTTCACCTTCATTATCATTGATTTCTTTCTTTCCTTTATTATTTCTTTTCATACTCTTTTATATGTTTGATATTTTCGTCTCATGCAAATGAGGTTGATTTGCATTGGAATTTCAATGGAATGTTGCGGTGACTGCGCATGCGTACTTGGTGGTGCTTTCCATCTAATGATCGCAATTTTTATATGTGACAACCAAATTCCTGCAAATTCTCGACTAAAAATGAGCTATTTCACCACCTTATAGAGACAACAAGCGCCTGGGGTGTTTCTCAAGATATTGCATTATATTTGAGGATTTTTCTTATGGCCTTACACGTCATGATGCTTCGCAAATGATTGATGTAGAGATGCAACTGCCATTGGCTTAGGCCATTTTACTTGTAACGGCCTAACTTGCCTTCTCAGTCCATTTCAAAGAGAAAATGGCGAGCGGTGGACGTGATCCAGGAGCTGGAAGGCAGGCAAGGCAAGCTCAAATACCAGGAAATTTTCTTGGTAATCAAAATACCATGCGAGGTATACAACAAGGCATGAAACAGTTGCAGGTTAGCAGTGGCGTTCCACAAGAACTACAACAAGTTGACCGACAACAAATGGCGACTCCATGGACCGTCACGAACCTTACTCAAGATAAACGCACCACTCGACATGCTGAGACATTGAGAGAGATCAGGCATAGTTTGAAAAATTATGAACTTGCTGGAGATGTTGATAGTTCTCTCTTAACTCGCTGTGTTGAACTTGGTTTTGATGAGGTAGGTATTGTAAACCCATTCCAACTTATGTGGGTGTTAAATGAAAATGCAAGATTTACAACTGAATACAGCTTGACACAGATTAAGGTTTCGCAAATACGTTAGAAGCCGAACAAGATTACATTTGCATTTCATACCCAAAGAAAAATATTGGAAGATAAAGTTGGAGCTGCCATGTACCAGTGCCAGGTTGAAAACTTTTATTAATGCTTGAAGGGAGCTGTTTCTTGTCCTAAACATTGAGGGGTTGCATGAAGCCTGAATAAGAATTTTGTGCAGTTGGCTATTACATTAGAATCTGGCTGCTGGAATAATTATTTAAAAAGACATTATGCAGCTGTAATTACAGTTTGCAGTTGTTGATTTCTCCCCTGTGCAAGGCAAAAACTTCAATCAGGCACCAGGATGCATTTCATGTCAAGTCAATGCCAGATATTAGGCCTAATGTTTTTGTAATGTTTGTCACTGGAGGTCTCCAGCACAGGCTTCATTGAATGCACCCTGGCCCTTCCATGGAAAATATTGGCTTCTTGTCAACCAAATCAATAATTTTTCAAGTTTAAGAAGGGCAATAATGCCATTATTGTCACATTCTTGTTCTGTTACCTCCAACCCTGACCATTGTGCTCTCCTCCCAACAATTATGGACTTGAGAGGGAGAAGATTTTGTTTTGAATATTTAATATTATCCTTAAACTAATTAAGCATTTGTTCAACTTGCAGGAAATCTCTAGAGAAGTTCTCCGTGCCAACAAAGATAAAGATTTTAGTGTTGTTTTAACAACGTTGATGTCACTGACTACCTTTGCAGGCCGTAAATCGGTGAAAAGCATTGCACCAGGCACACTGCAGAGTGCAAGAGTGAACCCGCCTGTTGGCAGCACAATCCCCACTTCACGGTCGCACCAAATTTCCTCAAATCAGAAAGTGTATGGCAACCAGCCAAGTTCTGCATGGAACTCTGTAAGCCAGGTACCAACTAGTGGACATAGTGTGTACATAAAGAGTGCAGCAATTCCAACAGCTAGGCTAGATAATTGGGGTGGATTTCGTAGACAGGCTGTTGATTCCTCAACAAAAGGACAGGTTGGTACAGGAACTGATCCGTTCCGAGTGGACAGGGGGCAGTTTAACCTTGGGGAGAGAAAGGTTCAAGAAACGGTCATGAATAGTTATCCGGAAGTAAGGCTGCGTCAGAATCGTTCTGGCAATAGAGATTCACAAAAACGATGGTCTGCTGATGTGCTGCAAAAAACCAAAGCATTGGAACTGCCTAACAAACGAAATTCCCTGGCATTTGAGGTTGGGGACAGAAGATCACCATTTGATATTCCAAATAGGCCCCCGCCTCCTTACCCTGGACTTTTACAGAACCAACCCCAGCAGCAGGATCTCAGATATGATCCATGGATGAGTGGGGCCAAGATTGTCCCCACAACCAGTAACATGAAGAGAATAGCAAGCATGGAAACTGTAGCTAAGGTTGGCACAGAATCTCCTAGATTGAACAGTCCTGTTACAATTGTAAATGAAAACAGGAAGCAATTTTTGAACGGAAATGATATAAGTATCCAAGGATTGCAAACATCTGATATCTCTGCCTTTCAAAATGTCACTTTGAATAACCCTTACAAGCCCAGGGAACCACCACCTCCATATCATGCTGGACCACATCGACCTCTACAAAGAACCTATAGTCCAAGTGACAGAAACAATCTTGCATCAAGGATCAACCCTGGTGCTTCCGTGACTCAACCAGTGTACCAATATTCTCAGTCAAACGATGGACAGTTAATGGCACCAGAGACCATGCAGGAAGCGTTCATACCAATACGAGCAGACGCTGTGAATGACAACTACAGAGGAAGCCAAGAAGAGGTAGGTGCATCTCGTTGGTCACCTCCTCCTTACCCAGGCCTTGAGCATCGTCAGACCACCAAAGAAAAACGCTTTTCATATGCCTCAGATGTAGACTCAGGGACATCAAGTAAGCGTGCTTCTGCTGTATTTGCTGATGGCTCGACCCAGTCTGATTCATCTGGAAGCACATCACCCACTCCAGAGACTATCGAAAGTCGATGCTCCCCATTGCCATTGACAAATTCGCCATATCACACTTTGGTTATTCACTCAACAGAAAATCAGCCTAAAGTTGAGACCGAGCAAGTGAAGGAAGAACCAGTTAGCTCAAGGCTGAAAGTATGTTCATCCCAGGCTTATAAATTCTTCATGGAGCAACATGTTGAGAATGTTTTGAAATTAAGACAGTTGAGAGAGAAAAGGAGAAAACAGTTAGAAATAGAAATGAGCAGGTATGGCCTATCAGAAAAATCACAAACGGAAATGAGAAAAATGCTAGTGCAAAAGGAGTCAAATCATATCCGAATGAAACGATCTAAAATGACACGATCAATGTTTTCAAAGGTGAAAACTCTTGGCATGGGTGCTTTTGGGGAAGTTGCACTCGTTAGAAAGATCGATGCAAATGCTCTGTATGCGATGAAAATTCTAAGAAAAGCAGACGTAATTCGCAGAAACCAAGTAGCACATGTCAAGGCAGAGAGAGACATTCTTGCCGAGTCCGACAACGAATGGGTTGTTAAGTTATATTACTCATTTCAGGATGCTGATAATTTATATTTTGTAATGGAGTACGTGCCAGGGGGTGATTTAATGGCACTACTCATTAAACAGGGAATTTTTAGCGAAGAATTAGGGCGGTTCTACACCGCTGAACTGGTGCTGGCTCTTGAGTCAGTGCATAAACTTGGATTCATTCATCGTGACATAAAACCAGACAATGTTCTTATTGACAGAAACGGACATATTAAACTCACTGATTTTGGCCTATGTACTGGTTTCCGTTGGACGCATGATTCGAAGTACTATCAACAGGATCCAAACCATGCGAGGCAGCCAAGCATGGAACCAGAAGGAGGCTGGGAAAATGTTCTCACCGATGGACAATGTGACTGTGGTGACGTCATCAAGAAATTCGACTTGTGCAAGCCATTGGATCGAAGGGCTGCGAGGCAGCATATGCGGTGTCTAGCCCATTCCCTTGTTGGCACTCCAAACTACATAGCACCGGAAGTGTTGCTAAGGATACCATACACGCAACTTTGTGATTGGTGGTCTGTGGGGGTTATACTTTATGAGATGCTTGTGGGGCAGCCCCCATTCCTGTCAAGGTCGCCAGCTGAAACACAAATGAAGGTTTGTCACAGCTTTGCTTTCTTTCACTTTTTTATTATTATTATTATTAAAAAATTTACATTGAAATATAACAGTTAAGTCTAAAATGATAAATGTGAAAAATGATGACAACTTTGGTTATATTTTCAAGGTCGTTATCAAGGAGGTTTGCCATAAAAATTCGATGACTCCCCTTGACCCCCCCCCCTCCACCCTTCATATGACTTCTCATCCTATCAGCCTATTTTAAAAAACCCTTCGCACGGATGATAAATATACGAAGTTTTTCCTACATCGTTTGGCGCCTACCCTGAAAAGAGCACGGGCCCATTGGACAACCTCAATCAGAAGTCCGTTGAAAAAGTACTCAAACCTCGTTGTTAGATGTTGGCGAAGATGTGTTGCTAACTTATAACACCGCCCCCTCTTTTATAACATGAAGAATAAAATTATTGGGACCATCGTTGTGTTGCTCCCTGATTGAAACAAATATCATATAAATGATGTTTAAAGATTATATTTGATTTAATTTTAGGTCGTTCATTGGCAAAACACGCTGAAAATCCCGAAGCACGCGAGACTTAGTCGGGAAGCCGGAGATCTCATCCAACGTTTGTGCACAGGCCCGGAAAATCGGCTTGGCAGAATGGGTACCGATGAGATAAAGAAACACCCATTCTTCATCGACGTTGATTGGTTAAACTGCCTAAAAAACAAGCCTCCGCCCTACATCCCGAAAATAAAACATGAGACAGACACGTCGAACTTCGACCCCGTTCCCGAGAAAGAAACTGAAAGCGAGATTGACCAGGCATACGAAGAAGAAAAGCAGCGAATCCTAGACAAAGGTCCTCAACATGCGTTTTATGAGTTCACGTTTCGAAGATTCTTTGATGAGGGTGGTCATCCACAGGCCTTTTGCTTCGAGGAAGAATCGCGAAAGGACAAGGAAGACCAGCAAAACGACGCTACCTGCCAAACAAATAAACGAACTGTGACAACAAGTGACAAATCTGTGCCAATACCAAGCAAAGTTGCACCACCGCCTATAAACCAAGGAAAGCTGGACGGAAAGGCTCCAATTTATGTGTAATCTGATGCGTCCATGAGATCTCCGTTTGAAAAACATATCTTGAAATCGATCCTGGGTTTTTTGGAAAGATATATGGGTTTGTAAGTAGTATTGACTCGCCGCAAAGTGGTGGTCCTATTTTTAATCAGATGTACCATGCTATATCCCCAAGAAACTCAACACCACAGGTTCCCAGGCCCAGGTTTCAACGCAAACAAGCTGTAAAAGGTCAATCGACAATTTTCTTGTGCAATTATATAAGCCCCCCCCTGCTCACCCCAAGGTAAATGCAAATGTTTATGGTAAAAGCTATAACCTATGGTAAAGGCCAAGTGAGTGATTGCGTAGAGCAGGGGGTGTGACAACTGCGAAAATATACTGTGAATATTTCCTGAGAAATTTTCTTAGCTTCCTGCTGCCTGAAGGGCGAAATGACCATGCTCTCTCGAAAAATGAAATATCGGCATGTGGCATATATGTAGCTGTATAATTTCAGCGACCTGTCTTATAGCTGCATTTTTGTGAGCCGAGATTGAAGGCAGATTCGGTCTTTTTTAAATTTAAAAAGCAAATTTTCTATCACCCTCGTCCTTATAAGTTCACTTGTCGTGATTTAGTCAACAATAATACCGGAAAACCGGACACCTTGCCATTACAGCAGAATCCCGTTAACTCGGACACTGGATATCTCGGACATTAGTCGCACGGATTTCTTGCCCCCCCCCCCTTGAATTTGACGACCCTAATCAAGACTTTCGGATCTCTCGGACATTCGTAAAGTCGGAAAAATTTGCTGTCCCCTAAGGGTCCAAGTTAATGGGATTTTACTGCAATACCTTATAACGAACAAAAACTAAGCCAGAATGCAGAGTATGGCAAAGACGCACGCAAGATAATTCTCAAATGCCGAAGAAAGCGCACCTAGGTGCCCCTCAAATTTTGTGGCGCACCTTACTATTTTTGTACGGTTTTAGCGCACCAGCACCTGAGGTGCGGGACTGTTTGCGCACCCAAGATCTTGTCAAGGTCGACCATACTCTGCAAACTGGAAACTAAGAGCTCTGTAGGTATAGTGGTTCTATTTTACATCATAATTTTTGTATGTCTAACTTTGTATTTTACATATTGGCCTTAATGTATATTTTCGATCGCAAATTATTGTATCAAGATGTGTAGGCGATAGCAGTGTGGTAATCAAAATCTTCGACTTTCAGAGGCAGGTTTCGGGTCAGTTTGTTTTTTTTGGGTGGGGGGTGGGTCGCCATTAAGACATGATTTTCCCACTGAAAACATGCTGCAGGAAAAGAACGGCTACTAAGCAAAATACCGCCCCTGTACCAGATGATAAAAATCTATTTGAATTTTTTGACAAAATAAACCTTTGCTCATAATTTTGGGGCTTTCAGCCCGGCAGCTTCTTTTGACCCCGCCTCTGTCAGCATCTGAAGTAATCGATATATATATCGTGGATTTGTAGATTTTTTATGCCTTGATTTGGTAATTTATCAAATCCAAATATCGCATACCTAGTGATGATAGTAGTAGTGCATGAGTTTAGGAACGTATAATGTCTTTATGCCAACTACTAAACAGTATCTACTCAACGCCCAAGACTGGCCAGGGGGGGGGGGGCCTATAGTCCTTCAGCATGCGAACACTGCCAGTAACAAACGAAGTCACAAGCAAAGGAAATATCAAGCAAACCCACACTATGTTAAATATTGTTTTGCAAGGGTGGCGCCAGGATTTGCCCGACAGGGGGGCTAGGTTCCGGGACAGGGGGCTATATAACCAAAAAGAGAGTATCTTTTGAGCATAAGAACACAATTTTCCGTTAAAATTTCCCCGTAAGCCATAAAATTTTTACGGCCCCTGCATCCCCCCGACGGTGGTTTACAGCCTTTACGGCCCCTCTGCACCCTCTGGCGCCACCCCTGTTGTTTTGGAAGTATTATCGACCAGCATATAATATTTGCTGTATCGCCGTCGAATCCTCCAGACAAGGGTAGACTTAGAACAAAATGTTTAGAGTGAGTCACCATTGGATCTAGCCTGCGCGCAGCCTTGTGGGGCTGCAAAGGAGAAAAGGACATTCCTGTCAAAGACTTCACGCTGGCTACATTGGATCATGATTTACGAAATCAGTGTGAGCACCAAATAGGTAAACTTTTCCCTTTATATCGGGAGCTGTTACAGTCTCCACAACCCCTCCCCCTGTCGCCCCCGCTACCGCTAAATAATTTGAGCCCCTGCTTATGGGATATCGTCAATAAAGGGTAATTTTTTAGTCAAATTGGTTAGCATTGATGTACCAATATAATGTTATGTGTATATTGTTTCATATAAATTGCATCATTGAATCTTCATATCGTCAACTTGAAAACGTGTTTTTCTTTCGATTAAGATCCTTTTATATTGAAGTTGATTCCAGTTTTATATTTTTTTTTCGTTTTATTCTTAGTTTTTATTACTATATAAATTTAGTCGTTGAAATTGAAGCAGGGCACTTTGGAAAAAAGTCAATAATCTATTTAAGGCATCTATCAGGCACCGCTCAGCCATTGGGCTAGCAGGGGTTATAGCCCCTCAACTTTTTTGAAAGATAGTCCTAAAAGCTACTAGAAATATGGCATTTTCATCTGAGATATATTTTCTGCACCGAACTGTTGTATATAGGATGAAAGAAGCAAAGTCCTTTTTGAAAGGCGCGATTTCCAACCTTCTTAGGGGCGTGGTCTAAATAAATTTTCCAGAATGTTCCTTCGGACCACCACTGCGGCTCGATCAGCCCCCTCCACTTTAAGACCGCTGCGCGGTCCCTGGCATCTATACTCATCATATTTTATTTCAAACATTCACTTATTCTTCAGCTGTTTGTTAGGGGAGCTTTTCTATGATATGTAAAACAATTTTTAATACTAACCAGGCCCAGGAACAATTGCAAATTCTTTTACATGAATAAATCTACAAGGCATGAGGTAATGGGGGGAGGGGCATTTTTTCATCAAAATTGTGCGTTATTTGCTAACCCCTGCCAAAATGTACCAAATCAACCGGCCTTTGGATATGGCCTAAATGATTCTTGCCCTGTTCGATTTTGTGACTTTTTACTTGTTAGTTCAGCTGTGAATTGCAAGTTTGATTCTGATCAAGTTTGATTCAAGTTTGAGGCAGACTGAAACGAAGAATTTTAAGTAGGATCATTAACATGGCCAGGGGGAGGCCTAAATGAAAGACACACCAGAACTCAATGGCAAGGGGGATAGGACCATTAAAATTGAGGGCAAAACAATAGCAAACTATATGAATTAGGCTTATTTTCTGAGGGTTGGAGGGACAAATGCGCCCCCTGGTATATATTTGCAAATATTCTTCCCTGAAGTTCACAGCAAGAAGTGGCTTTTACGATAAATGAAACAAGAGAGACGAATCTCTTTAGACGTAAATGTTTCTACACAATATCTCAATGCAAAGGTTTCTTACATAATATCGAGCGACGGGTAAGTAAGCAAATAGGGTTGATGTTATGCAATTCAAGGCGCAGCGAATGAGCTTGATACACCTAAGCAACTTGGGCTAGAATCACATATCATTAAGCTAGCTTAATTACAAAGCTTAATGCAATTTAGCAAAAGGAGAACAAGCACCTAGAGATTGAGACACTTAATATCTAAGCAACAAGCAGGCTCAATGAACGAGGCTCAAGAAACTAAGCACAAAGTTAATAAGCAACTTGGGCTATAGTAACTTATCATTAAGCAATTTGCATGCTCACTTAACAAGCTTTAAGCACATGAGCAAAAGGAGAACAAGCACCTAGAGATTGAGACACTTAATATTTAAGCAAGAAGCAGGCTCAATGAACGAGGCTCAAGCAACTAATCACAAAGTTGAGCACAAAGTTAAGAGGGTAGTAATCTGATGAAACATGCCAACTTCAGCTTGAGTGTTACCAAAAAGATCAGACTTGATTAAGAAATTAATAAACAAACAATCAAAGAAACAAACAAACAAACAAGAACACAATAAGAAAGATTAATTTCTTCTTTGAATTCAAATGCAGAGGGATATAATCGATATTTTTAGCTGCTTTTGTAAAAATGGAAACGTGAGATAAAACACAAGTTCCTTTCTCACAAATTGTAAAGATCAAGGGTTATCATTTTGGGTAGAGTTTCTTAGCAATTTGTGATCTCAATACTTAGTTCTGTTAAAGTGTAAAGTTATCTTTGTCCTATGCCAACATTTTCTATGATCAGCTTGAAGACCCGATGGAAAACCAACATGATGAAGTGATTTTAATCTCTTGAGCGCGGTTTTAGTCCAAGTTACGCCCATTATTCATACATCAGCAAGGCTAAAAATCATGTGATTGATAGGCAGATCGATTAAAAGAAGAAAGTTATCTTCTCTTCAGTTTGAAGCCTCTTTATCCTAAGTAGACGCCAGCTCGACAAAAGATCGATCAAATTATGATTATCATAAAATTGGCAGATGTTAACTGAGGGTTAGGAAATATCCATGAAAAAATTAATAAAAATTAAAGAATTATAAATTCGCAAGAACGCAGAAAGATATTTACCATCATGTTCATGCCTATAGCCTCCAGGCTGTTCATTTCCCCCCAGGGTGTCCATTAGCCCCCCAATTTTAAAGAAATTCCCTCTATGACCGCGGCAATATCGGTTTCCCATTTCGTTTTTCAATTAAAACTAGTCTATCAAACTGATCTCATCAATTATGAAAATCCACAGTTATTTCATTAACTTTAGCCTGGAAATGTTTTAAATAATTATCCAAAATAACCCTGGGCAACTTAAACGCATGAGAGCCTATGATCGCATAGTTCGGTTGTTACACGCATTTGTTTATAAGAAACTAAACTCGGATTTTGTGCTCACTTTCTTAATTTCTTGCTTGATTTTAGTACTCAAAGTTTCTTAAAAGTTTCTTCTTAAATACCCAAGTCCAGAAAAGGTACCTTTTCATAGAAAAAATGGGGTTTTTCAATTTCAACCATCTAGTATTGCAATTATGGTGTGTCTTACATATCAACCTCATTCAGTTAGCAGTGGGTAAACGTGGATTTCAAAAATTTTTGAAAAAATAATCCTCTCCTCATAATTTCTTAAGTTTGAGTGTGATTAGCTCTGTTTTCTCAACTTTTTTTGCCATCCTAAGGGTCGGTTTCTTATAGAGTTTTTCTAATTAAAAAAAATGCGTGTATTCAAGTTTTCAGGTTTATCTTATGCTTTTTGATAATCGCTTTTGATATTCGACATTCGTACTTCAGTTACGCTACAGCATACGTCAAAACCTGTGCAGTGACGTCTAGAGGATCGTATCAGGTTGACTAGCCCGTGCTCCAGGCATCATAGGGGGTCCGTTATTCTCGATTACAGAGTATGCATATCAGAAAACATTAAATCCAGTCACTGGAAGCCCACATGGTATTCCCCTCTTGGGCCCTAACTTGTTCTCGGCGGCACTGCAGGGGTAGCAACGCTTCTGTAATAATTCTGCTGAACAGAACAATCTGGAAGTTGCCGATTTCTGAAATTTTGCGGGGTCCACGCCTGCTAAAGTTTGAGAAACGGTCAATTAATTAGCAATTTAATGCCACACACTTCTTGCAACAAAATTTGAAGGACTGGCTTTTGTCGTATGCTACAGTATTACTGCTAAATTGCACACGGGGTGACTGTATTGTGTGGGCGAAGAAGGCGAAGAACAGTGAATAAATCAAGCACAGATGTTTGTATGTTGATCGGTCCCAGGACTTGAGCTTACCCCCTGGCAGCCAATATCCATATCATAAGTGGTGTTTGATGAAGAGACCAGTTTGTCTGTACACCTCGAGATAAGATGGATGATAAACGAGGTAGCAACCACAGAGTTACAGTGGAGATGCTTGCAATATCGAGAAATGATTATGACGATGTTAACAACGGTGCGAACAGAAGTCAAATTGACGGGAAGTTGGACAAGGAATCGCTTGTTGTAAATGACAGGCATGCCGAAGTCGTGATAAAAACTGAAGAAAATAATGTAGCACGTAGCATTCTCGTGAGCCTGGTTGTTTTGCTTCTGTTGGCCGTTTGTATTGTGGTAGTTGTTTTGATCGTGAGCAATGCAGACTCTGGGAAATCAACGAAACAGACGTGTACCACCAAAGACTGCGTTTTATCTGCATCGAAACTGATTGAAAACTCGAATCTATCAGTTAACCCTTGTATTGATTTCTACGAATATGCATGTGGTGGATGGAAGGCGAAAAATTTTATCCCCGATAGCAAATCTGAGTGGAATGGGTTCACGAGTCGGCGGGAAACAATTGCGCATATTTTGAAAAGAGCTCTCGACTCGAATGCATATGGAAGCAAGGACAGTGCAGTGAATAAAGTTCTTGATTTTTATAAATCGTGTACAAACGAAAAACAGCTAAATGCACTGGGTGCAGAACCGCTGAAGAATTTGCTAGAAGGCCTAGGGTCTTGGCCTTTGCTTAATAAAACTTGGAGCGAAAATGGATGGAGTATGGAGGATTCAATTTTTGCATATCACAGCATTTTCTTCAGCTATTTCCACCACGGAAGACCTGCTCCGATCTTGAACACGTATGTTAAAGTTGATGATCGGAATTCATCGACCCACATCATATCAGTACGTATCTGTACGGCTTTATCTTTCATCTGCAATCTGTAACAGCCTGTTCCTATTCGCTGATTTCTGGGTTCCCCAGCTGTTAGAATCTGCCCGCCTCTTCGATTGCACTTGCTTGAAATATCAATTTGACCCAACTCTTAGTTCTCAGATTTTCCTAAAGTTTTCCTTTCAGCTTAGAGATCTCAACCCTTAAAGTTGCTTGTGATTTTAGCCAAGACCTCGACCCTAAAACTGCTAGAATAGAATTGAGGTTTGAGTTGAAAGTGGCTTATAATTAGCTGGTGAAACAAGACATTCAGGACTCAATTTTGACGCAAATGTCATTGTTCAAAAGGCGCCCGAGTGCTTAAAAATTCTAAAGGCAGTGAGGGTAAAATCATTAATTTTCGTTCTTAATAATTTCAAAAAGGTTCTGCACGGAAATACTGCGATTGCTGACAAAGTTTGGGTTCATGAAGGTTTTTTGCAAATGACAGTTAATTTTCCAGGAAGCATGTTGACATTGCAGGTAAGTATACGCGACGAAACTGACGCCAAGTACATATTTTGTGTAGCCCCCTCCCCTAGAATGGAGATTGTTATTGCTGTGCAAATGATATGGAGAAAGTTCCAGCAATGCTGAAAGAAGTCCGTGGCAAAGGGGTGGGGGTTGCGAAACACAATTTGAGTAACCACAATAAAGGAAAAGAAGGTATTTGGCTTCCTTGGAAAATGCAGGGGGCAGTTTGCATCTTGCCCCCAGAGTCTAGAAAAGTTGTTAACCTTCCTCCGGCAAAAAATGGCCGAAAGGCAAACCTTCCTCGCAGGACAATTTAAAATGGACACAGGTTGGGTGTGTTATAGTCATGGACGTTTATATCGTTTTTCTTGGACCTTCCTCCAGCTATTGACCGTGTGACCGTAATCTTACCGTAATGTTCCTGACTCTGCCTGCCACGTAAGCACTTCAGGTGCCCCTATAATCGTCGTTATAAATACTTCACAGATGCAGGAAGCACTCTTGTTTTGAGCAGTCTTACCACCTTTTAATCTTACGTCATTGATCGCAGTGGATTTGGCTTCGGCGTTTCGTGGGTGTGTCAATATTCGCCCACACCTTGCTAGCGAATATGTTATCGTCGCTGGATTACAACTCGGCACCACAATGTCCCCTAAGAAATGTCAAAGACCACATCCGTTATCGATAGCCGTTGCAAACTAATGCAATTTCAAACAAATTACATGACCAATGGATTAACACTATCTCGTCAAAGGCGCGTTTTTGTTTCAAAAATTGGCATTTATCATTAGAATACGCATTTTGTACTCTACTGTCCTTTACAAATACTGCTTTTACCGTTTAAATTCAGGTAGGGGGTAACTGCCTCTTATAACCCCTGTATCTCTAGACCTTATTCCTTCAAAACACCACACTCTTTAGCAAAGTAGGGGTAACTGTCTCTAATAACTCCTCTATCTCTAGCCCTTATCCCTTCCAGTCACCACACACTTTATCAGAGCAGGGATTACTGTCTCTAATAACCTTTTCCATCACTAGCCCTTATTCTTCCAAGCCACCACACTCTCTAACAAAGTAGGGGTAACTGTCTCTAATGTCCCCTCCATCTCGAGTACTTATCTCTGTAAACCTCCACACTCTTTATGATTACTCTATTTAGGCTCACTTTTCCAAAAAAAATAGTACAACAAAGTACTTTTTGTCATTTAATCAATCGTTCAAAGCATGAATAAGGAACATTCGTGCTTCAAAGTCTCCAAAAAATGCAAATATATTTTTTTGCTTGAAAAGGCGCAACTAAAAATTAATTCTTTGCTGCTAGCTGTTGTGGAATTAGCTTGAAAAGTGAATAAGTAGCAGACTATCTAAAGCATTCTCCAGGAATGCTTGCGACGATGTTAGAAATGATAAGTATAAGGGCAACGCGAAGTGGCAGGGGCACAAAACAAACACGGCAAAAGCTGATGAGGGTCTGGGGCGCTACGAACTGTGCTCTAGGGATTTTCCTTCGAATTCATGGGGTGCTAGGGTTTGGCAAAGATTGTCTTGTTCACAGGATAGGAGCAACGCAAAGTGGCAGGGGCACAAAACAAACACGGCAAAAGCTGATGAGGGTCTGGGGCGCTACGAACTGTGCTCTAGGGATTTTCTTTCGAATTCATGGGGTGCTAGGGTTTGGCAAAGATTGTCTTGTTCACAGGATGGGAGCAACGCGAAGTGGCAGGGGCACAAAACAAACACGGCAAAAGCTGGTGAAGGCCTGGGGCGGAGTTGTGCATAGATTTAATCTTAAAGTTGTCTTAACTTACATTTAAATTTAGCAACGTTTCAGGCTCCGAGACGCTACATTGAGCATATTTTATGACATTTAATCAGCCTTGTTTTACAATGATTAAAGAATAATATATAAATTGACAATTTTCTCACCGTATCGTATTCCAAATGGTCGATTAATGACAGTATTACTACCGCAAGCTACGCAGTCCCATCCTTCTTCTATAAAATGGGTCAAGAGGCTAATTCAAAATCGGGATTTTCCCGTAAGTGATACGAAAAGTTTGGTTTGCATTTGCATTGACGGAATTTTTGCCGCACCAAAACTTGAGAGATTTCTAAATCAGTTCGGATTCAGCAAAGGTCTTCCCTGTAGCGAAAATTGTTGCCCTGTGAGAAGTCGCTTTTTTCATAGAAAAGGGTGTCTGTGGCGTAGACAAGGTGATTTCGTTGGGGGTCAAAGAACCGATGAAACAATAGTCCTGTCGGTTTCCATTGGGAAAGTTTTTGATACCTATCTGATATGCTTATTTCAGACACTTGACCCTTTTGCGATGGGGGCGTCCCCCCTGACTTTGCTACCGGAGGGTGTTTACCCATACCAGCTTTTCCCGTCCCCCCTCCCCCAAGTGACACCCACAAACTGTTGTTCTTTCAACAACGCGAAAAGTGCAAACGAGGACAAATAAATAGGCACCTTATTTCGATTTTTAGACCAATTACGATGAATAACATTGCCCCCTGGATTAATGCTGACTTGCAATGCAATTGAATGCCTTTGCTTTTTTCTGCAGGTGGACGAGCCTGACTTTCTTCTCATTCCGAGAAACTTCAAAGCTGACGAAAGCCGGTGGAAAGAGGTTTGTTTGTTGCCAGCAAATAAGCACGAAGAGGGCCACAACACCACCATAACTTTGAAAACAACATTTTGTATCCATTATGAATGTCCTGTTTATAAAAAGGACGTTTTTTCCTATAAAAAAGACGTTTTTTCTTGGGAAGATGGTACAAATTGACCAGTTGAGCTGCGTGGGGTTAGAAGGGAAGGGTCAGACCTGATGGTAAAAAGGATCTACGTTTGCTCAGTAGCTACGGTCTGGGAACAGGGTACCACCTAAGCACTTTTAAGTAACAGATCAAATTTTAGTTAGAATGTTGAATTACGATTTATATTTTAGATCTACTCTGCATACGACCTCATGTTGAGAGAATATGTAAAACTTTTGGGTGGAAACTCATCAACAACACAAATAAAAGAGCTGCTAGAATTTGAGATGAAACTTGCTAACGTAAATATCAAACTTTTAAATATTGTTTTGAGTCTTCAAATCAATCTCGTTTACATTATTTTATGAGGAGAGCATTCTTGCATTACCCTAAAAGCGTCACTGAAAACATAATGGGGGACTACGGACAGGGGTACCCACAAGAGGGGTGCCCAAAGGACGGGGAGAGGAGCAATTGCCCCTCCTTCCTTCGGAAAAAGCTGAATTCTTCTATTTTGGCACCGTTTTGCCTCAAGTTTCAGGGTTTTACTCCCTCTCCCTTTGTCCGGGAGAGCAGCAAGCGAAGTGTGAGTGGGGTAAATTGGAGCAGGGACCCCTGCTGCACTTCGGGGCAGGTGGGGGCGAGACAGGTGAGACGGCAGAAAATGGCAAAGTAAAAGACTTAGGCATAGACAGTGCGGGCAAATGGGTTCATTGTTCCCACTGCCCCCTGCTGCAGGTATCCCTGAATCAGAGCTTTTATCGAAATGAAATTCTTTCATACTCAGGCTTCAACTCCGATCGATGAATTCAGAGATGTTGTAAGGAGTTACAAAAAGATGACGCTGAAGACGTTGACAGAAACGGTTGGAAATCAGGTTTGGGATAAATTGATAGTTTTTATACTTTTTCGACCTCAAAATCAATGTGTTTTGATATCTAGTTACAAAGTCAAATCAAGCCCTGATCACGTGCCAATCACGTTCCCATCACATGCCCATCACATGCCTATCATTTGACTACTACATAACAGTTTGCATAGCAGCAGGCATCTGCTTCTCTTATAAACCATATGAGCCTCGATTCACTTTTCCTCACAGGTCGTGAAAGTGAGGACCACATAAATCCAACCGATAGCCCCCTCCCCCCCTCCGCCCCCCACACACACACACATAATTCTACCCTTTTAACGCGTTTGTAGTGTCAGTCCTGTTTGCTCTCATTGCCCCACTGCCGTCAAGGACGATGATGACAAGGGTTGTTTTCATTACAGTTCAACTGGGTGCGTTACCTCCAAATGGTGTTCAAAATGCAAAAGGTGAAAATTGATAACACGACAGTGATTGGAACACGTTCAATGAAATACTTCGTCAGAGTAAACAACATTTTATCTACCACGCCAAAAAGGTATTTCTCATGTAGCTTATAAAATGTGGAAATTTTAAACTCTCTCTTCAATAAGAAATCAGTTGATAAACTCTGGTAAAAGGCCGAACAATCACAATGAACATTTCAGTTACCCCAGCCCCTGCATTTTGTTTGCCTTACATGCAGGGCCGCGGAGCAATAGGGGCAGAAAGCAAGGGAATCTGGGGGCAGGAAATGTGTGATGTTATCCTACCAAAACGATAGGCTTGCCCCTCCAATATTTGGCCAAGGGTCCCCCACTGTCTGGGGGTTTTGTATCAGGGGAAACTTTTAGAACCTTGTGGGCTGTTCTTATGGGAGGTTCCCATAATATATCTAAAAAGGATAAAAATCAGAATATTGGTTTATGAGACCAACTTAACCCTGAGGTCATGGGGAAAATTGCCCCCCCCCCCTGCCTCCTTCTCCCTGCTAGTATGTGAAGGTTTCCTGACTACATAATTGAATCTTATTTCGCAGGACAATAGCAAATTACCTTGGTTGGGTCGTCGTCCATAAATTAGGACCACATCTCTCTGAAAAGTTCCAAAATGTCGATTTCAAGTTTCAACAAGTTCTACTTGGCGTGAACAAGGCTCCTTCAAAGTGGTTTCGGTGTCTTGAAACTGTTGAAGATAACATAGACATGGGAGTAGCGAGGATATTCTCAAAGACCTCCTTGCAAGATAATGCAAAAGAAGTGGTATGATTATTGTTGTCATTCAATGCTTTGATTAGGGTGGGGAGGGGCGATTCGACAGAGTTGAACATAATAAAGTTTGAGGAAGGTCAACAAATTTGACGAATTTGGGCTTGGATCTTTGAAGTTAATGCTTTGATGACATTTGGGGAGGTTTTTAAATGTCAGCTAGGATGAACCGTCTTTACTCGAGTTTAACGCGCAAAATTCACTACCTAAAGAAGAACTAAAATTTGGGGTGTGCGTTATATAAGAGGGTAGGGGTGACACGCCAGATACCAAGTTTAAATAAAAGATAAAGGGTGCGCGTTATACACGGTACAAATTTAACTAAATGTTTTGGCAAAATTCAGTTTTGGTAACGAAGTTCTATAAAGTTTAATGTCGCTTGGTTCGAAATGCAATGAAATTTTTTCGAAGGAATTGGCTAGGTGAAGTTGAATGTTATTAAGGGCATCGTTTGAAATGTGTTGAAGGTCAATGAAAGTTGTAGGAAACTCGATGGAGTTCGATGGAATTCGATGGAGTTCGATGGAAGTCGATGGAAGTCGATGGAATTCGATGGAGTTCGATGGAGTTCGATGGGGTTCGATGGAGTTCGATGGGGTTCGATGGAGTTCGATGGAGTTCGATGAAATTCGATGGAGTTCGATGGGGTTCGATGGAATTCGATGGAGTTCGATGGAGTTCGATGGGGTTCGATGGAGTTCGATGGGGTTCGATGGAATTCGATGGAGTTCGATGGAGTTCGATGGAATTCGATGGAGTTCGATGGAGTTCGATGGAGTTCGATGGAATTCGATGGAATTCGATGGAGTTCGATGGAATTCGATGGAGTTCGATGGAGTTCGATGGAGTTCGATGGAATTCGATGGAGTTCGATGGGGTTCGATGGAGTTCGATGGAGTTCGATGGAATTCGATGGAGTTCGATGGAATTCGATGGAGTTCGATGGAGTTCGATGGAATTCGATGGAGTTCGATGGAATTCGATGGAGTTCGATGGAGTTCGATGGAATTCGATGGAGTTCGATGGAGTTCGATGGAATTCGATGGAGTTCGATGGAGTTCGATGGAATTCGATGGAGTTCGATGGAATTCGATGGAGTTCGATGGAGTTCGATGGAGTTCGATGGAGTTCGATGGAGTTCGATGGGGTTCGATGGAATTCGATGGAGTTCAACGACGAACATCGATGAAGTGGAAAAAACTGATAACTCCTCTTTTAATTTACATTTTGTTGAAGACTGCTCGTTGTTTTATGTCCTGGCTAAAATTCAATGAGGTTTAGTGATCGTTATCGGCGAAAAAAGCCTAAGATCAGGTTTCTGCTCTGGCAATATTTGATGAAGTAAGATAAGTATCTTCTAAAGCGCAGTTCGAAATTCGGCAAAATTTGAAGTCTAGATAAATTCGATGGCGCTGGATGAAGTGTGTTGTGTGCAATAAGGCAAGATTGAGTGACGTATTTAAACAATCGCGTATAATTCAACACTTTTTCATCTATTATGTAAGTTGTCTGTGGCTTGCAACAAAAGTTTCCATCAAGTTAGCAAAACGCAAGCCTTTGCAACGATGCAGCAAGTTGAACCCCCCAGAAATGGCTATTTATGGTTTTTCTAGGAGACATGCCGTCAAACCTCCCGACTGTTAAAAATATTAGTGTTGTTTCTAAGCTTTTATTTTTACTAATTTATTGAATAAATACTTTTGGGGAACATAGAAATTAGTTCTGGTCAATCGTTCGCAGAAAAACGCTAAATAACAAATGTGGTAAGCCAATATCGCAACGAAAACCTTTTTGATGGAAAATTGAACTGAAGACTGCGCTCGGCAAATATTGATCGAGTTTAATTTGACAAATTGCTAAGGAAAGATTTCTCATGATTTATATTTATTTTTAAAAACTTGATATATTTCAGTTTTATGAAAACTTAATCCCGGGAGAACATTTCTTAATTCCAAAGAACTAAAATCAGCTGATACTTAAAGCTTTGCTCTCAATCTTATTAATTAAATAAATAAAAAATATAGCGTATTTGCAAATGAAATTTTGCTAAGGTTTAAAGTTTACTTTCCAAAAAGCTTTTCCCTAAGAATAATGTCCGTCAACTTTTCTTTAGAAAGATTTAGTCTCTAGTACTTCCTAAACAGTGCAGTCCCTCCATCTCTATTTCAGAACTTGTATCTACCTACATGTCATGTCAAAAGATCTCCACTATTCACAACACAAAATTTAGCATTGCTACAGCTCTAGGATTCGGTTGAGTTTTGTTGAAAGTTTTTGTACTTTGTTGCAATTTCTTGCATGTTGTTTCGAGTTGATGCAAGCTGTTGCATTTTGTGGCATAGTGTTGCACTTTGCTGCATTTGTTTTGCAAGGTATCACATTTTATTGCATGTTGTTGCATGTCGATGCAAGCTGTTGTATCTCGTAGCATATTGTTGTATCTTGCTCTATTTTCTTGCAAGGTATCACATTTTATTGCATGTTGCTGCCTGTTGATGCAAGCTGTTGCATCTTGTTGCATATTGGTGCACCTTGCTGCATTTGTTTGCAAGCTATCGCATTTTATTGCATGTTGTTGCAAGTTCTTGAAAATTGTGAAGTCTGCCTTATCAAACACGTTAAACATGTCGAAGCAACTTTGCCTGAACGCTGATGGCAAGAAATGAAAACTCTACTTTGCACGAGCAACAAACTGAAACAATCATATTGTAGAAAAAACAAACCTTGACGACCAAAAATATGGGCCTAAACCATAAAATGAACATTTTTGACTTTCTAGGGAAAAGAGGTTATTGAAGGTGTGAAAAGAACGTTTATCGAAAGACTTAAAGAACTGGATTGGATGGATGAAGCGACGAAAAAAAAAGGCGATACTAAGGTTTGTTCACGAGACAAATTGCCCGTCAGGACTATTAGTATCAATGTTGCGTTGGGGCAGCAAACTTCCAATGTCCATATGCTCTAAGAATCCCTTAGATTATCTACTATATCTTTCAAGCGGTTTAATGTAAAGAAAGTTGTAGCCTTGAATTAACAGGGATCGATAAACAAGTCCTTATTCATTTTTTGTTTAATGATTTATGTTAAAAACCACAACGCCACTAATCAATAAAGATCAATTTTCAACCTTAGGCCAATATTATGATTTATGACATCGGTTATCCAGATTTCATCAATGACGTACAGAAACTCAACCAAATCTATGAATCTGTGAGTATTAATCAATTCGTCTCCGAGCACCTTAATTTCTTTGATTTTCAAGAGTACCGTTCTTTATCATGGTTCAACATTGGCCCGCAAGGTCCTTCATGAATGGTGAATGGATCGCATTTTGCCGATAAGCTTCTGAACAAAGAAATGACCCGACCAAAACAATAAAAACCGCATTCGATTTTGCTATGATTGTTTAAGATATTATCTCGTTCAAAGTTAAACTTTCTAAGCAGCCTCAAAATCCTGTTCTAAAGCTTTCTCAGTAACCGTACTAATTTTTCAACTCTTTTTCAAGAATCGTAAAGCATCTGTACCCACACAGTTAAATTCTGTATTCAACTTCTCATAGTTGCGTGCACTTTACTAAGAGCCCTATAATATTAGTTAGGACTTTGGCTTCCTTAAGCGTCTCAAAGTTTTCTAGCAAAAGTTTTCTAGGAACTCCATAATTTCTAGATACAAACTCTAATTATATAATCTCTGTGTTTAAATCTTTTCCGACTTTCAAAATGTCGCAAATTGTTGCAAGAGTGTTCAAGCAGGGTGCCACAGAGTTTCAGACTATTGAAACGTGTTGTAGAGTGTTGCAGCAGAGTGTTATAGTATTGCAGACAAATGCATAATGCTGTTAAAGATTGCTGCAATGTATAACAGACTATTGCAATGTGTTGCAGACTATTGAAAATGTTGAAGAGTGTTGCAGCAGAATGTTATAGAGTTGTAGACAATTTAATAATGCTGTTTTAGACTATTGCAATGTGTTGCAGACCAATGAAAAGTGTTGCAGTGCCCCACAAAAAACAAAGGAAGCGTTTTCGTGTCTTACAACCTATTTCTTGGTTGTTGTGCAATACTTTGCGATATTCATTAAAATTGTGCAACAACATGCAACACTTATTAGACTCAGATATCCATACAAAAATCCCAACAAGAATCCTTAAAGTTTTTACAGACAATTCCAATGAAACTATTTATTTGACCTTCAGAAATCAGAAATGCGTGACTTCCATTAATTCTATCTTGTTTATAACTGTTTTAGCTTGACATATCAAACACATCGTATCTCCAAAATCTCGTTAACTCATTTAAATGGAGGAGAGAGAACAACTTGAATCTTATCAACATGCCCGTCAATAAAAGAATGTAAGTAAGTTTACGAGACTGAAATCCTATTTTGAACAAATGACCCACTGTTTGTCATTATTGCTTTTCCATCATGTGCTGGTTTGCAGGCAAGAAATAAGTACATAAGCTGCCTTTAAGCGGCTGACAACCACAACATAATAATCATGAACTAGGGGGGTCAAGCGCAGAGTTTGGAAAACATTACCGTCTCGCGGTCACTAGCTGGTGGAAGGTCCACAATAAAACGATAGAAACTGCTATGGCACACCCAATCCGTGCTTATTTTCTATCGTTTTGTTAGGAAGGTTTGCCTTCTGGTATGCTATTTTCGAAAGAAGGTTAACAGCCTTTCTGGACTGTATCTGTTTCAAACGTTTGGTCAAACGAACCAACTTTGGATTTATATTCATTTAACTGTTAGAACCCAAGATAACCTACGCTTGTCAGGGTTGTGTTACATTTACATTTATAAGGCCAAAGCGTAAACTATTACATACAACCATTATCAGAACATTAACAAATATCCACTCCACCGTCTACCGTCAATAATAACGGTTACCTATTTGACCCATCCAGGGTGGAAAAGGCAAACCAAGTTCTCTGTATAATTTTGGCAATTTAGGGGTTATTTAAGGGGTAAAAGTCCCCTTTTTAATCTACGCCTAATCTTCGCCTGTTTGTATGTTCCCGTGAAGAATTGGCCCGATTATTTTAGCAGATTTTCAAGTGAAATTTGAAACGAAGGAATCTAGTTACAACGTTGTTCGTTAAACTGCATGTCTTGTGTCTTAACTCGCCTTTCTTTTGATTCGATTCGTGAGGGTTTTTCACGGCAACCAGAACACCAGGCTTTCTGAACTGATAAGGCACAGTAATTAAAGAGAATCATACTAACAGGCGATTAAAATGCAAATGAAGTGAAATAATCTCGTTGTATCATAGATGGGATATTGCGCCGACGCAAGTTAATGCATATTATGATGTTTCAAACAATAAAATGGGTACGTCTCCAACTCTTGTCAGCGAGTCTATTACGTAATATTTTAAAACCTCTTGCCAAAAATCCCCAACAAAAGCCTATACATTCCCCTCTTCTTGATATGTAGCATATATTACATACCCTCTATTCTACACCTTCCCCCGTTTCAACCATTCCTCTCTTATTATCATCCAGAGCAGGACAGTCGCTACATATTCTGTTCCAGGGGGTGTCTGCAATGAATTTGCCAAGAAAATAAGCGTCCAATGCTTTATTTGCGGACATGATAGCAAAATTTGCCGATGAAATACTCTGGCCAAAAGCGCCTTGTTTTAAGACACAATTTGTGTCACACCTCTCCCCCCTGTAGCTATGGTCCTGACCCAGAGTTCATCTTTTTTTAATCCTTTCTCTTTTGAACCAACGTTTCATTTTGGTAATTTCGAATTTTAAAAGTGAGATTGCTCATTTACAAATTGAGTTTTCTTATTCTCAGTATTTCTGGCTGGGATTCTGGGAGATCCGTTTTTCGATTCCAAAGCACCAAAGTAAGTCAAGTGTTTCTAAAAATAATCTCAAAATTTTGACAGCTTACTAATTTGCTAAATTTCGCTTAATGAAACAGATATAGCTGCTGATTTCATTATTGGTCAAAAAGGTGCTTAAAGCTGCTTAATTAAACCTTGGAGATGCTTAAAGAAGCAGAATGGTTTCTGTTATCCACTCGTTCCTTATGCTGGCGATGCTTAATCAAGCCCTGAAAATTCTTAATAACACAGCTATTTTAACTTATTATATCGTTGCTTAAGACGTTGCTTAATTGAGCTTCAAGTTGCTTAATGAAGCAGACATCCTTGCCTATTACATCATTGTTAAAGAATGTGCTTACATCTGCTTAGTTTAGCGAAAAGATTGCATGATGTTTAAGTAAACCTTTTGTGACATATCGATAAGAGTAATTCTCTTCACATCTAAGGTCGTTAGTTTATGGCTCGTTTGGCTTCGTTGCTGGCCATGAAATCACACACGGATTTGATGATCAAGGTAAACGCTAACAAGAAAAAAACTTGCTTGTGATAAGAGGATAATAAAATAAATCATTGAATAAATAAAATTGCAATTAATCTTCACCTTTAATAAGCTTAAATAAATTTAGCTTAATTTCCTTTTCGTTCAAATCACTCGACTTAATAGGCACTTCATCTAAAAGTGTAGAGAGAGAGCCATAAACTGAGATTCATAAATTTTTCACGTTTTTCCTGAAACAAAGATTACTCCAAACTATATTGATTTGATCTTGCATTAGTCAAGTGTTTTGCAATTATGCTTTAGGATTCTATGATTTTCAGGTCTCGTCATTACCAGCTTAAATCTGGCGTTCAAAATTGATCACGCAACATAATCTGTTTTGAACTAAGGGAAGTGCTCTCTCCTCGATTGGTTTACCTACTGAGAGAGCTCCTCCTTTTAAGAAATTCCCTGCATACAAATTCCTTTATAAATTGTGTTATTTTTTGAGTTTGTATCCGTTTTTGTGCATACACTCTGATTCCTTCTATCCGTTTTTGTAAACATCCACTTTGGAAAGCCTTTTCAATAAACCCGAATTTTGGTGCACTACAATGTCAACACTTACACACATTCTGGTTTATTTGTCTCTATTTTTGTAGAAAAATGGATCGGTGTGACCGATGCAATAAACCAATACTTAGATAACTGGTTTAGGACTGTATTCATTTTAAACACTTTGAGACATAAATTTTGTTTTGAGCTTGTCTGATAAAAACTTAACTTTGATTTTCTGGTTAGGCCGAAGGTACGATCCAAATGGTGACTTGAAAGATTGGTGGACGGCATCAAGCACGAGAGCATTCAAAAGCAAGGCATCTTGCATCCAGAAACAGTATTCTGCATACACGTTTCGAGGTTTAAATGTTAGTTGATAAAATTGTTTATGTTTCTTGGGTAGGCCACGAGAGGCAGCTTGAACGAGGAAAAATATCTTGGTTTACAGCATTAGTAAGACTGCTGAGAAAAATTACAACAATACTCACACTATGCCTTGCTTTCTTATTGGAAAATGAGTTTGGGTTGGGTGATAACACCTTTTGTAGATTTATCCTTTGATATTTGCTTGGAACATTGGTGGCAAGTGTGAGAAAAACTGATAAAAATAATCAATATTCCAATACTCAACCGAGACTACGCCCTATAATATGCTGCAATTAACGATTTTATAATTAACTTTTTATATATAAAATTTCAGGTAAATGGAAACATGACATTAGGTGAAAACATCGCCGATATTGGTGGACTGAAGATAGCTTACTCGGTAAATTTTTATATACATATATTTGAAAAAGATGTTTTTCAATCAGTTATTATTGGGACAGTCAATAGGAGAATAATATATTCAACATTTCAAATCATTCTATAATCCACAATCGAACGTAACAACATCTTCGTTTCCCCAACAACTTACAATCTGACATCTCAACATCTAATTTGATTCATCAGCATCTTCTTCAAGTTTTCAACAACATCTACAACTCCTTAACAACATCTTCATTTCCTCAACAACCATTTTAACATCTGAACATATTCTTCAACTCCACAACATCTTCTTCAATTCTAAAACATCTTCTTCAAGCTTTCAACAACATCTACAACTCCTTAACATCATCTTCATTTCCTCAACAGCCATTTTAACATCTGAACATATTCTTCAACTCCACAACATCTTCTTCAATTCTACAACATCTTCTTCTTCAAGTTTTCAACAACATCTACAACTCCTTAACAACATCTTCATTTCCTCAATAACCATTTTAACATCTGAACATATTCTTCAACTCCGCAACATCTTCTTCAATTCTACAACATCTTCTTCAAGTTTTCAACAACATCTACAACTCCTTAACATCATCTTCATTTCCTCAACAGCCATTTTAACATCTGAACATATTCTTCAACTCCACAACATCTTCTTCAATTCTACAACATCTTCTTCAAGCTTTCAACAACATCCACAACTCCTTAACATCATCTTCATTTCCTCAACAACTTCTACAATTTTAACATCTGTAAATCTTCTTCAAGTCCACATCATCTTCTACAAGTTTTCAACATCTTCTTCAACTCCTCAACATTTCCTTCAAGTCTTCAACATCTTCCTTAACTTTCAACAACTTTTCCAATCTAACATCTCAGTATCTTCTTCAATTTCTCAACATCTTCTTCAACTCCTTAAGTATTCTACAACCTAACATCCCAACATATTTTTCAATGTCACAAATTTTTTAAAAATTCTGCAATCTCGTTTTGTTGCAGGCATACAAACGATGGGTGAAAGAAAACGGAAATGAATCAAAACTTCCTGGAATCAATTTAAACCACGATCAGCTCTTCTTTTTATCGTTTGGGCAGGTAATAATGTATAATCTTTAAAAAATTATTCTTAACCTGAACGAAATTAATAACTAAATGTGAATCAAAATCACGTCTTAATTAAGAGAAGGTGAAAAGGGAGGAGATATAAAAGAGAAGAGAAGAGAAGAGAAGAGAAGAGAAGAGAAGAGAAGAGAAGAGAAGAGAAGAGAAGAGAAGGGAAGAGAAGAGAAGAGAAGAGAAGAGAAGAGAAGAGAAGAGAAGAGAAGAGAAGAGAAGAAAAGAGAAGAGAAGAGAAGAGAAGAGAAGAGAAGAGAAGAGAAGAGAAGAGAAGAGAAGAGAAGAGAAGAGAAGAGAAGAGAAGAGAAGAGAAGAGAAGAAAAGAGGAGGAGAGGAGAAGAGACGAGAAGAGAAGAGAAGAGAAGAGAAGAGAAGAGAAGAAACGAGAAGAGAAGAGAAGAGAAGAGAAGAGAAGAGAAGAGAAGAGAAGAGAAGAGACGAGAAGAGAAGAGAAGAGAAGAGAAGAAACGAGAAGAAACGAGAAGAGAAGAGAAGAGAAGAGAAGAGGAAGAGAAGAGAAGAGAAGAGAAGAGAAGAAACGAGAAGAGAAGAGAAGAGAAGAGAAGAAACGAGAAGAGAAGAGAAGAGAAGAGAAGAGAAGAGAAGAGAAGAGAAGAGAAGAGAAGAGAAGAGAAGAAACGAGAAGAGAAGAAACGAGAAGAGAAGAAACGAGAAGAGAAGAGAAGAGAAGAGGAAGAGAAGAGAAAAGGAGAGAAGAGAAGAGGAAGAGAGGAGAGGAGGAAGAGAGGAGAAATTGTGCTTATATTAGAATAACCTAAGTAATAATTTTGAACTAAAATGGGACCAGAAAACCTAACAATTGCGTGATTTTTTCAATCATGTAGCTTTGGTGTGCCCTGTACAATGAGCAGAAAGGAAAACGAATTGTTCAAAATGATGTTCACAGTCTTCCAGATTTGAGGTAAGAAATTGTCTCTTTAAAAGTAGAATTCTCATTTATAATCATGCCAGAGCTAGGCTTTTTTATCAGATTTCTAGCTCTACTATGAGGCCATTTTCTACCTATTCCGTTTGTTCCTATAAATATAAGTTGTTTTTTATTTCCCTTCTTTATTTCCGGTACCTGTCCTGTCCTGTCCTGTCCTGTCCTGTCCTGTCCTGTCCTGTCCTGTCCTGTCCTGTCCTGTCCTGTCCTGTCCTGTCCTGTCCTGTCCTGTCCTGTCCTGTCCTGTCCTTTCCCATCCCGTCCTCTGATTTTACTAATCATATGTATTCTTATTTTAGGGTCAAGGGACCTTTATCTAATATGAAAGAATTTGCTGAAGCATTCAACTGCCCCGCAAACTCACCCATGATGAGAAAAAATAAATGCGAAATGTGGTGATTACAGAACCTATAAAAATAGCATTGCGTTGTATATAATAAAATTGTTGTTATACAAATGTAAAGGGTAAGTTTTAGCTTAAGGATGCTCAAGCCTTATGAGTTTCCGAGGTAGGTTTATGTAATATCTAATGCAAATTGTATTGTAACCATAAATATCTATATATATATATATATACATATATCTTAAGTATCGAATATCATATCTCATTGTGTTGACCATGTGTACATTTTGCTATGGTTCATGCGGTCGATTCTTAAACTAAGGTAGAAGCCAGGGACGTAGCCGTGGGGAGATATGAGAGCTGTCACCCCCTTTTGAAAATGAAGAAGAAATATTATTGTTGCGTTACCAACAGTTTTGAGCACTAACAACACCAAAATGATTAAAAACACTTGCTCTACCGCCACTGCACCGTTCCCAAACCCACCTCACTCTTTTATTTACTGTCTTTTATACGTTCGGTCGGTGGAGACAGCACTATTTAAACTTAAAACTGCAGAATTTGACCCCCCTATATTTAAGACTCCTGGTCTCGTTCCTGGTAGAAGCATAATAAGTTTTGTTATTGGAGGAAAATCAATCACTGGCAAAACAAAATTAAGGGGAAAAGAGCCGGAGAGACGGAAAGAGGATGTCTAATCAAAACAACATTAAAGAATGGAATAACACCTTTAGCAAAAGTGGACTGGCTTATGCATGTCAAGAAAATGACGTTCGGAGAAGCATGTTCATCGACCCCCTCCCGCATGACGACACGTTGAAAAAGATCCCTCTTTTCCAGGGCCGTAACTGCAGTGGGGTGAGGGGATGTTACACCCAAGGAAAAATATTTTGTTTCAAAAATGAGGCGTTTTTGCCCACGATCGAGTGTTCGTCGGTAAATAAAGGATTATACGCCAATTTTGTCGGCAAGTTCACCGTAGACACTCCCCTAAAATATCACATCTAGCTACAGCCCTGCTCTTTTCATGTACCCCCACTCCAAATCTGTGATGCACCACATTGCTTGGAAATTGATTAATAAAAATGACAAACCTTTGATGATGTATTTAAAGAATGCTGAGTTTCCTTATGTCCATTAACATGTTCATCATCTCTGCAATGCTTTGGTGAGAATCAATCGAGTTTTTGGGTGGGAGGCATTCTCGGAGTTTCTTTTGCATTGTCTATGATAGGTAGAATGAATGATAGAATGAATTAATAAACTTAAATGTTAGATAAAACTCTTGATATGATGATTACAAGGGATCGTGGTTTGTGAAAAAGCATTCTGTGATGAGAAAAGAAACGAGGGGGGAGATCTTTCAACTGTTGCCGCTACTTTTCTTTGAATTTTTTATCAAGCAATAAATGGCATTAAAGAATACAAATCTATTTTATGAAAATTGAAATCTTTAGCCAAATGATGAACCTCTTACGTAAGCGGACCAACGAGCAGCGTCAGCCGGGCATAAATATTATAGTAATGGAAGATAACTTGTCTCTTCTGCATTACATGGACAATTTTAACTGACGAGCAAATAACACTATGAAACGATAGTCCAAAAAGCATGAAAATACATTACAGCAATTCAACTATTATTCTTAAAGTAATACAACATGGCTATATTTAGCATAAATACCACTTAACATAGATACAAGTACTAAGAAAATTAAGTATCAGGAGAGTAACAGTGACAGCTCCATAGAAAGAGGGGGGGCTGCAGAGAGTTTATGTTTCCGTGTCCCCTTTCAAAATCACCCTTCTTTCCAACAATGTGATTTGAATGCTCGCTTAAACGAAATTTAAAACTTTTTCACAGTTCCATAACAGAATAATTTGATAGCTGGTTCCCTTGAAAAGTCCCCCCCCCCCCATCTTCACTGGCCGAACCCTCGCTAAAACCAGTATGTGAAAATCCAATATTCACCTCAATTTGCTGGTAGATATTCTCGTTTCTTGGCAACATCAATTTTCCATTTGTTTCACTCTCAATGAGACACTGGAAAAGATCCTTGACAAATAAATAAGTAAAAAAACACAGTTTTTTTTTACAATTGAAAGCATCAGGTTTTTACTAGGTATGATTAAATGCAGTCAAATAACTAGGAATTAGTGATTGGTGTGGGGAATGCATAAAATGATGAAGTCAATGATGGGTGTGGCCCTTACTAAATTCTCTAGACACATTAATTCATGGCAATGTAATGTAATTCATAAATACAATACAGAGAGGTAATTATCTTCCTATGAGTAACAATTTACATTGATATGAAATTATCAATCAGACAATTTCTTCTAATTTCCTCCATCCTTTAAATCCTACTAGACCAAAAACAGTCATTGACTTACATTTACAATTTGCATGGAAAACAGTTAAATCAAGTGATGCGATGCTAATAGCTTAAATATTATTATTATTATTATATTGTTATATATAACAATCGAACAAATGATACCTGATTTCAATATTTATCTGTTTTGAAGATGAACCCAACGCCTAAAAATCTCGAGGCTCAATTAAAATTTGTTTTTGCCAATGGAATAAATTTGTTAGTTGCTTACCTCAAATCTATGAAGGATGGCAGAATGAAGAGCCAAAAGAAGATGGACATTGTGACATTCCAAAAGAATAGAAGGAACATCTGTAACACCATCTTTTTTTGTAACTTTCTTAATAACCAAAGACATTGTAGTCTGGTGTTTGCATGGTAATTCAAGAAGAAAGGTGGTTCCATAATTGGCAAAAGTTTTCTGATCATTGTATGGAAAAAGTTTGGATAACAAAGTTTCAATGGCATTGGTAGAATTTGATGGTTCTCCGTCGTGGAACAAACATTGACAAAAGAAAGGAGGTATGGTCAAAGATTTTGATTCAGTTGGTACATGTTTGTTTGGTACAAATTCAAAAGCAGAGCAAAGCAAACAGGTCTGATGCAATTGGTAGTTGGCATTGCTGGGATATGGACCATCTTGTTGAACTTGTCCATCTTGGATGTTTAAAATGTCTAGTATAGTAATGGTACATGAATTCAATGGCAGAGTAACATCTGGTATTAAACTTTCTGCTCCAACTGTTGCATTAGTGCTGGGAGTTTGAGGAAACTTGATGCTTAAATTGAAGTCAAATCTAACTGGCAAAAATATCTGCATTTCAGAAAAGCTGACATGATATTTGTATTGCATGAAGGAGCTTGCTTTCATTGAGCGAAGAGGAAATATTTTAGAAAAAGCTGTCAATTCTCCAAATGATGAATTCATTGTTCTTTGCCTAGCCTCTCCTACACATTGCACCAAGCAGTCTTCTGGTAAATTATATTCAGAATCATTGTGAATGGTTATGTCCAGATAAAGTGTCCCATCTGCATCCATTGATAAACAATCAATGTTACAAAATAAATTTGGCTTTGACACTCCCAGGCAACTTTGATTTTCATCGCTTTTCAAGTTACTCATGATAGTTGCAGTTAAGGAGGCAGCCATTTCCAAGTATTGCAATCTGCAATCTTGTCCCCTGAGCAAACTCTTCAACTTATTAAGATCCTTCTGAGAGCTTTCAAGTGTTTTAATAAGGTAATTTATCTCAGTGGGTTCTGTGCTCTTCAAACTAGCATCTTTTTCAGCAACATGATCTAGCATTATATCCAAAATATGTCCCTCTCTATTAGCACAGTTGAAATTTATGTTACAATCCCCTGCAGTTGCTGAAGACAGGATAGTTCTAGGAATACAGATAACTGATATATTCATGGTATATACTGGCTTTAAAATGGGAGATATAGATACTTGCTGTCCATTTTCTATATGCAAACAAATGAAAAGTTTTGATATGTGCAGGCTTTCACCAGTGACAGAAATGAGGAGATCCTTAGTTGATGATACTGACAAAACTGGTCCAGGTACATGGCACATGTTAAATACTGACATTTGACATCCTTTGATTTGACGCAAAATGATGACAACCTTGCCAAGTTTACCAACCAACATCAAAACATCGTCACCTTTTAAGGTTTCTTTCAATGTGGTTAGATGTTCTTCTGGAGCATTTTTATGTCTCTTATGGCCAGTCTCATCATCTTTCAAAGAGAAATCCTTTACTTCAGCGACCAACATGTTAAGCAACGGCTGTTTCAGATCACACAGAACATTTTTACCATCAAAGGAATCAATTCTGTCTCCTTTCATTCCCATAGTCACAGGAAAAGAAAACACTTTGCCATTTTCATCACTGCACATAAACATCCATGATTTTTCAAGCACATTTTTGAGTGAGAATATTGAGCAAAATAAATCCCTTTTTATCTCAAGAATCCCTTGCATGCTTGATGGGTTGGTGCATTTCTGAGAAATGATGTTCATGCTTGATGTGTCTGACAAATTATATTGATCTTTGATTGGCACTGATCTTGCAACATCAAAAATCTCTAACATTGTGTGACACTCAAATTTAGCATGCATCATGTTTATTTTCTGGACTTTAATACTTTTCACACTCTTCTTGACTATGATAATTTCTCCATTAATGTCAAATAAATTTATTAAATCACCATCTTGCATGACCTTGAAATCATCATTTATTTTGATTGGCCATGTTGGTATTATTTGATCACATGATCTATTAGCAGCTGGGTAGTGAACTGTTGTTAGTAGTGATCCAAATATATCACATGATTCTCCCTGACTGCTCGCATGATTTTCTCTGTTAAAACAATAAGCAAGAAATTAGATATACATCGTGGATGAAAGATAAATTCTTTTGCACGAAAATCTACAAAATGATAAATCGCATGATTTTCAATATTGTTCCTTGGCATTATTTGTACTCAGCATGGACTTTAGATGGAATGAACCCTAGAATATATTACAGAATAATATATTTTCTTCCTAGAATATATTACATAAAAACCCAAAGTGCTATAACGTTTTTTATCTCAGAGAGTTTTTCATGCTGAAAAACGAAAAAATTAAACCGAAAAATGAAAACCTGAAACAGAACTGAACTGAACATGCTGACAAGAAAATATCTTTCAAATGCAGGCCAACCGTGCACTACTAGCGCCATACTTACTCCAATATTTTCCCATAATTTTTGAAAATAGTTGTATAATCGAGTTTCCAGATAGCACCATCACTTGTTAACACATAAATGCACCAATCCTGTGCTGCATTGCATTCAACAACCTTCAAAATAGTTGATGAAAAGGACAGAGTTTGTATTAGGCCCACTTTCTTCCTCCAACGGCACCCTCTCCTTGCCGATTTCTCTGTATTTCCAGGGAAAGAAACTTCTAGAGCATACAAGAACATTTCAGCATTGACAATAAGACATTCTTTTTCAAGAGCATTCTGTTTATTCAAAATCAGTATTTCTTTCACTTCTTTTCGAGTCTTAAAAAGTTGGTTGACTTTGTGTGCGAACATCCTGTTTTCCCGCCATTAACTGTGTTAACGCTCCTCCGCAGATGCAGGCGCAATGGTATTTTTCCAAGAAATTAACAAAACACCACTTCCGGGTTAACTTCTACAGTCTTATAAGACAAATGTATTCCTTCTTCGTAAACTTCCATTGTCCTATTTTTGACAATTTTCTGCTGAGTATGCAATTTTAAAATGAATCTCTTATCTCTGATTTCCATTTGTCTCAAATACATAATGGAATTTTAGTTTTTAGAGCACCTTTTCACGAATTTGCTAGAATCACTTCATGTACATTGGACCATGGAGTGAAAAAAATTCAAATTCAAGATTAGTTTTAATTCCATTTAATGGAGTATGAAAGGATTATTAATAGAATATTGTGAGAGGGAGTGGCTAGATGGAGCTTCCTGTAGTCAAAATATAACCCAATCCCATATTTTTAAAAGACAGGAAAAACTTTGAAATGGGGTAAATTGATAACAGACTTGCAACAACAATATAAGAAATATCTAATAAAAAAAGAATCATTGAAAGTTGATCAATAAATCATCTATAAAATAACTTATCACTTATAAAAATACATTTAGTACACTTTGTTTAACATTTGTGCATTATAACCTAATGTGCAAGTAATATAATTTAAAAACACACTTATATGCTTGACTTTAGAGCCTGTGCCCACCATGATCCCTTGCGGTCATTCCCTTCCCATAGTGCATTATTATAAGCTTATAGTTAGACACCAGATCTCCGCCCATTTACCTAATGAACGAAATATTTCAATAATTTCTGTTGCTATTACTAAAGCCAATGACCATGCAGAGTATATAAAGTGACGAATAAATTGTTTTTGTTTTTGCTTAGTAATAAGTTTTTTGGTTAATAAAGATCATTCTCATGAATTTTTTATTTTATTTCCTGCTCGGGTCGCACGGGATCACGGTAGGCCAAACTCTGAAACGACTTTCTATTATTTACATAAAATCATTTTCTTGATTAAATCAAAGTTGCAAAGCTCCTTCTAAATTATGACATTTAAAGTTATACACCTTACTAAATCACGCAAAAACAAAGTAGAAAGGACAAATAGCCTAGCTATTTTTGGAGTCTACCCGTCGGGGCTATTCTAAATGCTCTCCTGCGATCAGCCCATCAGAATAAAATCTATGGCATGCCTGTTTCATGATGCCTTGAATCGGCATCAACAGGTACTGTGTTGTAACCAATACCAGCCACTGTTGGTACAAACGAACAACAACCATATGTCCCTTTATCCCAAAACCGTGCTCTAAAAGGCATTGGAAAACTTCTTTTTAATTCCTATGCCATTTTTCGCTTCCATTCCAACTCCACTGTCCAACCCAAGCGATGCATTCGAAGAGTCGCTATCAGAATTAAAACGTGACCTGTTTTTTATCCAACTTGTCCGGCTAGTTTCGCTGCATTTACTCTCGTAACGTCGCATCTTTCCGCTGAGTAAATTCGGTTTCGACGGCAGGGCGCTTGGGTTGTGGTTCTGGTCCTTGAATGCCCGAGGCTTGGGGGGAACAGCTGGGGGGCTTCTTGGGGATTGTGATGATAATTTTGTTGCTTCTTTGATGGCCATTACAAACAACCTTTTCTCTTCGGCTGATCTGGAAAGCAAAAGCGATGATTGATCGGTTAATGAGTAGATGGGAATATAAGCGAATAAGAAATTAAATAAGTAAGCAAATCAAGCGGATAGCAAAGTTGAGCATTTCGAAAAAGAAAACAGTAAGCAAACGTGGAAAATAATTTGTTAGTATCTTGCAGAAGAAGGCAAAGAAATGAGCAATTAAGCAAAAAGTAAGCAACATAAACGTTTTTAGGGAATAATGACAAAAATAAGGCGGAAGCGGAAAGTAAGCAAGCTTGAAAACAAGCAAGGAAAGTAAGCTACAGAGGAAATAAAGCAAAAACGTAAACAAGAGAACTGTCATTAAGGAACAAGGGTCTACAACCATGAAAGTTAGCAAGCATTATAAGTGAAATTAAATGAACACTGACATAAATTAAGCAAAAAAGTGAGCTAGTAAACAAACAAAATAAGAAAAAAGTGAGCAAAATTAGACACGAGTAGTCGGTAAATAAAGCATCCATGTGTCAAGAATTAAGCATGTGAGCAACCGAACAATTAAGAATGTCTTGATGCTTGTGAGAAACAAAGACTAGAAGGAACAATACAAGACAGTCTCACCTGTTAACAAATGTATAGGATGTCTCTTGGCCAGATCCTTGGCTGTCTGTGTCAACTATTTCCCAAATGTGATTGGTATCTTGAAAAAAGGAGAATGGGGCAAAGTGACGTAATGTGAACACAGAGATCAAGAAAGACATTATTCGAAAAAAACTGACAAATTTCATGCTGAGAAGGGATCTGAGATGCGCTCGAATTTTATTGATCTTTGAATCAAGGCATAATTGTTTATAGTTTTTCAGACAGCGAATTTCGTGCAAGAAACAGCAATTATGCTGCAAAGATAATTTCGTTGTATCTAAAATGTATTAAGTCATCATACAAGTATTATGTCGTTTAGAACTAAAGTTCAAGTTGTGAAAAATTGCGCCTACCATAGGTATCATTAGCTTTATTTGTCTAGTAAGGGGCAATCTCTTGCGTGCATTTTCCCTAAAGAACGTTTGCGAGAAAATTTGAAATTTGAATCGTTGTTGGTTTTTTGCAAAGCAATGTCGAATCTGACAAATATAAAGAACAACAATAACCGGCAGGAACCCAAAACCAACCCAAAACAAACACAAAACAAACACAAAACAAACACAAAACAAACACAAAACAAACACAAAACAAACACAAAACAAACACAAAACAAAGAGGACAAAATCATTGTTGTCAAATTTCGCTTTGCTTTGTTCCTTATATTTGTGATTCATGTGCATAGTCGCCAGTATTTCTTAAATATTCGCTAGGAATTCTGTTAATTTTTTCTCTATTTTTCTTGTCACAATTAAATTTAGCTATAGAATACCTGCTTATTACATGACTACTTTTGAAATCAGTGTAAATATTTTTAACATATTCTACAACTGACTGTAATATCCTGTATAAATATTTGAAAATAATAATAATAATAATAATAATAATAATAATAATAATAATAATAATGATGATAATAATAATAATAATAATAATAATAATAATAATAATAATAATAATAATAATAATAATTATAATAATAATATTGTCTTAAGAACTGAGCATGTATTCCTATTGCAAAACGTTATACTTGCATGAAAATGCGAAGATAAAGTGCATATAATCAATATTTTCTTCCGACACTGATCAGTGCATGAAATATTGGATAATGATAATCAACTTATATAAGGAATAGCTCCATAATTTTCGAGTTTGAAAGAAAACTGCAAGTCTACTTGCAAGACTAGCAAGTTTCCCAAGCACGATCTCTGGGGAGAGCAGCAATTGTTAACTTTTGTATCTAGTAGTTTCTTAAGTTTTATTTGTATACTTTAATTAACTTTATATGTAGAAAGCTGATAGAGATTTTGTGGTCAAAATATATGAAATAAAAAAAAACTTACCATTGGATGACCATGCGTAATCCCGAATTAGAACAGACCAAATTGGAATTAAAATTTGATATTTAACTTCGTCTGTTGTTTTTACTTTAAGGGATGATGAAGGAGAGTTCGCCTGGAAATATAAAAGACTAAATTAAGAAACACACGGATAGAATTATTTTTATTTATTCTATGAGGTTTTAGTAACTTTACTTTCTTTTACGTTAATCAGGACACACAATGATAACGGCAGAAAAGTTGAATTGGTAATCCTGAATAAAATTCGTATTATTATTATTATTATTATTATTATTATTATTATTATTATTATTATTATTATTATTATTATTATTATTATTATTATTATTATTATTATTATTATTATTATTATTATTATTATACTTCAACAAAATGGGATAAAGGCAAACATAAGTGTGCTATGTTTTGGATCACTTGGTTCAGTGCACAAGGATGTTAGAACATGTTTGAAAAGATTAGGACTGTCACATGAAGAGGCAAAAGGAACGATGAAATGGTGCGGGGTCTCAAATATGATAGGTGGAAACATCATTTGGCGGGAAAAATGCAAGTTAGTACACGAAGAAAGGAACAGTGAACATTGAAGAGTTACCAGACAAACATTTGACGCTGAGACTTTAATTTTTTGTAGCTCTCGTTAGTCAAAGTATATTAGAAGTGTATTTTTATTATTATTATTATGCATCGTTAATAAGGGAATAAAACTGATAGAATAATAACGTAAATAACGTTCACAGAAACTGATAACGTAAATAGTTTATTTGTCATTTAAAAAACACCGTTTTTTTCACATGGGAAACTTGGAATTTAACATACTTCTCGCTTTCTGAAAATCATCTGTTCTAAAGATTATATGGAAGATTCTTCCTTCATCATTCAAAGAAAAATGAGCAATTTTTATTTAACGCATATAAAAATTTGTTCATGTTTACCTTTTTTCTCACTTTTTGATCATAAGCTACCAAAGCAATAGCCTTCTTAAAAACTGAAATTAAAAATTATGAAGTGTTTAAAAACTAAATAATAATCATTTGCAAACAACTGAAAAAATGAAATGAGACTCTGAAAAATCGACTGTTATGTTTATCACACTGAGATTTTGCTGGGCAAAGACAAAGAGAATGAAGCAGAGTTGTCAAACAATAGTCTCCCATTCCATTGTTTTGCCCACAAAGATGTCAATCAAAGTCACATGCTTTTGGGTCCTATTGTACATTGCAACTTGGCCTTCTCAGCCATCAGTCACCAACAATTTTCACGTGATCAGCGTATGAACAGCTCTCAAACGAGGTCAGCCTTGCTTTGTAGACATGCTTACAAAGTCAATACGAGACAATCTCCACATGATCAATGTCAGCTACTATAAGGAAAATTTATAAAAGAGTAAAAATCTACGTTTAGCTTAAATTTTCAAAGTTCAACGTACTGAAAAGTGTTGCATCATTTTCATTGTCTTTCTTCCCCTTTCCCGTAATGAAATTATTTCTGATAGTTGCACTTCCACTTTCTTTATCTGCTCCGTGGAGCCAACGAATCTTTCCATAATGCAAAAGATTATCAACTCCCATCTCCGTCGGCTAAAATCAATTTAAATCAAAATTAATAACAGTTAAGCTTCGAAGTACATTCAAAAAACAAATAGATCTCTTATCCAGTTACACGTCTGCATCACATATTTTATTCAGCAGTCACATCCTAGCAGGATAGGTATAGTAGAGTGTAATTATCGTTGTAAATTATTCTATATGAATATAAAAAAAACATCCTAGCATCAATAAATTCAAACTTTGATCGTTCATTTTGTTACTTTCTGTCATTTGTTATCACTCTGAAGAAGCCGCCTATGCTAAAAATGCGAAAACGATTTGCTGCTGTAAAATTTCCAGATCATTCTAGGGGGGGGGTTCTTATCTGATCACTTACTCTTCTGGCTCAGGCTAAGATTATGATATTTAGTACCATGAAGATAGTAAAATTATATCTGACATCTGATTTGTCATACATGTCTTAACTGAAATGTCGTCACTATAAAAATCATTATAAAAGTTTATAGAAATGCCGATTATTGTCATCGTCCTCATTGTCAATTTGATTGCTAAGTTGCATTTCCCGAAATCTGAAAATTATATCTATAAAGCAAGATTTGTATGTTTTTGCCTAACTTTAAGATAAGTAAAATGGAATTTTTTCAACTCACCTCAACATCTTCGACAGTTTCACAAAGTTTTTCAAATCTTGGAGAGTAGGTCTCGCTTATCATCTGCATTTCATTTATATAATTCGCAACTTTTTCTATGCTAACTAATGCTTCTTTCAGACATTTATGCTCTTCACTGTCCTTATCCATTAATTTTAACATTTCTTTTATCAACAATGGGTACCGAAGAATCCTCTAAAATTGAAAAAAATATAAAGTGTGTGATTACATCTGTTTTATTGATAGAAAGTCGGTTGGATAATGACATGAAATTAACACGGTGTGAAGAAAGAAATATTGAAAGTGAAAAAACTAGGATAATAGAAAGGCCGGTGAAAACAAGTCAACAGTCATAATTTGACATGCAGAAGCAAACCAAACAGACATTTCTCAAACGAAATCTTTCTCAAAATTCACAAAATATCACCGTTAAAAAGATGCAATATTCAACGTGTTAATGAGAAGCGAAACTTCAAAGTACAACTTAGGATGAGATCAGATTTCTTCGATTTACTTTCGATGCAGGAAATATTCGAAAAGTGAACTTTCTACAGCCAGAATTCTTTTCGTTTTGGTTACTTAACCAAGACTTCAAACTCGAAAGGTTTTCGAAGAGTTTAGCAAACATACTTGAATTGGCGTAATGAGGTACGATTCCAATGTCCCTGAATGTTGCTGCTTCGGATTTCTTGCTTCTAAAAACGCTTGAAGTTCTGGGTTTTTACCTGTTTAAAGACAATCATAGTGCATAATGTGATAGTAAAAAATAATAGCATGAAATACGATATGATAATGACCATCGAAGCGACTGGATATATCCTTAATTTTTGAAAAATGCCAATTTTTTCTAATTGAAAGCAATTTAGAGAGCAAAGTTATCAGCAATTAGGACAGCTGTCAGGACAACATTCCAGCCATTGGGACAGCATTTCAGCCACAGTGCATCACAAATACCAAAGATTTGACTTGTGTAAAGGTAAGGAATCGCTCTCACGGACACTTCCAGCCCCCCTTTGGCACTGACACTATGTGCTTTACCCTAAATGAGTCCCTTTTTAACAAAAGAAGAAAAAAATGGGGCCATCGATTGAACGAGTTATTACTCCTTGCACATTATTTTCGATCTATGGGTAAATCCTCGTTTATCATTTGGTCAGAGTATCAAAAAAAGATAACTCCAAAATTCAAGTTAAAGTTCTGTTTTTTGATTCAAAATTTAAATTGATTGTGTTATTAATAAAACTGACGCTTGTAGAAAAACTGCAGGACAAGAATTGCTTCAGAAGAAATCAATTTCAAATCTTGCACCATTCTCTTAAAAAAAAAACATAATACTTACCAGGTTCTAACAGTTTGACTGCCCGGGAATGACAAGAACAGAATGTGCTGTACAGTTTAAATTTGTCAACATATTCTAAAAATGTTTCAGCGATGCCATAAAGAACATTCTAAAAAGAATGGAATTTACAAACAGTGTTGAATAAACGTTTCAGAAACAAGTTTTGCATACAATGAGTTTGGAAATGTGTCATGCATTTCTGTTTTTCATAGCTTTAGAAAGACAGCCAACTTTCCCTTCCAGACAACGTAATTCAAGGGGGCTGCGATACTGATAATAATGATAACAATAATAATAAAAAGGACATTATATTGCGCCGTATCTCCCCTAGGCTAATCGCCGCATTAATCCTTTATAAATAAAACAAATTATATTTATATAATTTTCATTACATATCTATATTTTTTCCATGCTAAAATGTCTTCAACATATAAAAGTCTTGAAACATTTTTGAAATTTTTTCTAACAGTAAATTATGATGAATCAGAAAATAATGCATAACGGTCTCAGCAAATCTTTCTTGAAGAAAAAACTAGAGCTCATATATAGATAGATGCACAGTACTTTCTATAAAATAGATAAATAAATTTCTATTTTTTATGTTAGGGGAAAAAATACAACAAATCTTGAGATGATAGAAAACAAAATTTTCTTAAATATTTACCTGGAATTGATTAACCTCTTCATATTTAGTAAAATCTTTGTCAGTGCGTACAACATCCTAGAAAAATAAATATATATTAATATTTTTATTAGTTTAATTAGTTTGAACGATCAGATGTTTATCACAAGTTAAACACCCTTTATATCATTAAAACATTCTATCAAATGCCTGTGATAAAAAATGGAATGTCAAATTAACTAGAACACAGAACCCCCTTCAATGGACGCCAGAGGGGCCTCTCAAAAATATTAATCGTAGGTGAGGGGTTTCTTCAAGATAAGGGATATATGAAAAAGGAAATGTTTTGTTTTGTAACGTTTGTGTATCGAAATAAAAAATCAATATAAACAAGGTTCTATGATTTCTCATGAAAGGGAAAGGTGCAATATTTACTGGCCTGCGCAACACAAAAACAACAACTGATGCCTTTAAAACGTTTATGATGGAAAATAATATTAAATAGTAAATAAGTTGTTTAGATATTGAAAGCAAAGTTTAGATTTCGATAAATCCTCACCTCTAGATTTTCAAGGAAATGGGTTTGGAAGTCGTAAATTGCAGAGACATTACCAACTAGTGAGTCAACCTATTCACAAAAAATAAAACTTTTAACAACCATGAAACGATCTTTAAAAATTAAGCAAACAGCAAATAAACAAATGAATCAATCAATCAATTCATCAACCAATCAATCAATCAATCAATGAATCAATCAATCAATCAATAAATCAATTCATCAATCAATCAATCAATCAATCAATCAATCAACTCCTTAAATAAATAAATAAATAAATAAATCAATCAATCAATCAATCAATCAATCAACTAATCAAACTATCAAAATACTGCCCAGAAAAATCAGATGGAAGATAACGTCACTGCAGTTAGACATAAACTTCGTCTTTCAGTTGCTTGTGGCTTGTACTTGCCATGGCCTCTAAGCGTCAAATGGCAATCAAATTTCTTGTTTTATGCAGAGTCTTGGAGGTTATGTTGACGTGAGGCAATGGATTAAAAATTGAAATTCACCTCTTCCCTTGACAAGAAATTTTCTTCTTTTAATGGGAACAAATACCGCTCTAACAAAATGTTGAGATTCTAGAAAGTGAAAAGAAATCAAATTATAATGCACATTCATCTGTATAAAATGTCATCTACAGAGCAAGGCAAAGCTGAAGGGGTTAAAATTGTATTTACTTCCCGTTGAATGAAAATGTGAAAATGGCCATGCTAAGATTTCAATGATGGTATATTTAACGCATGATACATGCTCATTCCTTCCATAATTTGATATATTCCCATTAATCGTAGGAATATTTAATTAAATCTCACATGAAATAGAAAATTTCAAACTCTTATCAAAACGATTGCAGAAGGGACTGATTGCTAAAAATCTATATCTGTCATTGACAATATCTGGTGACAAAAATGGCAATATTTCTTTGAAAATACCTTAAGAAGGACCATTATGGAATTGCATTGAACGTTCTCATGCTTTCTCTGCAATTTTCATCCTGATGTATTTTTAACTTAGCTCTTTCACCCCTGGACGGGCCATATGGCCCAATGACAAACACCGGAAAAGATGACTTTTCAGGGGGTGAAGTACAAAATATTGTGTATGTTCTGATGGCAGTTTTCTATAATAGTTTACGCTTTCACCTAAGTTATTTGACTATGCTAACCCCCGAAAAGCGCAGAATTATATGAGTTTTATCAGTTAACTGAAAATTAATCCGGGTGCTTGCGGTCAGCGAATTGGCTTGGATAATATTGCACTTGCCTTGACATATGTACGCTCTGTTTCTTGCAACTCCAAGACAATCTTTCGCAGTCTTTGTCCCGGTTTTATGATTGTCTGGACTCTTTCTTCATCTGGGCTTATTTCATTCATCTGTCTTGATATGATATTCACTTCCTCCGTTCTCTGTAATATTGTAACATTAACAATCATAAACCTGAGGTTCAAGTTAACCGGTTTTATTGCACAACGTGAAAATCAGTAGCAGTAACACATCTGCATACTTAGAAATATAAGCTAAAAAACTCGACAAAAATGACGGATAGAAGATGTCTTCGCATGAAAAAATGTGAACAGAATTTTCATTGCTTATTTCTATCTTGATTGGTCGTCAATATTTAAGGATTCTGCTTCTGATTGGGTACATTAAAGAGCATTCAGCATTCAGTCTATAAGTGAGACATTCACGCACTTATATCATGAGGCGAGCAAAGCAATAGGTGGCAGGTTCGAATCCTACCCTGACCATATCAATATCTCATGCTTTTTTTTCTAAATCAAATTTTGATCTGTGTAACAATGCAGCAATGAATGTTGTAAATAGAGCAAACTCAAGATACCCATAGCAGTCTACATACCGACTTCACAATTTAAATCGAAGTGCAAAATAAATTTATAATTTCTCTTTTAAGCCCACTCACTCTGAAGCTTATTCCAACCAAATTTAAACGCTAAAATTGTCAAAGACCCGAAAAATCTCTAGCCATGGAGATCAAAAGTAGATTGCAATCGTAAATTAACTTGTCTTGAACATCCATTCAATGCATCTTCGTCAAAGTGCCGCTATTTTCATAAAATTAGGCCAAAATATAGAATTGAAACATGGCAACCATCTATCGAATTAAGTCCATACTTACACTTAAAAGGGCATCGATGTCATCATTTTGGGCAGGCGTGGTATTACCAATACCTGAGCGACTTGTGACCGAGCTCTTGGCATCATCATCATCATCTGTAAACAGAACATATCAAATAGATTTTGAATCGGAAGTTGGCGACCAAATTCTTACGCAATATTCTTCAAACGTTTACTTTGCGAATCTAGGCCTCACAGCACCGAGGGAAGCCAAGGAAAAGTATACTTAAGATGAGTAATAAAAGATTATAGAAATAGTAGAAAAAGAGATGAATGGTCATAGAGTATTAAATAAATCAAGAGTAGCATACCCATTGGTGGTGGCACGATTAAAGTGTCCAAAACATCTTCATTGATCTCGTATTGACTGTTAAAAAGAAAGATTAAAATCGTCTACCTTTTTGATGTCCTTCATTTGCAAGTAACAAGAAGGGTCTTTTCGGTAAGAATGAACGAAGCAGCCAACTTAGTTTAGTTGCAGATTATGTTTTGTTCCAAGACAAAATGACAAAATGAAGCAATGTCAAGATAACAATATATAAAATGACAAAAAAAATGAAATATCAAAAAATAACAAAATGATTAAAAATGACAAAATGGCAACATGACAATTTAAGGAAAAGACAAAATGGAAAATTGACAAGATGTCATCATAGTGATTAAAAAAACAAAATATCAAAGTACACACCTCGTTTTTGGAGGCGGAGGACAAACTAAAAATGAGATGAGATTTTCTGTTGTTTGCCGCGTCTTTTTTTGATCGTCCATTCGACTTGATAATAATTGTAGAGAAACTGTTTGCGAAGCTAAAAGAAATAAGAAAAATAATTAGGATTAAATTCCATGGTTAGCATTCAGCATTGAATGGATATGAGTACGGCAGCTAAAAACACGGTGCTACCAATGGACTAGCCAAACACGGTGCTACCAATGGACTAGCCATTGTAACATTATACTGCTCTCTTGCTTAGCATTCAGCATTAAATGGAGATGAGTATGGCAGCTTAACACACGGTGCTACCAATGGACTAGCCATTATAATGTTGTAATATAATGATGTACTGAGCTTTGCTCACCCCGATATCTAGCATAAAATAGATTTTGAGGCTTCAAAAATTAGAACTGAAACAACAAACTCTTAAATCTAATTAATAACTTAAAAGAAGTGAATAAGAAAAACATACATTCAAGTATTTCCATTACATTTTCGACCAAAATATCAGTATTTCGAATATTTTCTCCATTTACCATAACTATTTCATCATCTTCAAGTATTGCTGAAATTGAACGAGAAAAGTCGGTAAGAACTTATCTAAACTTGTACGGGATAATAAGAAGAGAAGAAATCGTTCCTTTTTTCAAGGCATCTTCAGATCCAACTCCAGTTTAAAGTAATAGATCCGTGGTTAAATGAGAATAAGGATGGGGTTTGAGTTGGGAAAAGGCTAAGATTGCATTAGGATTGGGTAAGGATTAGGTAAGGATTGGGTCAGGATTAGGTAAGGATTGGGTTAGGATTGGGGACTAGATTTAGGGATAAGATTTGGTTAGAATTTGGTCCGGATTGAGTTAGGATGAGGGCTGAGGTGAGGTTCAGGGTTGGGTGAGGAAAGGGTTTGGATTGAGAGTTAGGTTAAGGTTAGGGCACGTTTTGGGTTAGCATTCGGGCTAAGGTTAGACTAAGGATTGGGTTAGTATAGCGTTAGGATTGAGGTAATCCATGAAGGAACATTTTGGGAACTTACTTGCTTTCTTTGCAGGACTTCCTTCATCCACAAACGATACTAAAATTCTGCCATCTTGTGATTGGCTTAAGCCAAGTCCTAAAAAGCAATTTTTTAACATTTATTTTCCACGCTGCTTGCCATTTTTATTCTTTTCTTGTCCTGGAGTGGTGATATTTAACAATAAGCGATAAAATAAAAAGGACACATTGATCATCTTTCTAGAGAAAAATTAGTTAATCGTTGAAAGTAAAGCAAAAAGAAATACAAAATATTTTACCAAAGGAGCCTGAATCGTAGGCCGCTGGATCGTCTAATTCCACATCAATTTTTGTCTTTGGGCAAATTTTCAAAGTTGTGTATTTCTATAAGCAAAGAGAAGAACAGATTAACAAACGAAGTTTTAAAATGAGTCAACAATAAAATCCTTTTATTGCTTAGATAAAATAAATAGAATGCTTTTTATGATTGTAAACATTAATATTAAAATAGAAAGGTTTTTCAGTCCAGTTAGAGATAAAAATCGTGAGACCGATTATGATACGAACATCAAGTTGATCAACTCTAAATTGGGGGTAGTGACCTTTTTAAAGGCGAAGAGTTTCTCTAGGAAATCGGGTAGATTTTGGAAAACCTTTTCTTCCCGACAGAAGTTTTACAAATAGGTTTTTGTAATAAGTACAGTTAAGAATAAATTGCAAGCTATTGGATTCTGGAGATAGGTAGTTACCTAAGAATAAAATACTGGATTTTTGAGGAAAGCTTGCGATGATGTGATGATAAATATAAGGAGCAATACAAAGCGCAGGAATAAAAAAAACAAAATGACAATATGAGCCTAGGGCGTTACAGTTGCTCCTTTTGTTTGCTATAAAAGGATTCTTACCTGGTCTTCTAAAAGCTCTGTTAGCTGAGGTATCGAATAATCTAGACGGAAAAGAAGTTTGATCAGGGCTAAGAATTTTTTTTTATGTATTACATCAAAATAGACAATGAATAACCACATCAATGATTGATTGAATGAATAGATGGCTCAATAAAAGAATTAATTATTTAATTGGTTAGTGGAGCAAAAATGAAAAAACTATAAAATGTATCTTAAGGAGGAAATGGACGATCCAATGAACAATTGATGGAATTGATAAGACAGACATTAACAAAAGAATAAATGAATGAATGAGTGAATAAATGAATGATAGAATAAATGAATAGATGAATAAAGGAAAAAATAACTAAATGAATGACACATTTTATCAAATTAGGGACGCACCAATGCCTGAACGCAATATAAAAGAATAAATACCCATGAGTCCACTCTCATTGCCATCTGAAAGCAGCATAAGAAAATGATCAACAGGCTGCAAATGCCTTTTTTCGCAACTTTTTATGACAAGATCATTAACTGTGATACCATTTTCAAACGGTACCATCGTTGTTTGGTTGTTTGGCAGCTGAACTTGCAGAAAATTTCCGATTTTGCCCCAATTGTCCTTTCTTTCTTTTAAATTCGATCTATTACTGTCATTGTCACCACTATCAGAATGTGAATGTTCCGAACCACTGAAAAATCAAATTTCTATATACAAATCTGATAGAAAATCGGTTCGATAATACGGGAAACTTCAGATGGGGCACTTCTTTGATTTTATTAAAAAGGATGATTACATTTCATAGGATATAAAGATCCTGGTCATATCCAAAAATTTTTATTCTTTCCTGAAAACAAAGTTGCACTCGATTGGTTCCAAAAACTAGGCCGAAAATCAGCGATGAAGCAGAGGTCTCGGGTAAAACTTTGCTATTAAACAACGGCTCACTTGCAATTTTCTGATAACATTCTGAATCGAGGATCGGAGCATAAATACATATATTGATTGTATCAGGTTACATTCAGAAAAATGTGTATGCTGAAGGGTTTTTTCGTGTCTAAATTTCTAAATATGAAATATGAAAAATATGACATCAACTCACCGTCGCTTTCCTTTCGGTGAATGTTTATTTCGAATTCCTTCCACAACTTTATCATCAACAATTTTCAACGACTGTAGCAATTTCGACTTTAGGCCCGTTGTTCCTCGCAGCTTTCTTCTCGATTTTTCGGCCTTAACTGGAGGTTCCGTCAACGATTCCCTGACGCTCACGAATGCGTGGAATGATGCAACGGAAAACACGCCAAGTTTCGATAAAGTGTGTTTTACAGGTCGTGAAACGCAACTCAAAAGAGTTTGCGGATTAGGAACCAATGAATCTTTCACAGCAGCGAGATAACATCGATATCGGAAAGTGTCAACGTTCAAGTTCTCTAAACTACGCTCCCATTCTGATACCTGGAGAATAAACAAGAAAATTATCATTAAATAGTTTAAGTATACAATGCATTAATGGTTAACTCTAACCGTATCAGCGCTCTACAGGTACATAAAACTATGTTTCAGGGTTGTGATCGGGAAGTAAACATTTTTTAAAATCTAATTTATTTACAATTTATCTTAATGTTTATCTGTACCTAAAATAAAGGCGTCTAGCCAATTGTTAGTTGCATTAAGAAACCAAGGAATATTTGATTTACCAGAGATAACAATTTCCTCGGTAATGTGAACTTACTTGATCAACAATTGTCTGTTTGTTGCGGGCATCCGTCACAACTTTTGATTGCAACTCGGCCATTTTCTTTAGCTTCTCATCATCAGATATTTTCACCTCGATGCTCTCTATTTCGTTGACTAACGCACGTGCTACGTCAGGAATTCCACGTTGTCGCGCAAACGCAGACGCCGCCGCTGAATGAATGCAATGAATCCAATTTTCAACTTCCACTTGACTCGTGCTCTAAAATTGTCAATTTTTTTAAATCAAAATTTCTCATAAAATACGGTGACAAAATGAAAGGCAACATTTAAATTTAACTGCATATTTCAGCCTCCAGTCTATGAGGTCCAGCGGCGAGGCCAGCCTCCGCAAACTAGGTGGGCGGGGGGGGGGGCTAGCTAATAATAGGGCTCTGGCAACGCTCTTTAGATTTTGGGAAACACCCTTTTGAACAAAGTCTACTGTTGAGGAAAGTAAAGAAAGGTGCAATCTTTTTTGTGATCAAATTGGAAGACAGTTGGTGACTTGGGGCCTACCCTTAAATATTGGACGATTCTACATCACGATGTTGCCAGAAAAGTGGGGGGGGGGGGTATTTATCTCCCTAAGCACCCACGTCGCTCCACCGCTGATGAATTCAGTTATTGATTTATCGGAAAAAAGACTTCACAAATGAGTTTTTACCTGCAAATAATACGCATTACCATGTTTCGAGCTCAAACTAAACACGTTGTCGAGTTTTGCGTGTTCGGGAACAGCTTGCACGATACATCTATCTATGTCCAATCTGTGACATGGCTCATCTAGATCCTGAACTGTCACAGTTTTCTCGTCACAACTGTAAAATAGCAACTCAATCCCCTTGAGAGCTATCCAATACTTTTTCCACCTTCTGTTATGCGCTTGTTCCAATTTTCCTTTTTTTGAATGTATTAGGATGTTTTTTACCACAAGCCAACCAGCTTTTCTTGTTGTACCAAACTGTTTATTTTGGACAATGGCGGATTCCGGGCGCAGTTCGCCAAGTTCGTCACTGACTCTACTGCTTGAGTCATCAAAATCAGCCGGTACATACTGAAATAGAAAGTAAAGTAAAGTAAAGTAAAGTAAAGTAAAGTAAAGTAAAGTAAAGTAAAGTAAAGTAAAGTAAAGTAAAGTAAAGTAAAGTAAAGTAAAGTAAAGTAAAGTAAAGTAAAGTAAAGTAAAGTAAAGTAAAGTAAAGTAAAGTAAAGTTAAACAAAGTTAAGTAGAGTAGAGTAGAGTAGAGTAGAGTAGAGTAGAGTAGAGTAGAGTAGAGTAGAGTAGAGTAGAGTAGAGTAGAGTAGAGTAGAGTAGAGTAGAGTAGAGTAGAGTAGAGTAGAGTAGAGTAGAGTAGAGTAGAGTAGAGTAGAGTAGAGTAGAGTAGAGTAGAGTAAAGTAGAGTAGAGTAGGGTAGAGTAGAGTAGAGTAGAGTAGAGTAGAGTAGAGTAGAGTAGAGTAGAGTAGAGTAGAGTAGAGTAGTTTAGAGTAGAGTAGAGTAGAGTAGAGTAGAGTAGAGTAGAGTAGAGTAGAGTAGAGTAGAGTAGAGTAGAGTAGAGTAGAGTAGAGTAGAGTAGAGTAGAGTAGAGTAGAGTAGATTAGAGTAGAGTAGAGTAGTTTAGAGTAGAGTAGAGTAGAGTAGAGTAGAGTAGAGTAGAGTAGAGTAGAGTAGAGTAGAGTAGAGTAGAGTAGAGTAGAGTAGAGTAGAGTGGAGTGGAGAAAAGTAAACTAAAGTAAAGTGAACATACCAAACTACTTCTAGATCCACTTAGGCTATTACTATTAATGGCTAGGCTATCCATAAGAAGACCATTTTCAACAATTTCATCAGCACCAGTTTGTTGCTGTAAGAACTCATATTCCAGGGGGTCCATATCATATTGAATTCCATTGTCCGCATATCCGCCATTTTCTTGCGCATCTAGACCATTCAACTGGTTACTATGACTACTACCACCGTCACTGCCCGCTTTCCCATGCCTTGAGCGTGGCCTGGACACGAGCTGTGTCACTCCAACGTCTTGGCCTATACCACTATCATGCAAATCATTTGGATTGGAGATGTGTATTGCTGGGGCGTTTAAAGAATTTCGATTCTTCTTAACACGGCTTCCTGTCCTGTTAGCGATTTCTTCCGTCCTGTCATAGACTGGTGGAGGGGGTGACTGAAAAAACAAGAAATTCCTAATGCAAGAGCATGATGAGTTTCAGCAGAGGCAAAGACTTTAACGGAATGCAGGCAATCAATCAGTCTACGGGCATAGAGATGGTTAAACCACCAACAACATTTGAACTCTCTAACCAAGCGACGGCGCTCTGATTGGTCAAAACAATCAACCAATCAGTCAAGCGATTTTTCCTCTCACGTGACCTTCTATCTGCAATTGACTACTTAGTATTTACAGACATTTATTCTTTGCTCTCTGAATGTTTTCCCATGGCATCTATTTTCCCTTTTTTCCATCTTGACAAAGTTGTTACTCCTCCATACTTTTTGGCCTGGTTTGTTCTTAAACATGGTTCGCTTTTGAGATAAGGAAGAACAGCTGCACTTTATTTCTTTCAAAACCATGACTTCATATTTTTTATAGTTAATATCAAACTATTTATTGCACCAATTCCCTTCAGCAAAAGAATTTCTTCGTTAGATACATAATCTTCTCTTGTCGAGGTTAAAATTAGCGTGCTCAAGTTATACTAAGCAAGTTTCTATAGTTAACTAGCCTTAAAATACATCAGGCCAAAACTACCTCATCACAACACTTTTTGGACTATTATACTGCTTGCATGCGAATACCTCCCACGTTGAAACTTCAAGACAAGCTGAGTTGCCTTGTTGAATTCATGCTGAAAATTCTACAATATAAAACTAACGAAATCTACAATCTCTTTTTCAATTAATAATGATTGGAAAGTTCATTTAAAAGGCCCCTTAAGCAAAATATCTACAAGAATGCTAAACAAATTCCTCAAAACTTTGCATTGAAATGGAAAAGGGACGCACTTTAACCCTCTTTCTAATCAATTTAAGAACAAAACAGCTTGATATTTTTGTGACAAAGCACGAATCATGACATGAAATCCGATCATAATAGTTTCTTATAAATTAAGACGTATCACCAATAATCCCCTGCTGATTTCTATGCATTAGTTGCTTTGTGGCTTATCATAGTTTAAGATGCTATCAGCCTCACCGCAAGGAGCAGTGATACAAAGAAATGGTATTTGTTTACGGAGGATAAAAAGGTATGTCATACATCAGAAGATTGCCTCATCTGACATGCAAGATAGCCATTGCAGATACGGAAACAGCTACATAAACTGTACATTCTCGTACTGGAACACAGATTGTGTCAAAATTTCCCCCCACCATTCGGCCTTGTTGGATAACCTTATATATTCTTGTCAAAGCCCGCTCTAAATGACATAGTTTTGCTTTCTACATCAAACAAGCTATCAAGGCTAAACATTTTCGGAGCACTCTTATCTGTATAAAGCTTATAGGTAGAGCTAATTGCACCAACTAATCAGCTGTTGAAATGTAATTGGACATTATGAGATGATATCTATAGATGCTTAGAAGACCAACAGGATAAGGGCAGAAATCAAATTTGCCAAACCTGTATCATGGTACTTGCAGATGTCATAGAAGAAATCGTTGACTCAGGACGACGATGGAATTCTGGAACATTCTAATAAACAAATGAATGATTATGTTGACGGAGTGAATGTAGTTGAATGCAATGTAGTGTGATGTAATGTAATGTAAAGTAACGTAATGTAATGTAATTTAATGTAATGCAATTTAATGTATTGTAATTCAATGTAATGTAATGCAATGCAGTGCAGTGCAATGTAATGTAATGCAATGCAATGCAATGTAATGCAATGCAATGTAATGTAATGTAATGTTGTGTAATGTGACGTAACGAACGTAATGTAATGTATTGTATTGTATTGTATTGTAAAGAAAAGAAATGTATTTACTGTAATGCAATATAATGTAACGTAATGTGATGTAATATAATGTAATGTAATAGTATATGCAGAACTCACCATGCAAAGTTGAAAGAACTTGCTTGCATCCTTTTCTGAGACGAAATTCAAACCCCATGCTCCACCTTGAAAAAAATGCGTGGTTATTAAAGATGTGCAACTAACTGACAATGAAACAACAAAACAAATTTTTTCTTATAGAAACACAAATTTTTCCATGAAGTTTTACATTATTTGGATGTTAATAATTAGAAATTCTTTAACGACCCAAATGGGTAGCCACTTGCTTAAGACTCCTTCGAAGCTCTTGTGAAATCTATAGCCTACTTTTAACAGAGTTAAAAATAGTATTTGAGAAGCAAATCCTTGAACCGAATACAGCATAATTGAACTGCGTGTAAATGAAATACTTTTCCAAAGAATTTGACGTTTGAACAAGAATAACAAGGCATATAAGTACACTTAGGATCACATTTTTCAATCTAGCTTAAGTGAGTCATCAAACATGGGAACGTTGATTATTAAGTCTCTAAACAAACATCCCACTCATGAAAATCCCCAAAGATTAAAGACAAAAAGAGACTAGCTTTGGATTAAATTACTCCTAATTTCGAGTTAAACAAACTATTATTGGAACTCAGTCGCCATTCATTAATCGTAGGACAACGATTACTTAGGCCTTTCGTGTGTGTTTTTATCGGTTAGATTATTCAAGGCCCTTGTAATTTTTCATCAGAAACAACTTAAAAGAATTTGCGTCTCAAAATTTGTTGAAATTAAAATGTAATTAAAGGAATTATTTTTAATAGTTTGCCATCTTATCTATTTATCCACCCAAGGCTTTTCCCGCAAATCATACTAGACCGAATTTCGCGTTATAAGCTGGGGATACACTCCTCGCGTTTTTATCTTGTTAGTATTATCATTCTGATGTCGTTTTGGTCTCATAACAAAATAAAAAGTTGGAGAAATTTGAAGAATGATTTCAGATTAATTTAAGACCCGAAATCAATTTTTTAAGAATATTATTTTTACCACTATAAAGGCTCAGCAAAAATTAATATATCATCTTAATTTTGAACCAATGTATAGCTTATAACTTGTCGAACATCAGTAATTTATGTCATGATAAATTAAAATATAAAATTATGTCTTTTCTATTATCTTAATTGTTAGTTTCAGATCTTGGAAAACGTTGTCTTCATATCTGGCTGACAACATGAATGAAACCAAACAGAAACAACCTTAATTTGCTCAAATTTGTTATATTATCTTGGTGACTTCGGCTTACAAATTTAATCAATTTTAATTTGTCAAGTTTCAAGTCGTTCAAATCGTTCAAAAAATGTGCATCGAAGTCATTAAAAAATAAGATAAAAAATTTGAAAAAATCGAAGATGACTCTACTTGACATCGTCCTTGTCGTCAGCATTATCATTAGCATACACCATAGACGATTTGCTTTATAAGAAACCCGTTTATAAGAAACCAGTTACAAAATCATCAAGAAACTCAAGAAACATGAACACTTCCAATTATCTTGGGTGGTCAGAAATTCCAATATAAAGCTTTTAAAACTTTTATAAGCAATTTTTGACCTAGTAAGCACTTGATAAACAGGGGAATTGAAAGTGGGCTGCCCCCTTTATTGCTCCTTAATAAGAAAAATTGAAATGAGAAAGCAATATAGTAACAACCTCTTATCTTGTCTCTCCATTGCACAAAACATTCAGAAGTCTTCTTTAATCGATGGGCTACAACAGGAATAAAATTTATCATAAAATATTTGTTGATCAACATTGAAAATCAACCACATTGCATGATTCGATATACCATTACACTATAATCACATACAATCATATAAAATAAAAGCAAGTACTTTTATCAGAGACTAAAGCATTATTGTAGAAAATAGGTTCTATACTTAAAAAAGTGGATGTATACCTTGAAGGCTGGCACAAAATGCAATGAATACCAAAAATACAAGAATATCGAGAAATTCTTTCGATTGCCTTAATGAGATTTCCCCATATTATAAAAATTTTCAAATTTTTTTGCAGCTTCGTTCTACATTTACAACCATTAACTCCCATTTCATGAGGAAATTTTAATGAAAACTACACCAATATTTTGAGACCTTGATGACAAACAACCCAGTTTATGCCAAAGAAAATTTTGGAGACAATTTACAAGCATCTGCCCCGTAAGGGAGGAGGTAGCAGCCCCTACAAAAGACAACAATCTCTAACAATGGCACCAGCCCCTGAAAGAGGCATAACAACAAGGAAAACTCCATGTTAGATCTCACCTGGCAATGGAATATCGATACCACTATAATCACCTTCTCGGGTAATTCTAAGGAAGTAGCCATCATAACCCTGAAAGATAAAGATTTGTATGAGTTTCACAATCAACAACACCTCAGCGCATGGCAACCCCTTCCTATCATATATTAGATTGCATAAAAAGGAAACAAGAACCTATGAGCTACCCAGTTTAACTGTAACAAGATATTTAAGTAATTTGATATAAGATGCTTGACATTTGGATTATTAACTTTTCTCATTATCCTCTTCTTCCTTCCTTTCCTTTTCTTTCCCGTGACACTTTTCCGATGTTTTACAGTTTACATGTAAAACATCAATTGTAAAAGTGTGCAAAATGATGCCACAAAATGATGGTTAATGCCTTGTCTTACCTGGCACTGTCTTGCCAACATTTGCACAACAGACTGGAAGACTTTCGTCCAATGGGCTTTGCCACCATCTTTACTGAGAGTATTGACCTCAGAGTAGAAACTAAAATAATAATGCTAATGTCAGTTAATGAGATACGGCATTACCCCAAGGGAGGGGGGAAACAGTTTGCTCCTACAGTTGAAACCAGTTTCTACAAGCTATTCAGCAAACATGCATGTCTATCTAGCAAAGTAAAAAAATGGATAGCCAGGAAATATACTGATATTACAAACTTTTGGCAGGCATTGACTAAGGGGGTGCAAAAGAGAGCTTTCTTGAAGCAAATTACCTTTAACATATTTTGCTTTAAAGTGTAAATTAACTGGTAAATTCATTACTTCTCATAGATAAAACATAGTTAAAAAATAAATTCATTGAACATTCCAACCTGAAACTTTCAATCTCTGCTTGGACTGAGCCTTCTTCAAGATGAAACTGGCGTCCCAGATGGGACCCAGAAGTCTCACTCACTGTGTTCCCAATGGTTGCAATTTTTTTTTCACCCAAGTCAAAATTTCATTCTAATTTGAAGGATGAGTTTAGTACCAGTATCATGTTTATTTAATTTATTTCATATTCCAAATACTACCAATATTGATACAATTTAAGTTATACCAACAACACTTCCACTGTTCCTGTTATTCAATTGGTTCCTAAAAGCTGATTTCCTATATTTCTCTTATCACTCATCCAAACTCCAGGCAGTTGCTAAATCTTTCAAGTTAACTGGTCATTTTATTTTTAAATAACAAGGTACAATCCGTTTTGATTGAAAATCTACTGAATAAAACTCTAATCATTGAATAAACTCTTGCACAGCCAGCATAGAATCCACCTTTTCGATAGCAAGTAACAAAATTAGCAGGATCTTTGGAAAAAACACGGCTTATAAAATGAGTTTGTTCCTTTTGAATTCAAACGCTGGAAATCTCGAAAGATAAACAAACGCCAACACACAATCCCTCGATGAAAACGGGCAACAATAAGAACGATATGATCCTTTATGACGACAATTTCTTCTTGATTATTTGTAATGGAGCGCTTTCAAACCTTGCGAAATGTCTGCAAACTTGGAATCAAATTTGATTAACTAAGTTAGCGACGAGACGATACCACGATATGCGTAATCAGAAACGTTAATAAAACATTCCTCCTTTTGAAAAGAAAAGGAAACCCAAAATCCAATTTGCAGCCACAAGCTCACGTAATGCTTCTCATTCGAGATTTTGATATATCTAAACAGAGTTGATCTTTAACTCTTCATTTCTGATCCATGTAAAAATGATTCTTCAAAGTCAGACGAGAAAAAGATTAAGCATCAAAATCTTGACCATGCTGGCTTGCTATCTCTTCCAATGTAGGCCTACTCCATTATTGGGTCAAACCTCACATAAATAAAGCCACGGAGAGTCGCCAAAGCGGTTTAAATCGCAAGCTGTGCTCTTATTGTCGTTGAAAAGATGTCTTATTTGTCTGAATTTCAATTATTGGTCTTTGATCGCCTTTTAATTTTTAATATTACGGCGAAACCTGTGAGTTGATAGTGCAGTGTTAATTTAATATCAAAGACATTGCACCACCCCCGGTAATTTGACGAGAAAACTGTGGCAACGGCTTTTTCGGGAGTTGATTATGAGTAAATTTTGTCAAACATGCATTACACAATTTGACAAAAGACAGTAGAAAGGTAAACATGTGTAAAAGATGATATAAAGCCAACCTTGTTCACATTTAAATCAAACAAAAGTTAATAACAGGCAGGCACGGGGGTAAGCACGCATTTTTTCAAATGTTTCATTTCTGTTGCCAAGGAAGCACGGATACAAAGAGGAAATAGAAAGTCAGACAGGGGGGAAAGGCGGTTTTTATGGAAAATAGGGTATATGAAACCCAGTGAACGAGAAAATACCTGCAGATTCATAAAAATGCTTCAATTTTCCTCAGTTCTTCATGGTTCGTCAGCAAAACATTGTGCTGTTGTAGAAACGGTTTCAAACAAACACCTTTGTACTTTTTAGTGTCCTTTTGATAGTTATGGGTAGCTGATTTACAAAAGATGGGGCTTTTATACTTTTGGGGTTCAACCAACACATGCAGATCTCCAACCCAGGTTTTTGTGATACATTATACCGAAATGTTACAAGATACAAGTGATTTTTGCTGTTAAAATTAATATTTGAAAGCTCAAACTTTGCAACAATTGTGATATCTTTTGGTCTCATCACAACTTCTGCGCCTATGAAATTCTATGTGATACGTTTAGGTGAATTAGGGAAATTGTGGATTGACCCCCGCATATAAAAATGTTCAAGAGATCTCACTGGGCTCCCGGGCTCCCCCTCCCCCCCCCCCCCCCCCCCGACAAACAAAGGCACATACATAAGCTTAAGGGTACCGTGGTGCTTATTAAGTGCGATGTCCCTGATAGACTTCAAGAGGAAATAAGTCAAAGGATTAACAAGAAAATTGACTGAACATTGATGATGAACATATTTTACAATTTCACTGTCCAGGATGAGTTAACAACATTTACACATCGCTTATACATGCAAGCAGATTAGCCAAAGAAAGTAAATAAATAGTCCAAAAGAAACTGAAATCGTTAGAGCCTGTTCTAAACACATAAACAACGTGTTAAGCATGTAAGTAAGTACAACTAATATTTAACTGCTATGAAGTCCTTATCACAAGTAACTCAGCTTGATAGGAACGTCTTTTGAACCAGGTGTACTAAAACAAATGTAAATACCAAAATTATTGTAAATATCTGTTTGATAATGGCGCTGTTGGAAACCGATAGGGTTACGTCTATGCTATGCATGTGGATGCATCCAGCCCAATTAGAAAAACATTTTACAGAAAATGCAGAAATCGCTGAAAACGGGCAACAACAATAAATCAATCAATTAAAAAAATCTCTATTATAGTTGCAAAGGATACTTAGCTGAAAAACTTAATGAGGAATCAAAGTCAATCAATAATGTTGCTAACAATGCTCTACTCTGGGTGCCAGACCCACCCAATGGCTGTTATTGTCCAAGGCCAGTGTGCAGAGCATAGCAATGGCGCAACCAAGAAATTCTTAAATGCCTAAGATAGCGCACCTGGGCGCCCCTCAGATTTTGGAGTTTTCATGTTTGTGCAGTGATATTCATAGTGTAGTGGTGCAACTGACGATTTTTGTACGGTTTTTGCGCACCCACACCTGAGGTGCGGTACTGTTGGCGCACCAAAGATCTTGTCAAGATTGGCCATACTTTGCAAACTGGGTCCAAGGCAGGTTACGGCGGAGGAATATTAAATATTGTTTTAAAATTTGAAATAACGTACTCGAATAATTTTTTCAGATTTTTCTCGGCCTCGTCAGTGCGTCTCTTGACGAAGGTCTGTTACTGAGAAGGAGCGTATTCTTTGATGGGCCTCCTCTTGGTGATGAGTCACTTCTGTTCTCGTACTCATGTGATGTCAAAATTGCTGTTGTGCTCGTCAAGAAATTCAAACAAATTGAATAAAACTAAATTGTAAAAGTTCCAAAGAGTTAAAGGCAACCGCTGGGGTACTTTGTTCAATAATGTGAACACACCCAATGTGAGGGGCAATTAAATAAATACCCATGATACAAGATACTGTGGGAAATTTAGACTGCCAAAATCAAGAACTAATTGGGGACAGCAAAGATCTTCTTGATACTTTTTCATGAACTAAACACACAATTTTGATCCTTAAGTGAATGATTGTAATTGCTTCTATCAGTTGTAAGATTTAATGTTTAGGTAGTTTTAATTTTGATAACCACTCTTTTACGTTGTAGCTTTTATTTTTGAGGGCCCCCATGAGAAGCACGTATTGGTGATTGGGGCATCCTCCTTAAAGATTGTTTATTGATCTATCTAGAAGCATAAGAAGCCTAGAAGACTATCTAGAAGCCTAGCTAAAGCATAAGCTATGGCCAAGAAACGAACTGAGGCCACTGCAGCTATGGGAGCATCACAAATGCTGGCAATGCGATGCCAAGAAAGTTAGGCAGCAAGGGAAATGAAGTTCACACGGGATAAGGAGAAAATTATTGCAATGGTCAACTGAAAAGGATACTCGCAGCAACGGGAAGATAAAGTGCATCAGTTTCTGTGATGATTTCAATATGATGTCCAACTGAACCCACCCCAGAAGTGCCCTCAACTCCAACAGCAACGGCAAATATTTCTACATCGAGTCTGGCTGCCATTCCAGCTGCTACCTGTAAGAAAAAGATTCAGATAAATACTATAAATGCTCTTCCATTCACCCCCTTTCTCATAGACAGCAAATAAGGTGTTCATTTAAATGCCGTGTGACTCGACCCTTTGTGAAACGGGGGCTAAGTCATTGAGCTATTGAGACAACGAATAACGGTGAGAAAATCTAAAAGCAAAGAATCATTGTAATATAAGAACTACATGTATAAAAATCTGTATATATGCAAATGATATGTGATATGTATGATTGGAATATACTGCAGTTCAGCCATTAAATATGTCATCCATGCCATGGACTTGTAAACGCATATTTAATTCACTCACTGGTCCAGGGTTGTATAAAACCTTCAAACCAGTTGAAGGTGGTGGCTGTTTGATTTTGAATCTGCAGCTGTCAATCCCAACATTCTTCAGCATCACGGTCTGTGAATACGACAGTCCCTCCTTAAGAATTCCAAAATCAACGTAATCCGGCAGAAGATGGAATCCACGTAACTTCACAGTTGATTCTGGTTTTACAGTCCCCGCTACGGAGGCGGTTTTAACTTGTCTACGGACCGGCTCCTCCACAGCCATGAACTGGGAAACAGAGAGTTATTCAAATTAGCACAATTGCAGAGCAAAAATTGTTCATCGTTTTGTCGCTATGGTAACTTACAGGCAGCTGATCGGAATTGATCAGACAGAGGCTGGTCATAATCAAAATAGCTAACTGATTACGCATCAGAATGAGGCTAAGCACGTAGATATATGGATTTGACCTAATGAGGTTGATTTGCATCAAAGTGAGGCTAATTTTAGATCAAAATGGGGCTGTCTCTACATGAAAATGAGGGCGACTTTACATCAGGGGTAGCCTGTTTCACAGACTGTGGAACATTGTCTTTCGAGCTTCACAGTGTGTGGCGCAGGCTAAATGAGGTTGACTACAGCCACCCTTACGAGGCAGTTTAAAGTTTGCGGTGTTGGCACCATGTGGTAAGTCTTTTAGTTTTATTCAGAAACGTACCTTTTGATTTGGTAAAGCTCCAGGCTTTGAGCCTCGAATTGACGCTGGTATTTTGACCTCTTCTCTCCGTGGTTCCCCCGTCACTGTATAGTTCAGACCAGCAAACCGGGGTGATGACCCTGTAACAATCGACATGATATTAATGATGATCTAATTTCTCATTTAAAAGTGTACATCCAAAAAGAATGCATTAAATGCAATAAGCTTTGAATACATCGCAGGAATTTGCTACAAAATTTTGTTTATAATTAACTTCAAAAGTAGGAATGGGTCCTATGTGCTCTTACTGTCACCTTTATTTCACTCCTTGTCCTTCATTGAGGTTAATATGGTCCCAGTGCTATTTTTGCCAAGTTTTTCAAACCCAGCAACAGCTTATGCAGCCGTGGCGATACCCTTTCTGCAGAGCATGGCAGAACTCGAAAAGATCTCGCGAGTGCAAGGTAAAATATAGGGGTGCACATCTGATTCTACTGGATGCACCAAGCTGCTTTAGGTAGTATGAAACTCCAGGTGAACCTATGTTGAGCCTATACGCGTACAATGCGCGCATGCAAGACCTTAATATTGGTATGCACATTGATCTGCTGCAAATTCTCTTGTGCGTACAGTTGCCACGCACTTCAGACTGGTTAATAGTCTTTTAATCACCTTCTTGCACCCCCCCCCCCTCCTCCTTCCTCTCCACGAATACATCTACGCAAAACTTTAGTCCTGTACTCACCTTCATTTTGGCCACTTGAGATCAGCTCATTTTGTGCCGACGAAAAGTTCGCCTGTGATGAAAATGCATCTTGAAATGCTCCATTGTCTTCTTGCACATGCCTCTGAGACCCGAGCTCGTCGCTGTCATGGTGTGGCCTTCCATTTGCTTCAGGCATCTCGTTGATGCTCTCTTGTACCGACGTGCTAAACATGATTGAGTTGCTTTTTAGAGCATGATGTGGGGTTGGGTTGTATGGTCGATTTCTGCTCTGCATATCTCTGTGTATCCCTAGTCCCGAGTCGCCGTTAACAGCTTCGGCTGGAGTGGGGTTACCAGGCCTGCTCAAGCTTAATTTGCTATCCAAGGGTGATGGTTTTGGAGATATGCTGTTGAATCGCTCCTCAAGAAAGCTGCCCTTGTCTTCCGCCGGTTGAAAACTTTTACGAAGATCATAGAGTTCTAGAGGATGATAATCAAAATGAGTGCGTTATTCAATACATTTAATGTCATTTCGCTTAATTTTTGTTTACTTCAAACGAATGTAAAGCTATCAATTGACAATAACAGCTCTTTTTACAAACTCTCATGTACTAAAGAAAGAAACTTCTTAAACATTCACGTCCCAAGCATTCTTTCGAATCTTGCAAAATGAATAAGCATGAGAAAGAGGCTTACCACCCGATGGATTGCTTGCATTAGATGGATCGGGAGTTAATCCGTTTGAATCTGTTGTAGCAGCACTAGCAGGACGATAGGATGGGTGCACAGTCTCCTTCGCAAGGTCAGCCGCTATCTTCTCAATATCTGAAGATTTCTGATTGGCGTTTAAAAATCGTTGGCCTATGTTGAAGAGTGATAGAAACATGTAAAAGATTGCTGAAATATTTATCAATATCTATAAAAGATAGGTGAATGTAGTCTATTTGGGATCATCTGAAAACCCCACTTTAATGTGAAGTACTATTCATAGAAATGACACGTGAACCATAAGCATGCTTGTTATAAAAAGGGTTTTTATGTGTAATGGAGAACGAAGGAGCCTGGAATTCATCTTTTTGGGACCATGAGGATTCTTTCTGAGTGGTACAGAAGTTGTTTCTGGATATCATGGATGTAATATAGATATACTAAACTTAATAACAGAACACGAAGTTTCGCGCTTGATGCGATCTTCAGACAACTAACCAACTTGTACAAATTTTTTAGAGTTTTATCGAGTGCTTTCACTAACAGTTGCTTAAGCAAAACAAAAATTCCCATTTGCAGAACTCCCACTTCGGGTAAAGATTTTGGTACTGATTACAGAAGGACGCAACCCCCGTGCTTCAATTAAAATACCAAAGCTAACGAACCTTCTTCGGTGTCAAAATATGGTGGTACAATCCCAGACCGTAAATACTCTTTTGCATATTTGAGTTCAGCAATTTCAATTCTATCCTGTTCCCACTCTTTTAATGAACGTTGTGGTTGGGCCCTCTGCGGTGGCGGCGAAGGTGGCAATTTAGTAGCTTCCAGGTAATCATCAGCCACCTTAACTACATCGATATTAGACTGAGGATGATCTGTGAATGACGTAAGAGAGCATAAATTACCATTTTACAAACAACATAGGAAGAGATAACATAATAAATTGGCCACGAAGGGCTTAATTGCATTGTATTGTACTGGTTTGTATTGTATTGTATTATATCGTATTGTATTGAGTTGTATTGTATTGTACTGGTTTGTATTGTATTGTATTATATCGTATTGTATTGAATTGTATTGTATTGTATTGTATTGTATTGTATTGCATTGCATTGTATTGTATTGTATTGTATTGTATTGCAATGTATTGTATTATATTGTATTTTATTGTATTGTATTGTATTGTATTGTATTGCATTGCATTGTATTGTATTGTATTCTATTGTATTGTATTGTATCGTATCGTATCGTATCGTATCGTATCGTATCGTATCGTATCGTATCGTATTGTATTGTATTGTATTGTATTGTATTGTATTGTATTGTATTGTATTGTATTGTATTGTATCGTATCGTATCGTATCGTATTGCATTGCATTCATATATTGTATTCCTAAGTGGATGGGGACATACATCTTTTAAAATATATATACTATGAATTACCTTTTGACTGTACTTCGATTTCTTTAAACTACAAATGAGATAAATAAAATCACTTATCAATTAATTTCTTGGGAAAACTGGTTTGGTTCTGTGGGCAGAGTGCATTAAGGTTTGGCATAAGCGGCATAAGATATAGCCACATTACAGCATGTTATATAAGAGATGCGTGATAACATTTGCAACATTCTTGAGTGATGGAGCATTCTCTAAACTGATGGGCTGGTTTCACTGCTGAAAAAGCAAGTTTGCCAATTGAGGTGATAATTCAATTCAATTGTACCTTGTCATATAATTCTTTGGCTTTTTTAATTTCTTCCTCATTTCTTGGGTCAAGTGTAAGCAGTTCCTTCTCTTTGGTTGTTTGTTCGTAAATAAATTTCCGATAGTTTTCGATTCCTTCTATCATTTTTCGTCGCTCTTCGGTGGTTAGGCCGTTAAACTGTGCAATATGTCTCATTTCAAGCACTTTCGGGCAATGAGCCGATGGCTTTGGTTGCTTGGCAGCTGGTTTCGTAGCAACTTGGAAAGCTATTCCTTTGGGAAAAAAAAAACTTTCGTGATTAAAATGATTAAATTCATGATTTACAAAGTGTTATTTAATCTTTGATCAAGTGATGTAACTAATCACAAATCCATTAATTCATTCATATCATCAATTTTTCAATTAATTAATTAATTAATTAATTAATTAATTAATTTCTTCATCTATCTACTTGTTTACTCATTAATTTACTTTTTTTTCCATTCATCAATTCATTTATTCATTCATTAAATCATTAACTTGCAAACTCATCTATTCACATACTCATTAACTAACTCCAATTAGCTTCCCGGCTTTAGCTCCCTTTGACATGATGTATTAACATCATTTTATAAAACAGTAATTCTTGCAGTAAAAAGCAGAATCCCCATCTCAAATAATTAACAAAGTAAATTACTTTAGAACTAAACTGCAATTAAAATCAACAATTAGCAAGAAAAATAAAAACCAAACTCTAAAAAAAACACTAACCAACGTTGCTACCAAACTTAGGCCCAGGTATTTTAAATTCTTTTCTTGGCAATGTTTTGAAATCTCTCTCCTTCAAATCAGACGGAATAATATCCAATTCATCTTTCTGCTTGAGCCATATTTCCCCTTTCGTTCCTGCAATTTGATGAAATCTTTATCAATATAAATACAAAAAAACTCTTCATATTTAGCCCACGAATGTATTGTATTGTATTGTATTGTATTGTATTGTATTGTATTGTATTGTATTGTATTGTATTGTATTTTATTGTATTGTATTGTATTGTATTGTATTGTATTGTATTGTATTGTATTGTATTGTATTGTATTGTATTGTATTGTAATGTATTATATTGTATTGTATAGTATTGTATTGTATTGGATTCTATTCTATTCTATTCTATTCAGTTCTATTCTTTTCTATTGTATTGCATTGTATCGTAGAGGTTCATAGCTCCTCTCAATAATTCAACGCCTCCTTCGTTGCGGTGGCCCTTCACGGACACTGTTGCACTAACTTACCCTTGAATGGTCGAAGTATAGTTTTCCCTGTGAAGCCATCCTCTCTTTGAAGAGGAGGCTCCAAAATGGCTACCGTCGGATCTTGTTTCGCTTTTTGTACAAATTCGGAAATATCTGCTTCCCTCAATAGCTCTTCTGCACTTCCATCTTTGTTCACAACAAAGTAGCGAGGTAGCAATGATTTATCTGTTAAAAATCAATATCAATATCATAAATATCTACAAATAACTAATTGTTGCAACCATCTCAGGCGATAGTCCTGTGCATTTGAGGGCCTGACTATCAAGAGCGCTTGCTCTGGTGCCCAAGATTAATTTTTGATTGCGAATATATGAGGAAAACTTAGCTCGCGATCTACCTCTCATTCCTGCGCAGTGAGGTAACTTGAAAAAGGTCAGCCCCCATCTCAACCCTACCCTATTGATAACATGGCAATCAACGCGTTTCTGGACCTGTCAACAGTGCCAATCCTCTTACGAGTAGGCGGGATCTCGGCAACCAGGGCTGGCTTTCCGCATGTTATGGTATTCTCAAATCTTAACATGTTTGCATCTATACCGAGATCTCGGTCAACAGTATCTATCACGGGTAGGAGGGCTAGCCTTTCTCGTGTAATAACGCGCTAGTTCTCCTCATCAAATCTGATCCCATTTACTCTTCTGCTGACTATATTTCTATCTTGTGATAAGTGATAATATGATAATGCCAGCAACAGTAAAACAAATATAATATGCATCGAAAGATCTTTATCAAAATGCTTTTCAACCTAGCAAAATGGTGATCCATATTTACCTAATGAACTTGTGTCCTTAGTAGGTTCCCCCCGGCGAGTTGAATAGCTCCCTGAACATGATACGTAGAACTCATTGCCAGATTGGTCGACTGTAGACACACAGTTGGAATCAGCAAGTTTTAACAGGTAGACGCCAGGGGGGATGCCATTTCCCTCAATGTGTTCGAAGAGGGACACCAATGAATCTTTTGATGAAAAATCGGGAACTGTTCCATTTGGTGCAAATATTGTCTCTCCTAGTAAATGAGATAATTATGCAATTTTCAAATTTCATGTGCAAAGACTTGAGCAGTTCACAAAGCAGTGAAACAATACATTCATTAATTGTTTATTCAATAATCAATGAATCAATGAATCAATGAATCAATGAATCAATCAATCAATCAATCAATCAATCAATCAATCAATCAATCAATCAATCAATCTGTTAATCATTCAGTCAATCAAAAAATCAATTAATCAATTGTTAAATCAATCAGCCATCGATTAATCAATCAACCAATCAATCAAATTTTGATCAATCAACAAAATTGAGTCTGGGTAAACGTACTTATGATTGAAAGAAACCAATTAATTATTAAGCAAAAAAGAATAAATATAAAAATAGAAATAAATCAATTAAACCACAGGACACCAAAAAGTTAATAGTCTTTGAAGCGTTTTTGAATTTATGAACAAAAATAATCACTTTGATGCTCCAAAATGTAACGCTCAAAATTCATACCTTTTTGGTTGATAAAGACTTGTGTTAAATCAGGTTTCTGGATTTTATATTCACCATGCAATGTTGCACATATCTTGCTTGTATCTCCAAACAAAGTCTCGATTTCCTCTTTCTCTTTGTTTATCAAAACGGTTGCATAACCAACACATTCCACCTAAATTGCCAAGAGTAAATATTTGTTTATAATAGATGCAGCGAATTTTGATTTTTTTGGTTGGAACTTGGAGGTTCCCACCAAATTACTGTGTCTTCAAGCATTTAATTGCTGCAAAATTATAGCTAGAATCATCCTAATAATGCAAAAAAACAGTAATTATCTTCAAGACAGATTAGCCCCCTGAAATCCCCAACATATTTTTCAGCTCCTCTTTCAATTGAAATGTTTGCCTTGCTTGGCTCATGACAGTGGTGCATCCCTGAAGATCGACTAAGTAATATGATATGAATACCTTGACATATTTGATTGGTTCGTGCCGCCTGATCTCCTCCTCCCCAGTTTCGTTATCCATACCTTTAGACACATCGACATAATACGTTGTAATGCGTGTCCCATCATTATGCTCCACAATGACAGTACCATCAGGGTGTTTCACTGTAATAACACCGTCTTCTCGGGTCTCAAGTATCTAACGTAGGAAAAACCATTAAATCGTATAATTGCTCATACAAGGTTGATTCGTTAGTCTGCTTCTAAAGCAGTATTGCGTTGTATTGCACCATTATGTACTGTATTGTACGTAGTATATTGTGTTGTCTTGAATTTCATTGCATTGCATTAAGTTGTACTGTATTGTAGTGAATTGTATTGTATTGCATTGCATTGTATTGTATTGTATTGTATTGTATTGTGTTGCAATGTATTGTATTGTATTGTATTGTATTGTATTGTATTGTATTGTATTGTATTGTATTGTATTGTACTGTATTGTATTGCATTGTATTGTATTGTATTGTTTTGTATTGTATTGTATTGTATTGTATTGTATTGTACTGTAATGTACTACACTGCACTGCACTGCACTGCACTGCACCGTATTGCATTGCATTGCATTGAATTGCATTGCATTGAATTGCATTGCATTGAATTGTATTACATTGTTCTATATTGCATTATACCTTTTCAGTTCGAGGACATATTGCATGACAGATGATAACATCACTCAGTTTCATTTCTTCTGAACTTAGAGTTTTTTGATATCTTTCTCCAGATGCTTTCACAAGCAACCATTCGCGGGCGCCAGTTTCTTCCGTAAATGCTTCCATAGGTGGCTTTGTTGTTAGCTGGGTTCCAGGTTTTTTGGATATACTTGAGGCATCAGTGCCACTAGCATCTGCATGTTCAGACAATCGTGATTCTGTTAATGAGCTCATTGGAGGTGTAAAAGCCGGACTTGTGCACAAAGAACCATCAGAGAAAAGGATGACCACAGATCCATCAGCCATAAACTTGAAAGATTCAAGATTGATTTGTGAAATATGAGAAACTTCAAAATCGAAAATTAAGATTAGAATATGCAAAAACGACTTTTGATTCTCCTGTGCAAGGTAGATGAGTAAGTGAATTAAAAAATGAACGAATGAATAAGTGGATGAAAGAATGAATCGATAAATGAATTAGGGAAGGAGCAATTTAATCAATGTATGTATGTATGAATGAGCAGATGATTGAATGAGTGAACGAAAGAATGAAAGAATGAATTAATTAATTAATTAATCAATGAATCAATTAATGAATGAGTAAATGAATTATTATAAAGAGCAATTTAAATGAAATGTCGAATAAGAATTATAATGCAATATATATGAATTATCAATTGCAGATGGAAAGCCACATGAGAGAAGAGGATTGCGCACGTGATTCATTTTTGTTGCGCACGCGATTGGCATTTGTTGTTCACGTGATAAATGAATGATGCAATATACCTTAATAACTGTTCCATCGATGGTAATGAGCCTTGCACGTTCTTCAGTCAGTATTTTCGACCTCTTATCGTCACATGCATGTTTTCCGTTTTCATTTACCACGTATTCTTGCCTTACACTCAACGTCTTCCTTGGCAATTCATTCTTTACTTCGTCGTGCACAAATGTTAACTGCAAGCCATCCGGACAACTAACCGACAAATTTCTACAGCCCAAGTACGCCCGACGTGCGTCGTACACGTCTTTTATCGTTGCTTCGATTCTCTCACGAGTTTCTTTCTCAATTTGTTTTTCTAGTTCCTCCTGTTTCTTCAACTCATCTTCTTTATTGCGCTTGCCTTTTGGACTCGTAGCTTTTGCATTTAATGTACTCGCGTTCATTCCTGGCGAATGCATCTTTTTAACAGAATCCTTCAGAGTTTGAACTGAGCTTTTCAAAGCCTCTAATCGACATTTCAGCCTCGTTGATGTCTGTGATTCGAGTCCAACTCTCATTCCATCATTGAAATTAATGGATAAATGGCTCTCCTCACAACGAGGTTCGCATATCTCTGGGATAGCTGGCATGGTCGATATCAGATCATCGAATTCATTTCTTTCATCTTCATCTTTTTCATCTGCATCAGCTGAAAGAATAGATGCAAAGAATATTAAAAAACCGATATTCCAATGCAATACAATACAGCTCAATACAATACAATACAATACAATACAATACAATACAATACAATACAATACAATACAATACAATACAATGCAATACAATGCAATACAATACAATACAATACATTACAATACAATACAATACAATACAATACAATACATTACAATACAATACAATACAATACAATACAATACAATACATTGCAATACAATACAAAATAACCATGATACCTTGTTTCCCGTTCTCTTCCGTCTCGCCTTCATCCGTTGCAAACTTTTTCACTGGTTCATCAGATTTCACAAACGGATTTTTCATGTTCAACACTAAAACATTATTGTCCTTGTAAACAGCAGTTTTATTTGCTTTGTTCCCGTGAACATAATCATAACTCTCAAATTTAATCAGAGATCCGTCACTAGGGAATAGGTACGATGTCTCTCCTGAGATATGAACCAATTCATCGCCAACATCATACCCATGAAACGGATATTCTTTGTTGATATCTTCGGCAGTTTCTGTCTCATGAGACTCAATTGGTTCCGGCTTCTTCTCTTGGGAGGACTTCAAATTCTTCCTAGCCGTACCAACTCGAGAAGTAGCTCTTCTTCCTGATGGTGTGCGCTTTAAAGCTGAAAAGAAATTAAAATTCTAGATTATTTAGGCCGTTTTTACTTCACAACAGTACAAAAAGATATGCTAGCAGGCGTTTACTCAATTTTATACAGCGAGAAAAAGCAGAACATTTAAAATGGTGACAAAAGCAAGAATAAAAAAGATAGACAAGATAAAAATAAGAGATGGATAGTAAGTATGAGTACTTAATTTTTTTTTATAGTCTCAAGTTTAATGATTCCTTCCAGATGCAAATTATTTGTTTTATTTTCATCGCAAATGCTTCTTAGACTGTCAATTTTTCTGTTGACTACATTCTGATTGTTAATACAAAACTTTATCACTTTTCCAAGTAAAAAAACGTTTTGTATCAACTAGCAGAATTTAATCTACAAAAACAGATGAATGAACAAATCTACGGAAAAGGGCTCTCAAGGGAGCTACAATTTTCAATTCTAAAAAGGTCTCAATCTTCAGTAATAGAGAATTTTGGTTGTTTATCTGAGTATAGCAGTCCGTTAAGTAACAGAATTCATTCATGTATTTTTGAGAAGGAAACTTTAATAACTTGTAAACAAGGCAACATTCTGAGAAGGTTGCTTCTTGTAAACAAGGCCTTGAATATTTCACTGCTATCGTTTAGACATTTTTGTAAAAGCTTTTCTTAAAATCTGTTTACAAATTTCATTCTTACAGGAACTTGTCTTCTCGCGTTTGTCAGGAGAATGGCCTTTCTTTGCACCAGAAACTGGACGTTTTTCAGGGCTTCTGCTCCTTGATCGGGATTTTCGAGATTTCTTTTTATGTTTATCTTCCTCTGCTTCTTTCAATTCCAGCATCTCTGCTCTTGTTATCATATTATTCCTTTGAGAAAACAATGAATGAATTAATGAAGTGGATAAATAACTAATAGTAAGAATTGATAAATAAATAAATTAATGAAATAAAAAACGAATGAATAAATGAATGAATGAACGAACAAATTTATAAACAAATGAATTACTGAGAAAAATTACTAAAAATTTACCTATTTCCAGTTTTAATGGGTACCGGCGTTGGTTCCCTTGGTGGTGTTTGTGGTGTCACCGGTCTATTCCGAATTTCTTCCTGAACATCTTCTTCTATTTGCCATTGCGCAATTTCCTCCGCAACGTGCTGCAAATAATTCCTAAATCCAACATTTGAATGCAGCCAAGTGTCCCAACTTTTGCAGTTTTTTAGCTGGTCGTCACGTGGGTTATGAAGAACCAATAGCAGATGAGACAGGCCACGGTGGTAGTACATGTCTAAATATGGACGCATTTCCATTGCTTGGTCAAGGACCTAAACGGAGTGAAAAGATTGTTGGCATGATCATCACCATGATCATCATAATCATCATCATCATCAACATAGTCATCATCATAATCATCATCGTTTGAAAAAGGACAACTAGGCTTTCTTACCTGTGGGAATACTTTCGGATCGAAATACTCCGAATAAACATACTCAGACAGATTTCGCAATATTTTTAAGTCCTTGATATTCTCGTCTCCAACGCCACTATTTTCATACGGGCCTAAAAATTTATAAAAATGGATATAACATTATGTAGAATTTTAGTTCTGAAAAGCTTCGATGTGGACCGCCTGGCAAATGACATTTCCAATCATTTTCATTATGATTAAAGTTCAAGTTTTATATAACAAGATGGTTTGAATAATCTGATACACATCTTGCCTCTTTACATAATATAAAACAAAATACTGAGCTTTAATCAGAGAAGCCAGTAGACTTGCATGGCAAGGATGCAAGACTGTTAAAAGGAAGAGCACAGTATCCCCAAATTTAAATAGTTTGGCATATTTTCTGAGGGGAAGAGGAGAAGCAATTGGTGCGCTCTCTCCCTCTGCCGTAGATGTTCTTGGCTTTAGTCAAAGCTTTTCCTCTGATCTTAACACCATTCTGGTTTTTTCCCACTCTCTCGTATCACTTTTTATAAATGGTCATTTCTGGCTCTTTGCCCACGGTATAGAAACGTACGAAAAACGCTCGTCTTTCCTTCCTTTCTCTTCTTGTCCCTTCTATTCCTTTTATCTGTGCTGTCAGATAACTACAATATTTAAGGATACAATGTTCAAAAACATTGTCAGTAGGTTCAGGCCAATGTATAATAGTATAACCATATACTAACAGTACCTTTATTGAGCAATAGTTTGAGAATGTACGGATCATCCCAGCCAATTCGGGCATCATCGTCACCATCCATTGGGCGGGACACCTCGCCGTCGGGTCCGACAACTTTCAAAGGCAATACTTCAAATGACATCAGAGCCAAAATTTTATCGAATTTCGACTGGTTTTCGACTGCACTGCAAAAGTGGGACAACTGCTGCTTCCGCATCGACACTGATTTCAAATCATCTTTATCGCCATAATCACTTAGCGCGTGATTGATCAATGAAATCACTTGATGATTATCATAAACACGCTGTTCAGCATCACGTGGTGATATGTTTTCCATCTCTTTCAAATGATGAATCCGACGAGTTCTCTCATCTCCATTATGTAATATGACAGGTTCGTTTGATAATTCTTTCACTTTATTAGTCTAAAGATCACACAACGATCATAAATTAGACAATTCAACAACTAAAAAAAGCACTATGCCCAAATAGACGTCTAATTTTGTTATTATTGAAGATCGAGTAGTTTCATCTAAGTGTTAAGAAAACATGTCCCTATCTGCAATGACTTAGGAATTATATAGATAGTTCATGACTTAATGAAAATAACTGTCTGCTAAAATAGTGCTTGATGCCAAAGATGCAGAGCTATACTAAACCTAATAACAGAACACGACGGTTTAAGTTTTGACTTAAAGTTTTAAGCTTTATGAGATCTTCAGACAACTTAAAATGAGAGACTTGTTTTTCTTGATATATGCTATGAACATAAATCTATCGATCTCCTGTAGAGGGTTTTTATTATGAAATAGGCTAGTAATATAGGCCCTTATATAAACATCTGAGCATAAAAATCCTATCAATATCAAGTTGAATACCTCTACCTTAACATCCAACAAAAACATATGCTTATACCTTAACTGCTGGACTTTTCAAGCCAAGTTGTTGCAGCTTTCCATCGAGGTACTCTCCAAGGCTGTGATCTAGAAGGTCTTTTCTAGGTGGGATTGGCTCGTCCATAGGATCCTTTTGATCGACCGTTGCCTCCACCTGTCTAAGCAAGCTATCAAACAACAATGGTACACTATGCGCCTCATAAGGGACTTGGTCCATTAGATGGTTGTAATACCTTATGTTGATGTCAGGTATGTTGGCTTGCCTTTCAACTGTTGTGGCATCAAATCCTACAAGTTATTGATAGATAGTAAGTTTTTAAATGCCACTCACGGTGACATCTAGCCACGCTGTTCTTTTGAATAATTGTCAAAAAAGTTGTTGTTAGTTAACGAGAATTTTGGAAAAAGACATTAAAAAACAGCGCAAGTTTGATCAAATATGGACTGTTAATTTCACAGAAATTCTAAGCAGTTTTTCTAATTGGGGCTATCTTCAGCGATTAATAAATGCTCTGGTGGAATACACTAGAAAGAGTCTTGAAAACCATGAAATCGCAATGCAGCACTAACATCCAATACATTTTTAATTCGACAATTTCCTATGTACGAAAGCAAACAGCCAATCATGTTGCTTCGTTGCACGTGGTATTCACGTGGTTATCAGTTCAAAACTGGGTATTTGTTACCACCAACCTTTTAGTCATCATTTGACGTTTTCATTCTCTGGCGAGCGTCAGAAGAAAAACTTTCCACAATTTCAAAGCAATACTAAAAAACATATTCAATAGCGTCTATACAGAAACTTGAATGCAAGCAATGCAGATGAAATACCTGTCGATGCAAGAGATGATGCTAAGACATTTGACTTGCACGATGAGATGGTTTCCTTAACGGATGGAACATGCGTCAGTTTCAGATTCTCAATGTATCGTTTGTATCTCTTTTTTGCATCCAATAAATTGTAACAAACATTTGCTGCGTAATCGAAGACTTTTGTGCCATACTCTGTCTAAAATACAAGCAAAGTAATTCAATCGATACACAGAGCAACAGTTTTTTGTTCCTATATTTGAACAAATTTTTATTACACTGACTTCCTAATTGAAGGGGGGCTCGCGTAGACATGGAGATACCAGTCAAAATCGAAATCATGGGAAGAAAGCTGAAGATATTGTTCAATAAATGGAGGATTTTTATAAAGCGAAGGGGGTTAAAACATAGAAGAAAAGTCAAGGTAGCGGCAAGAAAGCTTAAAGAAAGTTACACTAAAAAACTAGATGAAAAAAGGGACCTTAACATTCCAAACATTTTTGAAGAATTTCTAAGCTTTGCATTTTCAAAAAAGGTTGCAACTTTTGAAAAGCACAAGGGTTCAATAACTCCTAGACTGCCTATTAAAAATGTCCGGGTTATGTTTTAAAGCAATAAAAATTCCATCTTTCTCTTGTCAATTCAGTTATCTCTGACAATGAGCGAATAACTAAGTTTTTACTCGTGCATTTGCAATACCTTTTTCTCCTGATCAATTTCCTTTATATCCCCTTGAGGAATGACAGAATCTTTTACTAATATTGACAAGTTAGCAATATTTTTCATCTTTGTCCCTGAAGGAGAATCGCGTATCACTTTTTCCACGTCTTCCCAAAAATGTTTCAGCCTTTCTTGGATTTTTTCTACTTGTCTTTTCTCTTCTTCGCCATCGTTTACAAGATTTGCTTCTTTATTGCCTTCTTCGTCATTCTTGAAAAAATATATTCATAAATTTCACGATAAAGCAAACAGAATGGATTTCAAAGTAAGCATTCCTAGTTCATATCTCTCTCAAAACCGTCAATATCTAATTAACTTCTTTTCCAATTTTCGTGGCTATTAAGAACGTGTGCAATTGCCCCCCTGCCCCCAGAAAGTAAGCCTATTCCTTTATCATGCTATTTTTCTGTCCTTATTCTTCACTGTCTTGCCCCCCTTGCCTAAGAATCCTTCGATTTATGCATTTATTAGCTTTTTAGGAATGATAAAAAGTGAAAAAAAACGCCCTAGAAATGTGAACAAAATCATCTACCTTTAAATTTCAGAAAATAACCTGTCAAGATAACCTTTGTATTTAAAATGATCTACAAACACTTAAAAAATCATATTCCCGCTTTCTTTGCCTTTTGAATGCCTATTGCAACAAGTAAACTCGAGGGATGTAACACGAGACACTCGTTTCCTTTTTTCCTTTCGCATTCTTATTGAGACAGTTAAAGTGATGAAACCAAAATGACAATAGAAAATCAATTGGGATTCTTATGGGTCAATACCTGTTCGTCATCTTCAACAATGTTCTGTTGTTCGTCCTTTACTTGATAAGTTTCCGATTTGACATTCAAAACACCATCAACAACGACTCCAAGATCGATCAATGGTTGAAATACACGTGGCTCATACACCGACGTCACAATGATGTAATGTTGCGGATCAGTCTCACCATCAGGCTCATCATCTGTAATTATCAATTAGCTTTATAAGGTGTCATACACAAGAAGACTGTCAAACTTTGATGAAATCAGGCTACTAGCTGGAAATCTACCAGGAAGGCACGGAAAGTTTGAAAGCAGGGAAGCAGGGGTGTCCTGTATCCCATCCCCCTAACCCTGTTTCCATTGGCACAACAAAAGTTTCGTCGGCAGATAGTGAAATTCTGCGATTGTTTTGTTTCGCTTTCGGCGCACAATAAATCCTTTACAGTAAAGCACTTTATTTTAAAAGTTAAATCGTTCCAACTTTAAGGAAATTTACTGCGGAAATTAAATAAGACAAATGTGCCAAGTGCTTTGCCGACCACGCCCTAAATCCAACCAATACTTACAGAAAATCAACTTTGTACCCCCTCCCAAAATGAATAAAAGTTATCCAGTAGATTTTGATAAATTTGATTACCGCAAAAAGTGGTTAGTAAACCCCTAGGTAGATATACAAAAACATACCAATAGTTTTAAAAGTTTCTTCAAGCTCCCCTCTTTTCTTTAATTTTGTATCCTTTTTAGGGGAAGGCGGGGCATCGTCTTTTTTTCCTTTCTTTCTTCCAGGTGATTGTGACTTTGAACGCTTGCCAGGCGAGCTTCCCATCTTTGATCGACTTCGTTCTTCTTGCTTTGCTTGTTTAGCAGCAGCCTCTGCAGCCTAAAAATGCATCAGAAATTTGAATAGCTTTAGAGATATTTTTTATTAAAGGGGTGATATTTTCCAATTGTTTTTCAAAGGTTTTCAACTTTTTCTGCAGATGGTTTGCTCATGCCATTGTTTGGCTGTTCTTTGGTTGTCTGTTCTTGGGTTGCTCCAAAGGCCAGGGTGCATTCCATGTAAAGTCCACGCCGATTTTTACGCAAACATATGCTATGAAACAATAGAAAAAACACAAGGCCCTTTGTTTTTGTCAAGTTCCATGGCGAAGATCTTTGGGCCCAAGTGCATGGAATACACCCTGGTCCATAGGCAGCAGTTAACAATATTGATTTTTCATCTGATTAATATCTTAAAATAATTCTGAAGGAAGCAATCAAGAGGGAGCAGTCAAAAAGAAGAGAATTTAACAGAAAATATGACATTATTTATTGCCCTAAATTAAAATATTTGATGTGACAGTTTACCTTTCGTTCATCCTCTCTTCTCTCAATGTCTTTCTGTTTGATCATGAGCATCTTAAATTTGATCAGTTTTGCCAGAAGAGTTGGTGGAATATCATCGCCTTGTTCAATCAGGGTCTTGATGGAATCAACAATTTCAACGAATGGTGGAGGCTTGGAAGTTTTCACTTTGCCACCTTTACCATGTGAAAGATCTTTCACCTAAAGTGATTGAAGGTATAAAAAGTGGTTCTTATCATTTACCTGAAGGAGAATTAGGGCAAGGAGAATAAGTAACTTGTTTAAAGCTTGTGGCTGGTAACTGGAGAAGAATTCAAATAAAAAATTTTGCAAATCATGTAATGCCAGAAGATGGGGGTTGTTGTTGAGACCAAGATCCACCAATTGAAAACCCAGTATCCACCATTGATTAACAATAATACACCTTTCCATAACATAAGATAACATTAAATTGCATTACATTAAATTACAATTCATTACTTTACATTACATTACATTAAATAACATTACATTATATTACATTACATTTTTTTATTTAACAATGCATGTTAATAATATGTCTCAGGTTGGCAGTTTGTCCCTTGGACAGGAGCCTTTTGAAAGCTTCTCTGCTGCTGGCACCCTTTACATCCTAAAGGATCATTTGAGTATTGTGCAACAAAACTTTTAAGAGATAGAGAGGGGTTATTGATTTGTTGGAAAGTATCGTGAAAATTGGAGGGAAGATAAGAATTATAGAAAATAGCCATTGGTAGAATGATGACTAAAAAGAAAAAGGCTTTGTAGATTTACCTCTTTGATTAATGCATCATATTCAATGACACTAAATAGTTTTCTGATGCCAGTTGAGATGCTCTCTGATAATGCAATGCAGTGCTTCACATCATCCACTTTATTTGGCACAGCAAACAGTACCACAGTCTTCCAGTCGTCCTCAAATAAAATAAGTACAGAAAATCAAGACCTTTGGAAAATAAAATTGAAGGTGCTTTTCAGCAAGGATGCATCTCTTCAGTTGGCATGAGATCTGTTTGCATCCTTAAACATTGGTCAGGCCTTAGTATAAAAAAAATCAGTTTTACAAATTGCAGTTCCGTTTCTTTTGCAAAAAATTAAGACATGCAAACTAGGCTACCTCATTTAAGCTTGCTTGAGCAAGCTCTGTTTCCCATCTCGATACGTCAGTAGATGAGCCGCTTTTCCGCTTCGATTTGGCCATTTTAGCTGATTCGAAATGAGCTATCCACAAATCATGATCTTTATAGAAGTTGCGGCCATTTTGTTTTCGTAAATTTGGCAAACAACGTTGTTGCTATGGGATACATGCTACTTCGCGTTAAAAATCATGAAATATGGATGGGGAATAAGATTTTTCTGCCATGGGCAAAATTGTCAGGGGGGCTTGAATACAATTAAGGTGAGGTGAATAGAGAGTTGAGCCCTTTGATTATGGAGGCTTTGATGCGCCTGACTCTGCTGTCCAACTTACGAAGGGGTTGGAAAAGTTAGGGGTTTCGAAAAGCTGGTACAATGCCATCTCTTTCACTCAAAAACTATTTTCACTTTCCTATGATGTGACAAATAATATGTTCAACTTCATCTCTCGCAAATAGCTCCCCATTTTCGGGGCATTGATTGTTTAAGTCGATTTTCTTCGAAAGTTTTCCCGCGAATCTAACTGAACATTTTCAATCTTAGCATCCTAAGACGATCATGGTCTGAGGCACAGGCTAAGCATCCCTGGACATGTCAGCTCATGATCAACCCTGCCTGAGCTAAAAAATCAAATTGCTCGCTTTCCTGCTTGCTTGCTTGCTTGCTTGCTTGCTTGCTTGCAGGAACGTAGGTACGTTTTCTAAAATTGGGGGCACAACGAAAAAGAGGCATTGTTTCGTACTAAAGGGGCATCCAAAGTGGGGAATTTTCAAAATTAGAAGTGGAATTTTCGCGACGAAACGGGCACTGTCACGATAAATTTTAATCGGAAATCTTTATAATTCTTTTAATAGCAGTCTTTAAAAATGAATTAGACACTTTTCAAAAAAAAAGGGCACATTGGCTATTGCTGGAAAAGAAAAGAGAGGGGACATATGCCCCTTAGGCCCCCTTGGCTCCTACGCCACTGCTTGCCTGCTTACTTGCTTACTTGTTTACTTGTTTACTTGTTTATTTGCTTACTTGCTAAATTGCTTACTTGTTTACTTGCTTGTTTACTGTTCCTGAATGCCTTGCTCAAATTTTGAAATTTACTTCCTCCCAATTCCTTTTACTTCCTGTATTCGAATTTTCAATAGTATCCGGTCTTCTGATTGGTCAAAAAATGATGAGCCAATCAGATTGCTTGTAGCGGCATAATTTGAATGCAGAGCATGCAGACAGCAAATTGCCTTGCCATTTCAACGGTTATTTATTTCACTGCAACCTTGACGTAAACAAGTTAAAAATACTGATCGAAAATGCCTGCCTTCGACTCTGAACTTGGTACAAGAAGAATCAAGAACTTTAAAAACAAAGGGAAAGATCTTGATGTGAGTTTTCGTGCCAGTATTAGGCCTGTTGGTGAAGGCAGGCAAAATACCACGCAGCCTTGAGGCCTAATCAATCCTCGTGCATTCGATACCCTAATGTCATTTTCAATTTGTACATTTTTATCTATGCTTAAGTTGAGCTTAAAATAATCTTAAACTTAGAGTTATCAAAACTTTTTCAGGAACTTCGACGCAGAAGAACTGATGTTACTGTTGAAATTCGCAAGGTGAGACATCAAATTTAGTTTTGGAATATTTATTGATTTGCAAAAGGCTTTTGAATCAAAACGAATCAATAGTGAATCAAAACATTCTTTTGATGAAGCTTGAAAATTATGGATTTAGAGGATCTACTGTGGTAATTCCCAAGGGAGCATAATGGAAACTTTCCATTATCTTCTTTGACCTTCTAACCTGTTCTTTCTTCTGCAGCTGTTACCCCAGCCCCCACTGCCCCCACAGGGACCCATTCTTTACACTGGACAGCTGGCAGGCTCACACAACCAATTTTCTCAAGGAGGAAAGGTTATCCCATCTTTGGGTCATTCAAGTGAAATTTAGCAGGGCTCTGCACTGAAGGTTCTCAGATTCAGACCAAATTTGAACCATTGAAATTTTATAGTTATTTAAAGTTTACAAAAAAAAATTCCTTACTTTTAATTTTTTCCATTTCCCTCTAGTTTAAAGGATCAATATTCAAAGTCACTAGTCTTTCAAACCCAAAAAAGTTTATTTTACTGATCCTCACCATCTTAAATTCCTGTAAAACTTAAAATATATTAATTTGGAACAACAGTTGCAAAAAATATGCCAATTGAAAATTGAGGAAAATTGCAAAATTATTCGTTTTTCAGCTATTTTTGATGAACCTCAAATTTTGGGCGCTTATACATTAACAACCATTATTGCAATGGATTCCATGCAATGGTTCTATTATAGTGTATCTGATTAACTTCACAGAAATGTTCCATTCAGGTAAAATAATGTTTGGTATGAGCTATTGAACGAAAATTTTCAGGATTTACTTTTCTCATTGGTAACACCAAATGGTTCAAATTTGGTCCGAATGTGAGAACCTTCAGCACAGAGCCCTGTTGAATTTCACTGGAGTGACCCATTTGCTGGTCCAGGTCATTTGCACCTATTTATGTTGCAGTTTATTCTGAATAAGTAGATGTTATTCATATATAAATAAAATTATATGATTCAATTTATTCAACAGGCAAAGAAGGATGAGCAAGTCCTAAAAAGAAGAAATGTAACTATAAATGAAGCAGTTAGCCCTTTAAAAGAATCAACTCAACAGGTAAATATAATATGTGGTAATTTTTCCTGCGATGCCACTTCATGCCAGTAGCATGCTGCCTCTAGGGCAGCTAGAGGGCACATCCCGAGAGAACATAATCAAAGGAGATAGAAAGGAATTTTGCAAAGTTTTGTTGGGGTCTAAATTGCTGAAAACACATATTAGATATAACAGAAATACATTTAGTTGTAAATTATGAAATGAAATATTTTTGTAGACTGTAAAAGTGCCCCTTTCCTCTAAGAGATATTGCCCTTGAAGCAGAGTTGGATTCTAGTAAGCAGAGAGTCAATTTTAAGCAATCATGTTTCAAGTTATTTCTTTTACAGTTTCATGGAGGTATTTGCAGCACTATTATAAAAATATTTCAAAAGATAATGTTTGCATTGAAATGCCTTTCCCTCTTTTTTGTATTGTTGAAGGGCTTGTAAATTGGTTTGAGTTTCTCATCAATCAAGCTTTGAGCTTTGATTTTTGACAAGTTATAATTTACTTAGAGTAGTAATTGAGCATAGTGTTACTGTAGCATCTTTGTGGAAAACGTTTTAGATGCTAAATACAGTAGATTAATCAGGTTTCAGGTGGGGACCCTGTCTGTAATCACAGTCATGAAAATGTCCGACATTGAAACAGAAGGTTCAAGCAATTTTAAAAACAGAATAGACCCATGACTCCCCCATTTCTTTGCAACACAACATCTTGGATTGTCAACTGAACTGAGTTGAGTTCAAAATGTGCTGACAGCTCTCATCCAATGAACCTTTAAATCATTTTAGTTGACTAATAAATGTTTTTTCTTTCTTTTCAACTAGAATAAGATTGGAGCAACAGTTTTGCCCCTGCAGAAAGTTGTAGAGGTATGTACGTGATTGATTCATTTTTCAATGATAAGCCACAAAAACCATGAAAATTGTTCTACATTTTACTGGGACAGCTGAAATGTTTAATTTTCCTATCATTTCAAAATGTTGTACCTTACCCTTGGGGACAAAAGGTTTCCCTGATTATCTACACCACAAGTATAAATTATGAATTTATAAGTTCTTGATAATTTATTTATTTCGCCTAATATTTTCCACCCCAATTATCAATATCCTCACTTATTCATTCCCTTTGCCTTGTGCCCCCTACTTGACAATTTCCTACCAATTTGGGACACAAGAATAGGACATTTAGGCCCCCACTAAACTGCTTGCCTTTTGATGTTGCCCAGAAGATAATCTCTACTTCTATGCCTGGATCTAGTGATTGAAATTGTTTGATTGCATTTTTTGATATTGAAGATTTTCGCATCAAAAGTTTCATCATCTGCAGAAATTTTCAGTGCAGTCCAATCTGTCAGGTAACCAATTATAGAATTTTCAGAATTTACCTATGATGAGTTTAAAACCTTGCTAAGTGTTGGGGGTAGAAGTATCTTGATTCACACCACTGCTAGTCAAAACTTCAGGATGGGGTCCTTTATTTTGGGCACATGGGAGTTGGTGAGACCACTTTCATCCTGCTAAATATTTAGAAATGTAAAAAAAATATCAACATGGTGAAAAACTACCATAATTTTCATAGCTTGTGTCGGGGGGGATGGGGGAATCCCTGTATAGCCCCTCAAACAGTTCCCCTGGGCTCAATCACAACTAACATCAGTTGTTTGTGAAGAATAAAGAAAACAAAAAAGAAATATGTCATAAGCAATAATTTACAATGAAAGTCATCTACAAAACTTTAATTTTGCTTCATCTCAACTGTCATTTTTTTTTTTAAATGTTTCAATTTGGTCATGAAATTTTGGACGCTTCAATCCGTGCTTTCCCCACATTTGGGAGAAAAAACGCGTGCACTCATCAAGGCTCAACTGATGGACTCTTTTTTTAGTTGGGTCTAACTCATCGGCTTTTTCTTCTGTAGATTCGATGATCTCTTGTATGCATTCTTTCAACTGCTTATCTTTTATCTCTTTTGTGTAATCCTTATCATGGTAAAGATGATGAACAATCAAATTTTTGAAACCCTTGATGTCCTTTTTAAGCCCTTTTCGAGCAGCATCATCAAGTTTCAATTTTTCAATAGCTTCTTGAATATCTTCTGCACTCTTCTCAACCCTCAAAGCAACTTCAGGGTCTTTTTCTTTCAAACTTTCCATGTCGTTTACAATTTCTTCTGCATATTTGCAAACTCTTGAAGCAACTTCATGATCACTCTCTTTCAAACTTTCCCTGTCTTTTAAAATTTCCTCTGCATTTCTGTTAACTTTTGAAGCAAGTTCAGAGTCTCTTTCTTTCAAACTTTTCATGTCTTCTAAAATCTTTTTTGCACAATTGTGAACTGTGGATACAACTAAATGGGCTCTTTGATTCCTACGTACCGTTGCTTGTTCCTCTTGCTCTGCGAGCTTCTCGTCAACCGGCAAGATTACTGACCTGGCATCTCCGTAGTCAATCAGGTGCAAGTGGTTGTTTTTATCAATTATTACATTTACACCCCCTTTCGTTAAATCAGAAACATCATAGTGAAAAACGCCAAGCGAGTGCATGTGAGCCAGTGCAAAAATCAACGTGATAGCCCATTTTTCTTTGTCTCCTGGTTTACAATCCTTGAGTTTCTCTTCGAGAGACACATCACCTACGTCTTCGAAAAATAACCACGCTGTGCCATTATCTCTACTCTTATCGTAGCTATGGCATCCCGTCGTCCTGGCGAAGTTGAAGGTTTAGATTTATTTCATTTTCGGCATATTCCTTTCGGTCTTTTATTTCTGTCGACATACATTCCGGGATTTCTTATGCAATCAGTGCCATACCGCCCTTATGTGTTGCTCTGTACACTTTGAATGTTCCTTTCGCGAAACAAGCACCTTTCTCAAAATCGCCGATTGGTGCATGTATTCCGTGGCCCTGAAGTGTCCAAGGGATGCTTTTGTCCGCCATTCTCCTGTTTGCTTAACTGAAAATAACTTGCCTAGCTAGATACGACAAATTTATATCTTCTCCCATCCTCCTTTGCGAGATGAGTAGCACCTGATTGGTTCATGGTGACCAGAAAAAACAAAAGAGTTGCCTTGATTGGACAGTTGAAAATAAGACGGGGGTTCTTCTTCGGTAAGGGCCCCCCTGTCGTACCGCATTGGAGCATGCGTAGAAGGACTTTTAGAAGAGCTCCATTTGATGCTGACCGAGTAATGGCCAGCCTACCCAGTCTGTGCGCAGGCTAAGTAATGGCGGGATCGGAGGAGCGCGGCAATTTGGAAGTGCTTGCAACACGTCAACATCAACTATAATTGCATTTGATGGGAAGACACATTTCAACTTTAATTTCTGCTTATTTTAGGTCATCAGCAACTTGCACAACAGGAAAGTAGCATGTTCTGTGCATGCTTCAATGCGGTTTAACCAATCAGACTTGGGATGAATTCCTTTGTTACTAACAACAGAGGGAGATCGCAATGTTCCCAACAAAACCAAATATTTGCCAGAATTGTGCTAGAAGAGTGGTCTTTCCCTTTAATGCAATAGGGGGAATACCAATTCGCCCTACTGACCAATAGTATGCTTGCATTCCCTCAAAACATGAATCGACCAATCAACGATGATCTTGTAACACTTCGGCAATGCTGTTAATTACAGCACTCAAAGGAGTTATTATTATTATTATTATTATTATTATTATTATTATTATTATTATTATCATTATTATTATTATTCTTCTTAATTAAGCCAAGTAAAGACTGAGAAACTATAGCGTGTGCAATGAACGTGTTAACGCCATAACAACTCTAAGAGAAAGGAATTTAAATATCGCCCTCTTCTGAGAGACCTTGACAATAAATATCGATTGGTCAAGTTTGTTAATTTATCCGTCAGCTGCCTCGGTATATTCGGCCAATCCTTAGATTCATTTCTTCAAATGTGCAAAGAGGTAGACATAGATCAATGCCATCGTAACTTTTTCATTTCAAAAATGTCTTCAATTATCATTCGCACGACATATTACATCTTCTGTATGAGAAACAAACAGTGGACCAACCCTGAACTTCTTTGCTACTGTTATTTTATTTTTTTTTTTATTTTTTTATAATGTAAAGAGTATATAACATTGTATCTCTAGCCAGCCAAGTACAGATTACCAATTACAAGTACAAAGTAAAGAGAGATTTGTATCTGTTGTTAAATAATATTGAATGAAATGAAGTTTGAAAAAACAAATTATATCATTGTCCTGTTATTTCATAACAAAGCATGTAAGAAAACATCAAGATTCTTGGGGAATTGCCAATATTAACAATTTTGTAGAAAGAAAATAAATATGAGTTTCTGTTATTGCCAGGGGGGCTTGAACCAACTGGGGGGTCTTGGCTCTTCTTCAAATTAAGCTGTGGTTGACCAACTGTTAGAAACTATGGTTGAATAAAAATTGCGAAAGATCTAAAATCTTTTTTTTTCATCAACAGAAAACTACTTTCAAGAGAAAAGAATCCTCCGATCGACACAGTTATCAAGTATGTTCATTTCTGGCCTAATTTGTGTTTGTTTATTGAGCGTGTAATAAAGCTAACACACTACAATTTTTTAATTCGTACAGTCTTTCGTCCATTCTTTCATCCGTTCGTTCATTCATGTTTATGCAATGTTTATTTTTTTATTTATTTATTTAATTATTATTTATCTTTTTATTTATTTAATTATTTATTGTTTTGCTTATACATACAAATGGTTTGTGACAATGTTAGCCATTGACGCCAGCGTGAGTCAGAGCTAGTTCGCAGAGTGCGCGCGTAGTTGTTAGCAATCCGCGCGATTTTTCCCAGCGATTTAGTATTAAACTAAGACTTAATAAAGGTACAGCCATTGATGCTTAATCTGCTCAACGCTTGTTCCAAAGTACGCGCGTAGTTGTTGGCAATCCGCGCGGTTTTTTCGCAGCGATTTAATATTAAACTAAGACGTAATAAAGGTACTTACAAATGCTCTGTAGTTGGTGACATAGTCAGCCATTGATGCTAGCGCGGCCAACTTTGGGTCAGTGCTCATCAAATTATACAACGTGAGGCTTGTCGACGACCTAAACGGCATACAGCTCGCCGCTTTATGAAACCCCATAGATGTCAGTGAGGACATGTTGTTAACGGATTGCAGCTTTCTTCTCGACGTGTTCGTCCTTCGCTTCAATGAGGACTCCATATCTCCCCACTTAACACATACAATTTTAATATAGGCGGTCTTAAGTTCAGAGAATATCGAAATCTCTCGCAGCTGGTGATAAATGTTTTCTGTGTGCACATAAATCTTAAAATGTACTTGATAATAGTATCTAAGTGTTATGAAAAACGATAAAAGACCCCAACAGTATGAAGTACAGTCGATAGCTTTGTCATCATTAGTCAACACGCTATGTCAACTCAACTGAAAGCTTTTCATAGTTTTATTGAAATGCAAGGCGTGCTTTAATCCCCCGTCTCACCCACTATTTCAACTCCTTGCAAAGGCATCTCTTTAGTACCTTATTTATTATTCATAGATGGGCCATTGCTATTGTTTACGCAATAACCTCTTTTGTATAATTCCTATAACTCTCTTCGTTTCCTTGCGGTGAATCGCTAGCAATAGACAGTTGATTTTGTCCAGCTGCCCCCTTGCCTCAAAAAATGCAAGGGCCTTCTAGTTAGCTTCAGTATCGGCAATGGCGAAAGGCGCTAGAAGGATCAGTGCAACAGATTGAAAAATGGGGCAACCCTTGCCCCCAGAAAATAAGCTTACTTCAAGTATTTCACTTTTCTTTTGCCTATATTTTTCATTCACTGCCTTACCCCCCCCCCCCCCTTCTTCCTTCGCTCTAGTGTGCAGCAGGCATACCTGATTTCAAATAAAAATACCCTGTGAATATCTGAACTTTTAAAAGCCCCTTGGTTGCCAACAGTCGAGTTCTAGAAACTATGCGTTTGCCTTTTATCCCAGTAATTTCGTAGAATTCTTTTCTTGTTAAGAAATTTAGCATTTTTATTGAAATAGAATTCGTGCAAATTATGTTGCAACGTAGATTTAGATTTACATCTCGAATTCTCAAATAGGATTTCAAAGATTGATAAATCTGGTAGAATTTTCAATTTTGGTAATTTTTCTCAATTAATATTTGAACATATTTGACAATTTTCATAATTAATTCATGAGATTTTTCTCACAAAAGCACGCAATGAAATAGCAACAGTTTCAATTGAAACAACTTTAGAATTGAGTCAGGATTAGATTCATTTTTCCATGTTCTTTTCAATCTCATTGTCCACTTCTTAGACCAACATGTCTAAGACTCTTAAATAAGGTTTCCTTTCATGCTTTGTCTCTCACTAATGATGCTTCTTATACTCGTAGCGCTGGCCTCGTTCCGAAGCTAATCAAACTTCTTCAAGAGACTACGGAGTAAGTTCCCTCCTCTGCGGGGCATTTGTGTTTGTTTTAATCAGTTGCTGATTAACTTCTCAAATGTTTTTCATGTCCACCCTTAGCTCCCTTAAACGAAATCTCACAACACTAAACTGACCCTCTCAAGTCTTATTTCAGATCTGCGACACAATTTGAAGCTGCGTGGGCGCTTACAAACATTGTCTCGGGTACCTCAGAACAAACGAACATAGTAGTTGAGCAAGGTTTGCAATTTTATTATTACAACCTTCAATTGTTATGTCAATGTCACCTATCTAGGCTGATTTACTGCCAGTAGGTGGAATTATCAAATTTCAATCAACAAGGTTTTTCTGTAATAAAAACTGGCATTGAAAACAGGGTTGTCACTTGAAGGGGGTATTGGGTGGTTCACCCTCCTCGCAATGAAAATGCCGTCTTTTTGCAGGGCAAAAATAGGCGTCACAGAACAGATTTTTTGCTACAAATATGAGTAATTTGTTTTAGTTTTGAAATGGAAAAGAGTGAATTTTGTAGGGGAAATGTGCCATTACCCTTCTACTTTACTATCACACCGTTTCTTGAAGAATATCTTTCTATTAAAAGTTGTGCATTTGATTGGAGAAGATGCTTTGTATTTTCCAGGTGGCATAGAGATCTTTATGAAACTGCTACAATCTCCTGAACTGAATGTCTGTGAACAGGCTGTTTGGGCTCTGGGTAACATCGCTGGTGATGGAGCCAAATTCAGGGACAAAGTAATCTTTGCTGGAATTCTTAGGCCACTTCTCGCCTTGGTCGAGCCACATGCGATGAATTTCTCATTCTTGAGAAATTTGACATGGACACTTTCGAATCTTTGTCGAAACAAGAACCCTTCTCCGCCAATGGAGCATCTTCTTCCGGTGAGTATGGATACGAAATGTCATCTAAATGCAGGAGGTTTTGTCCTAGGATTTATCCATAGATTTGCAGGTGTCAGGCACGTTCATCCGTAAATGTACGTCCCAGGCAGCTGTTTTTAAAATGGTTGAACCATCACCACCTCCATATTTAACGGAATTCAAAAATCACTTGGAAACCACATTTGAAATTTTCGACAACAGTTGCGTCATTTGCAAGAGGATTGGGCCTGGCAAGCCTTTTGGCTCGAAATAGGGACGTAGCGAGGAGTTTTTAAAGTTCGGGGGACAATTTTGGCAGTTTCAACTCTGTCTCTTCCAAACGAACGAATACATGATGAAGACTATGTAGAAAAAAATGAGATGGTATCGGGAACTGCGCAGTGGCGGTTGAGCACGTGCTCAATTCTGTTTGTAAAGTTGCAATGATATTTTTCTCTTTTTCAAAAAAGGCAGTGACGGCTCCAACGGCTCCCCCCTGGCCTAAGAAGTCTTTATATGCAAGCGCAGTCGCTCATGTTTAAACTACTGTGTAAAATTTAATTCTAAACACATTGTTTTTGTAAAACGTTACGTTATTTTACTCACATGCACTGCCATGTCTTCTAATGTTCTTTGCTTTGCCCAAAGCATCTTTGAAAAGAAAGTCTTAGTTATTTAAAATGATAGAAATTGGGTCGAAGGTGAGAGGAAATAAAAAGTGTGGAAAAACTCTACTAATTAGTCTCTCCACTCGCTTCGGCCGATTTTTCTAAACTTGAGAATGCGCGAGTACATCATAACATAGACTGTTTTTCTACAAATACACACCTTATATTCAGGCGAAAATTCAGCGATTTTAGGTAGAAAGATGGATAAACAAATAGTTTTTATCATTAAATAACATCGTATTTATTTATTCTTCTTTCAGGCAATTCCTATGCTTGGTCAACTTATTCACCATCCCGATGAGGAAGTATGATTTTTGATTCATACGTTTGTGACAAAAATTTGGACCCATTAGCATGTTTCTCTTGCAGAAGTTTGAACCATTTTTGTGGTCATTATCATTATCATCATCAAAATCAACATCATCATCATCATTATTATTATGATCATCATCGTCATCATTATCATTATTATCATCATTATCATTATTATCATTATCATCATCATCATCATCATCATCATAATCACCAATCATCATCAACATCATTAACATTATAAACAGTTTACCTTGTAAAATGCAGGATTTGCTTCATCTTCTGAACTTTCCATCTTCACTTTGTCCTAGCTCATCCTTCTATGTATATTCTCTTCCGTCTCTGCGTTTGTCTTAGTTGACTGCAATCTTTTTTCTGCATAAATCACTTCTTCCCAATGCAAGGATTTCATTTTCTTTGAACAATGTTTTGCTTGGTTTTGCAAATGTATGCATTTGGTGGAAATGCTTTTGAGCTACCTTAAAACGGCATCACAATGCATCGTAAACAATTAGCATCTGTTTTACAACGCCGTCTTGGCATTTTGGCACATTTCGAAGCATTTTAAAAAACCGCAAATGTTCAGGCACAATAGCAAAGCTAAGAACGGTTTATGAAGTGGCTTTTTAGAGTTGTTCTCCCTTGAAGTTGAACAATAACGGGTTGATTTGAATGGATGCTAGCGAAAATTTTTAATTTATGCACTGCAAACTGCTTTCTGAATATCGTCTTTTCTGCATTTCTCTTGCATTCGGCACCAGAAATTGCATTTTGAGGTATGTGCGGCTTGCTTGGAAATAAGTTTTCGTTTTGCTATGAAAATTGTATGAAGGAGATAAATGCGCTGGTTAAGTAGGCTATCGAACAATCCTAGAGATTTGTAGAATGTATAAGAAATTATAGTGTTAATGACGATGCTTTTTTACACCGCTGAAAGGTTCTTGCATATAAAAAAAAATTTTCATTTCATCTGAAAACAAATTTGTGAGATTGCCTAAAAGATGATGTTAGTAATGTCCGAACAAGTCCCCCCCTCCTCCTCAATATGAATTGTGCGAAAATTGAGAGGGAAGACTACAAAAGATTTTAGACAAATTAAGAATTGTAGGCCAGCTGAGATTCCAAAGTTGTAGTTTTTAATTCTTTGGATTTCTACGGTTTTAAATTTAATTTTTTTTGCAAGTAAGACAGCAGCGGAAATAATCTCTTATTTTGTTGATAAAGTTGATTAAGCTTACTGAAATTTAGTAAAAGAGGCGTATTTGTTTAATGATGGCTGTGCTTCAAGTATGAATTATGACGTCTCGCTTCGAATTGTAGGTCGTAGGTGATGCCTGTTGGGCAATTTCATACTTGACTGATGGACCAAACGAACGAATTCAGGTAAGCATGAGTGATCTCTCCCTCTTTATCTCTCTCTGCTCAGTCTGCTAATGTGTAACCTTTCCTTTACCTCTCTCTTTCATGTTTTTCTTTCCGTTACCGTTGATGACGACATTATCATATTTCTTTTGCGCATAAAATGGCCCCAAAACTCAATACCTTCTGTCTATTAGTTCTTATAACCCTACTTTCTGCTTTTGCTCTTTTTAAAATCTCCTCGTTTAGCACATGTTATTTCATTGACATCCTTAACATCTTGCCATTTTTGAGGAAGCAATTATTTGCTTAGGCAGTAGAACACAGGTTTTTTTGTCTCCGGAATACAGAATTTGGTGCCAATGGTGTATCTGCCAAGCACCCATAGCCAGAGCCTTTCCGGTTTATCTGCCAAGCGCCATATTCTTTCCGAAAATTTCCACTGTCCACGTCAGCCCGAAGACGTTTATTGAAAATCTATGTCTGAAAATGTCCAGTGTCGTAGTCTTTCCAAATGTGTTCAATGCCATTGGTCAAAGATATGAAGTTATTTGATGTTCTTGTTTCCTTAGATGGTGTTGCAGCAAATTCCGTCATCGGTCCAGCGATTGATCCAACTGCTTGGTGCATCAGATGTCAAAATTGTTGTACGTACAAATTTGATTTATTTCCTGCGTAATTAAGTCCATTCCAAAGATGACACCCAAAATTCAGAGCATGACAATGGCACACCCGTTTATTTACGGTTCTAACGCACCTGCACCTGAGGTGCGGGACTGTTGGCGCACCCAAGATCTTGTCAAGATCGGCCACTCTCTGCATACAGGCTCGATACTATATTTTTATATCGTCCGAACTACGTCACGTTGATATAATCGTTTTCTTTATTCTTGCAAATCTACCTGGATAGTTCTAATCGTTATTCATCATATACTAACGAGAAATTCCGTTTGTTTTTCTATCGAAGACGCCTGCATTAAGAGCTGTTGGTAACATCGTAACAGGAACGGATGAGCATACACAGGTTAGTCTTGAAATTGACACGGAATTCTTCCATAAATAACTGGCTTAGGATACGTCATTTAAAGCTAGCTCGGTGTTGTGCCTTTTCCAATCACCCTGTGGGATAACTGCCCACGTGAAACTGCCAAGTGACGGGAAGTGATCATATGATCATCTCTATTACCGATCTCATTGTGTGTCTTATATTTTAGCCGATTAAAAGCTATCACAGATTCTTTCATGTGATCACCCACCGATATGCTTGTTCCCGTCCTCCATTCTAAGCTAAATGTTTCACGTGAGCAATTATTCCTCTACTTATTTATGCATCATAATGAACTATTTCTTAACATTGTAAAATTATGTTTCTGCGTATATTTTGCTTTTAACAGCTAATATATCTTCTAGTGTTGTTCTCCCACAATAATCCTTATAAATACTGTTCTACTTGCATAATACTAAATAGCTCCTCGCCCCCCGACAAAACACATAACACATACAAACACTACCGCCACTAGCAAAATAGCGATACAAGTGGTATTTACCTAAGCTCACTCTTGTGCTTTTTTCTGCAGCTTGTTATAGACAATGGTGCCCTTCCATATTTTTGTAACATGCTGGCTCGCGGGAAAGGAAGCCTAGTAAAGGTAAGCAGCTTTTTAGGTTCATCTGGATTCGTATTCTTTCATGCGACAGAAGAATCTCGTGGTTATTGGTTCTTAGTTTTAGTTTTACTGTCTCGTGAAAGACCTCCCAGGTATTATGCCTACAATTCAAATGTTAGTGGCATCTTATTTATCATTTATTGCCTGTTTTTGCACAAATTCTCCTCCAAATGCAAAGATGTCAAACAAATTTCTTGTTCTAGATGGGAGATGTTGCCATTACAGTTTCTATCTCGCAATATTGAATTTAGTGGAATAGATGCCTTGATAGATGCTCTTTTTATGCCACATGAGATGCTTATAATTATGCCTTGATAGATGCCTCGATAGATGCCACGATGAATGCTCAAAGTTACTCCTTGATAAATGCTTCGATAGATGCCGTGTTAAGTGATTTGTTCTAATTTTGTTTAGGAAGCTGCTTGGGCAACATCCAACATTACGGCTGGAAATCACTCCCAAATTCAGGTATTAGAATGAATCAAGGATTGATTTGTCTTGCACGAATCCATATTGTACACATTTTGAGGTGGTCTACTCATTTGAAATTGCTCGTAACATCAAAAGAATATTCATGATATTCGATACTCTTGTTGATTAAAATAAATTGATATGAACAGGATTGAATTTAATGAAATGTAAAGAAAGGTATTGTAATGTAATGATATTTAAAGTGATGTAATGTAATGTGCTGTAATGAAATGTATCGTAATATAATTGAATTTTAAGTAATGTTGTGTTTTGCAATGAATTTAATGTAATTTGATGTGATTTGATATAATTCCATATAATGTAGTTTCATGTAGTTTAATGTAATGTAATATTGGGTGAAGTAATGTATTATAATGTAGTGTTATGTAACATGATGTAATAAGATGTAATGTAACGTAATGCTTTCTCTCTCTCTCTCTTTTTAGGCTGTTTTAGAAGCTGGTCTTCTGCCACATGTCGTCAACATACTTGGCAATGTAAATAATTAAACTTCTTTTGCTGTTTTTTGCAATCATGCACATTCAAACATTTTTGGCATTAGCTTCTCTTTTCTTTGCGCATTCATATTCAAATTCACCTTACTCGCCCCCTCCCTGTTAAACCCCGTCATTCCAGTCAAGGGTTTCCATACAATTAATCAATCCTGCCCTTGTTTCTTCGCAGGGTGAGTTCAAGGTGCAAAAAGAGGCCATCTGGATTGTTGCAAATTTTACATCGGGAGGATCTGCTGAACAGGTTAGGCCATCTCTCTCGCTTGTGCGTCACCTTCTGCTGATGCATCACCATGATATCGAAATGGTTGTGTCAATACAGCTTTATCAAGCTTTACCATGCATTCAATCCTCTTCTGCTGCCATATTTAAGTGAAGAAATAGTACCAGAGTGACATGATTTGTTTGCTTATTGGTTATCTAGTTTTAGCTTTCCCAGATCCCCACCTTTAGCCACTGTATCTCTTTAAAACGGAGTCTCAAATGAAAGTTTGTCTTCTTCGGCTTCCTTATTTTACAATTATTTCCTTCATTACGCAACAGGTACAGAAACTTTGGGAAGCTGGAATAATTGAGCCTTTGTGTGGCCTCCTTACAAAACCCGATGCAAAGGTAGGCCTAGTAATAATTCGCATTAATGTGTGCGACATTAAGTCCTTACTTTTTCTTTCGTTATGTAGAGTATAACCAGAACCAAGCCGGTGTGGGTTTAAAAACTTTTAAAACGAAAGAATGACTGGCCAGCACTTCGCCTTGAAATTTTTTGCTGCAGTTAAATGAGTAGGGATTTCAGGTTTTAATGGAATTCGAAAGGAAATTTTAAGGGTTCTTGCTATCCCGTTTTTGTTATCAAAGCACGTGATTTTGGTTTTCCCTTTCTAGATGCTGCTGGTTGTCATGGATGCAATGAATAACATTTTATTGGTAACTCACATTTAGCTGTTATCATCTTGTATGCGACCGTTGCTGGGCCTAGGCCCATAACAAATTTGTTCTTAGCTGCAGAAAATGGTCCATACCTTAGGACCTCTTTCATTCTATCTTCCTCCACCTCTGACAGAGACTGCAAAATTGTCAGAGCAAAATTTAGGAACTTGAGAGATATCCTGTTTAGCATCATGCTTATTCCAATAATGCATCTTACTAGTCAATTACCTAGTTGCAATTGAGATATTGTTAGTCGTCTATTGATTGGTTCCTATAAAAGAGCAGGAACGAATGAAAAACGAGAATGGGACTGCAAAGTGACCATTCACAGGAGGTCTAGTTTAATTCCATCGTTCCCACAAATTTAACCATTCAAATTCAAAGAAATAGAATTTATCGAATACATGGCGATATATATGGCGATTTAGAAGCCAAATCTTTTCACTACGAAGGAAAGAGTTAATTAACACTTTTTTGTTTCCATAGAACGCCCAACGTCTAAACAGGCTCTCGGAGGTTGCAAATATGGTAGAAGAGTATCATGGACTAGACGCCTTGGAAGTTTTACAACAACACGAAAGTGAGCAAGTTTACAATGCATCTGTGGATATCATAACAACATTTTTCTCTGACGAAGATGAAGTGGACACTTGCGTAGAGCCCGCGGCTCAATCAGATGTGTTTGTGTTTGGCGCTGCGCAGCCGCAAAACCAACACATTCATTTTTAAGATGGCATCAGATCGTTGCGTTGTAAATTTATTTCAAAATTCGCCAAGAGGTGTGACATTCAACTGTACGATATTCCCCAGGGTGGGTGATGTACAAATCCCTCGTTGAAATAAATTATGAAATATACAATATTTGTAGATTAATTCTTGAATTGTTTATAACCAATGTTTGTTTTCTTTCTTACTCTGTGCTGTGGTTACTGAACGTAACCATCCTTGGGGCTAATCAACACAGATGATGCAATTGAATCAGCCATTTTGGGAATTCAATATTTGCCACCTATCAATTCAAGGGGGAGGGTTGTTTGCAATTCAAGAAGATAAACTTGAAATGGCCAGTGCAGAAACTGAAAAAGGCAATAAGTTGGAGTTTTCATTTTTTCATACTTTTGAAATTAATTTACAACAATACTTCCAACTTTACATCCAGAGAATGGTATTTACATCATAGTTTCAAGTCTATTTACTTATTAACGTAACCCAATGACAGGATCTGCTTCTGCCAAAATGCACCACAACGGCTGCTATTTTTTGCGAAACCACATCCAATTTGGGCCACATCAGCTGGTTCTAATTTGTTCCAAATTTTTAGTTATTTTTTCAGTGACTTTTTGATAATTGCCATACGCTAAAAAATACAATTTAATTTGCAGCAAATCATACATATTGCTATTAATGATCCTGTTGTCAATTTTATATGGAACCATTACTTGAACAGAGTAAGTTATTCCCAAAAATGTTGCATTTGAGAAAACACTTTCTATCAATTTTTTTTTGCAGAAGGTTATCCCACATTTACATCCCCACATTTTCTTTCAACTTATACCATAAAAAGGTTAAGTTGTTTTTTGTTTTTGCAATCTTTAATAGTAAAGGAAATCATATTAACTTTCAAGCTAATAATCATAGCATAATTTAAACTTTGTTTTCCAATTTCTTTATTATTTTTCAAAGACAATTTCCAATCTGATCTTCATACTGTGTTGACTCATTTTTTGGTAGTTGCAATAAAAATTATTTCTTTTTGCAAATAGTTTTCCTAAATCTCAAACATTTCTTGAAAGGATTAAACACTTCGGTGAGGCTTCTTTGCTCAGAAGGCGACAGTTCTAATACCATCTTGCAGTCTGACAAAACCTATTATGTTTTTGTGCACTGGTTCTATCACAAGTGGAGGGGTAAACCAAGCAACAATGAGAAACACTGCCTGTAGGAGGCATGAAGCACAAATGATATGCAAGATCACTGCATAGAAATACCTGTCGATGGGCCTCTGCTGGTGCCATTTTTTTATGCGGCCTAAGATCCTCATTTCCAAATCCAGGAATCCACATGTTCCAATGTCGATCTAAATATAAAAGTAAAAAAGATTTTTCTTATGCAAGAACAACTGCTCCATGAGAAATCAATATTTTCACAGTTAGGATGGCCAATATAGACACAAAAGGGGGTCTCAACAAAACTTGCTTCTTCAACCAATGAAATGTTTTCTGTCAAATTTGAGAACTCTCCCACATTAAAAATTGTATTGTAGCTCTGTTCAAACTATGTTAAGTTGACAGTATTTATGAGACGGAAAAATTCCCTCATATAACTTACCAAGGTGCATTTGTATGTCTTTTGGTTCAACAGTATTTGATTTCCGATGTTTTGCCATTTTGCATGCATTACTCACTATATTGTCAATGAAATCATCTGCCACTTGAAGAAGTAACTGAAAAAGGCAACAGAGTAAAACAGATTAACTTCATCAACTAAAGGCATTTGATTGTAATGGGAACTGGTTGAATATTTATGCAATCAAACTCTTGTCAGTTTGAATTTAGGGATTGTAAAGTTACAGTTTGAAGTTTGGGACATAGAATGCAAGGAAAAGAGCCATGAAAACTCAGCATGACAAGCAATGGAAAACATTGTTTATCAATAAATAATTAATCATTCACCTCTTCCACATCCTCGTCCATTGTTTCTCGCGGGTCAATTTCACGCAGAAGGTCTTGGATTTTCTTACGATTCAGAACTTGAGCTTGTTGAGCTGATGAAGCTAAAAAATCATAAATATATTTCCTTACTCATCTATTTACATACATGATTGAGTTTAATCTATTTTTCACTTGCTGATAAGAAATTCATTGATGATAAACTTACTGGGAATTGATAAGGGGCATTGCTACCTTTGGAATAGCATAAATACTGTTTTTTTTTCAGTTCCCTGCCCCTTCGTTCTTTCATTTAGATATGCTAATTATTGAGGGAAAAGGGTAAACTAAACCATTATCCAATTTGATAAGAAAACTTTCCAAGGATTCTCACAGTTTCCAAAAAAAACATTACAAGCATGAACCTTCTGAAACCCTTTTCATGGTATTGTGACTACTTCATATAAATTTGATAATGCAAAACAGACTAACCACTTGCAACATTTGTTGTCTGCTTCACTGGAGCCAAACCATGTTGAATGCCAGGAGATATAGTTGTCCCTGTCCCTGTAATATCAGTAAACTGTTATCAAATATCTAGGTATGAAAAATAGAGAAAAATTGATAGTTATCGCAAACACTAAAAAGACAATATGCAATCCTCAGGGGTTGTATGTAAACATAAAATGCCTCCTTACTTAACCCATAAAGAAAGACATACAAGACCAGTTTTGCCAAATGTCTTCTTGAACTGTGTAGAAATTTAGAATGCTTAGACAGTACACTTAGCTTTCTTCAAAGAAAGTCCTATTGACCTCTGAAAATCTAGGACTGCTCCAAACTGGAATCTGACTGACCATCCAACCAGTCACAGGGTCACTTATAACAATAGGACAAAAGAATAAGACAATGGGATGATTTTGCGTTTTCTTTATTGGAGGAAGGTGTACCCTTGTCAAACCTTACTGCTTGGATAATACATTCGTACATTCGTATCTGCCCAGTGCCGGAGCTAAAAGCTCAGTTAACATATAAATATGCTATACTAGGTTAATGTTAGCTACTACATACAGTATCACATGAAAATACCTCAGCAAAGGGGAGAGCTTATCCAAGCACAGGCAGACATTTAGCTGACTTATTCAAACAAGAAAGAAAGCAATGTTCTCTAATTTAATGGAAACTTTTCCTTTATATTCAATCTAAAATACAATTACAAATCTCACTATTACAAGGTAATTTGTAACTGGCAAGCTTGGTTTACAATAAAATAAGTATATAAATAACAAGTGGCAAAAGATCAAACTGAGAAAAAAGTTATTAATAATAATAATAATAATAATAATAATAATAATAATAATAATAATTAAATAGATGATGCTGAGATGAGAATCACTTACCAGCAGTTATACCCATCATCCTTAGTTGTTGCTGTTGAATCAGTGATGCCCCGTTTGATGCATTGCTTACGATGTTAATAGCTGTTGTTGGTCTTATTTGTGTTTGAGTTCTCTGCACCACCATCTGTGGCTTTGACACAGCGACATTGACGATTGGGCTTTTAGTACCACTTACCGGCATTCCTGCTACCACTGTAATACCTGCTTGTGATGCCACAACATTTTGGTTAGAGGCGACTAACTGCGGATTTGCTTGCCCAAGCATTTTGGTGTTTATCACAGATGATGCAGAGACAATGCCTACATTACTTGCTTGACTTCTTTGAATTTGATACGTAATGTTAGGCTGTTGGCTTCTGATCACTTGTTGTGGATTTTGAACTGATGTTATTCCTAAACCTTGTGATGAAGCAATAGATAACTGGTCAATCCCAGTTAATGAAGACTGCATGCTTGCCTGGGAACTTGCCATGGAAGATGACTGTAACAGCTGTAATTGCTCAAAGGAAGAAGGAAAATTTTGGTAGAAGATAATAATCATTGTCCTGAAGCATAAATGAAAACTTTTATATGTCTTAAATGCCTCATTCTGTGCAAGAAATAAAAGATCAAGCTGTACAGCCTGCAAAGTTATCAATTCTTGTGAGGTTGGTAAATAGGTATTTTGAGGAGATTGCAAGTTGCAGGCCCAAGTGCCACCCTTTCTCCAGATATTTTTTCCAGTTTGCAGAGTAAAGGGGATCTTGACAAGGTCTTTGGTGCGCCAACAGTCCCACAACTCAGGTGCAGGTATGCTGAAACGGTACAAAAATTGTAAAGTGCGCCACTATACTATGGATACCACTGCACAAACATAAAAACTTCAAAATCTGAGGGGCTCGCAGGTGCGCTATCTTAGGCAATTAAAAATTATCTTGGATGTGCCATTGCCATACTCTGCTTTCTGGTTTTTTTTGAGGTCTTCCTTGTAGTCATAGAAAATAGTTTTTAAAATGATTTCCCTCCACAAGCTCCATTGTTTTTCATAATTTACTGCCATAAAAATCTTTTGATGTCTCACTTTAATCAGGGGCGGACTTAAAATTTGAAAATAATTATTAACTTACTTTATCGTATTGTTGCTTTGCCTTTAGATATAATAATTTCAGCTTTTCAATTTCTTTTGCTTGCTCTGGGGTGAAAGGACCTTGGCCATAAGCCTGAAAGATAGAAAGGTAATAATATTTCTAAAAGCCGACACATCCTTTGTTTCTATGAATCTCATATTTTCTTTAAAATTGCTAATTTTTCAATCGAGGGCTCACACACTCTTCTCCCGCTGCAAAATAACAAATGGCGCGCAGAAACAATAGTCAGGTGAAAGGTTCTTTTATCTTTAACCAGATGGTAAACAGCATAATTATAAGTGTGGTTGCATTCACTTTTTCATAGTTTCTCTTCACGCTGATGCCCGTTTTACCCGTCTCGCTTTGCATTCACAACGGCGAGGAGACAGCAGTGTACATATCTGTCCTACAAGGACATAGCCTAGGCCGTTTGCACGATGTCAAACGAAACCGGGTTTAAAGTTTGGTTGAGGAGTAGATTAAATGCGGTCGCATTTGCCCGTTCTTTCATCTAACTTCCGTTCACACTGTTCCCCATTTTTTATTCTCCCAAAATAACAAAAGAGTGCAAAATGCAGCCATGTGTATCTGCTGAAAAGGTAGGCCGTTGTGTGCCTTCAATTAGGTACCTGAATTTGACGTTGAAGTTCTTGAAGAACATCGACGATGGAGCGCTTTTGGACGGCAGATTGCGAAGAGGTCGCTACAAAGGGTTGCTGGCTCATTTTAGAAGCGAATTCAATGCGTCACTTCCTGTGCAAATTCCCAATTTCTTTTTCATTTTTTCATCTCGTCAATCATCCATTTTCAATCATTCTTTCCTTTGACTTCGATTGTTCTCTTAACCAACATCCTTCACAGCCACTCCGAGGCTCCTGCGCAGTCTCCACAATTACCACTCTCTCGTTTGGTAAACTTTTTTTCATGATGCCTTTGCATTGAAATTTTATATTTTGAGAATGAATTGCCCTGAAAAAATATTTTGACACCCGAATCCAGACCATACGGTATAGGGAAAATAAAAGGATAAAAGCAGGCTATAATAGGGGAAAAATAGCAATTTAGGCTTACAATTTAAGAAATACATTTTAAGCTGAATGTTGTATTTCGTATTAAAAGAAATTTTTTATTCAAATGAATGAAAAAAACCTAAATTGATATCTGATTTGCAAATTGCTCTTCATTTTCTTAAGCTTTTCTAATCATTCCATCTTTCCGTATTCACAAGAGTTTCGAATTTCCACATCAGCTCTTTTGAGTTGCCAGACTTTTAACC